>CAMZMU010000037.1:74170214-74317428 GCA_947311845.1 Poa pratensis | reverse complement strand
CCCCCCCCCCCCCCCCCCCCCCCCCCCCCAACTTAATGTATGTCAATAATGAGTTTCACATAACTGGCATCTATTGAGTGCATAGCTACCGGGTTCCGTAAAGTCGATCAATTGGCCAGAGTCGTGCTATCAGTACTAATCATTGCTGCTTGCACTAGTTAGAGTACACCAAGATGGTCATGTCGCCCTGGTATAAGGTGTAGAACGCCAACTGTATACGATTGCCGAGTAACATATGTCGTGGACAACAACAGAAACACAGAGTAGTAAATGTCATCTAACTTGAGGAGAGTTGTTAGCATAAAACCACCACACTACAAATTCAATTGCGAAAAACCACCACTTTAGGTTTCAATCTCAGAAAACCACCACATTTTGGTAAAAACCACCACTTTAAGAGGGACCCACCCAGCAGGCTGACCTGGCACACTGAATTGACCAGGCCGACAGGTGGGTCCCCCTTGTCAGTTTCGCCGTCAATTCGCTATCAACCACGAATCAGTGTATTTTGCAACGCCCGCACCAAAATGTGGTGATTTTCTGAGATTGGAACCAAAAGTGGTGGTTTTCGCAATTGAATTTGTAGAGTGGTGGTTTTATGCTAACAACTCAACTTGAGGATGATCGAGGGCTGAAGTGGAAAGGGTAGTGTAAACCCATGAGACAGTGTAGTAGACGATTTCCATCAAATCTGACCGCCAAGGTGGAGGCAAGTGGCAATGCCTCGACGGTGCAGGCTCTATAGTTCCACAACCGAATCTACATTATGTGTTCACGAAGAAGGTACATATATGGTGTAGTTGGGATCGTAAAGATTTATCATGATTGGCATGTGCTACTGGCTTTTCACTAGCTAGATCGAGAGTATGGTGATGATTTCTCTGGGACGACGAATAGGCTAGGCAAACAAGGCGGCCTCCAGTGTGTAAATATTTAGTATGGACAAGATTCTATTGAATGTGGAAAAATGATCAAATTTAAATGAGAGCAAGTTCATACCACAAACAAATAATGTGCACCACATAGAAAAAAATCAATTTGGTCAACAACCTAAATAACAACGGCTACTTCAGTAAGACTACTAGTCTCTCTCTGGTGACTACCCAACAGGTTGTACCAAAGGCTATCTTACCTAGAACAATGCTATTCCAATACTAGGTACATAGCAGACACAAGTCATTATAAGATAAATGAACCCATTGTTATACTACATTTATTCCTAAAAATAAGGCGTATATATTTTCTGAAGTCAAACAATGTAAAGTTGACTTCCTTTATACAAATAGGTATCAACAATTATAATATTGTATAGATATACCATTAAACTATATGTAATGATGTAATAAGATTAATTGACATTGTAGACCTTTGATCAAACTTTATATGGTTTGACTTTTGACAAAGTTTATACGCCTTATTGTACGGAATGAAGGTAGTACGTAAGAGTGACATTGGCATGGAAATAATTAGTGACATGATCCTCTTATATACTTTATATTTTCAATGTGAGTATACCAAAACATAAACTAGAAACATCCATCGAAATATTCATTAGCATAGAATTTAAAGATTTCTACCAAGATAGATAAGGACATAACACTATATTTATACAAGTGGCAAAATTATTACGATAAGATTTGTGATTATATTATTTTTTGTTACATTTGAGAAAATTCGCTTTGAATATATGTATATTGTATTAAAAACTAATGTAACTTTCATCATAGATTCGGTTTAAATTTATAAAAACATTAGCTCTGACTAAAATGAGTTATAAACAAGTATAAAATTTCAGTACAAATAATTATATTTATTCGTATGGTTACTACTAGCATTGAGATGGATTGACGAAGTGATTTTTGTTTGCGTCGACATAATAATTTTTCTTGTCCATGGCAATAGAGAAGCGAAAAAATTCGATCAAGAGATTGTCATGAACGAAATCATATATTTCCTAATGTGAGTGACCAAAATTATTGCCATGCAAAACAATCTTCCATTTATTAATTGGAAGCACCATAGAAGGCTCCACGTTAATCCTGAAAGATAATTTTATTTGTGCGATCACCACAAAACCTGTTTTCAACCATCATTTAAATAATTTAAAATAAAGTGTATTTTACACGTATATCTCTTGGATTTCCTATTTCTGTCCACATTTTTTTCAAAAAGGGAGCTGGCATCGACCTCAGCATTCATCGATACACACAACCTTATTTATTGCAAAGTTTTAAAATTCAAAGTTTACATCTCTCTTTGTCCTCCTACAACATGAAGAAATGAACAATCGGAGAGTTTGATTATGACCCAACAGTTTGCAAACTGATGAGTCCCCGGTGCATGGTTGGGAGGTTTTTTCCTTTACGTCATTTTTATCCGGAATGTCGAGGCGGAAAAGCACATGGAGATTACCATCAATTTCCATCACATTCTACGATGGCTTCTCCCGACCATGTGTAAATATTTTATCCCATTGTTTTAATTCATTTGGTACTAACACCTAGTAGTGTAATTTTCATGAAGTTAGAACTGAGTTACATTTTCTTATATTGCGCACAAACTAAAATATAGAAATAATCATATGATGTCAAATCTTACAGACCAAACAATCTTTATAGAAAAGAAAACCCTAATAAGAACTAAAACTAAAATCCTATAGAATTGCTTCGAACAAAACATGGGAGTACCTGAACTTGTTTTCCCCTACGGAGCCCGACCCAAACCTGTCGCCCGACCGACCGAACCTTCTGTCGTCTCGTTCCCCTGCTCGTCTGGACAGCACAGGCGGCCGCTGACTCTGGCGCCAGGCCGAGACGAACTCCAGCGCTTGATTCCGGCGACTCTACCAGTTCCAGTGGCGCTGCCTCAGAGCGGCAAACCCCCGCGGCTTCGCTAGCCCAGCAGTGCGGGCGCGGCAACTCCGGCACCACGGCAGCGTAGACCACAGGCCCGGCAGCGACTCCGGTGAGTTCGGGCGCGGCAAATCTGGCAACCAGGTGACCCATTTTCACTCTCTTTTTTGGCTCGCTCCCCTAACCCTAACTTGCGTCTCTGTTCCCGACCATGGCAGCGTGCGGCATGTCGAAGGGAAGCTCCTCCTCAGTCCCGGCCAGCGTGCGCCAAAGGATGGGACTCCCTCTGGCTGAATGTCTAGGCTGTGGGCACAAAAGCTTGATCCTGAAGCAGTCCTCGACATCTCTGAACCCGGCCAAATCTTCAATGAAATGCCCTAGTAATGACAGGGACAAGAAGGTTGTCGCTCTGTTCCTTACTGTTCAGAGTTCAGAGTAAGTGTATCAATACGGCATTGCTGAATTTTGGATGTTTGGACAGGTGAAAGGATGGCGCTTCTTCATGTGGTTGGACAAGTACCTGGACACCTTGGTCACCCTCTCAGCAACTTGGATGACAAACGCGGTTGATGCTATGAGGGCTCGAAATGATGCTATCAGGGCTCTAGCTGATGCTTTGAGGATTGAGATTGATGCATTGAAAGCGCAACACGCGAAGCTTCAGTTCTCAGTATATTTGTATGCTTTTGGTTGCTTCATGCTTCTTCTACTGTTGCTAGTGAGCCTAGTGATTTAGTGAAGTAGAATTATCATGTACGAGGCGGTGCTCCTGCCCCTCACCTGCTCTCTGCTGTCGAACGTGACGAACACTTCAGGGTTGGTTGGTTCCATTGAGATATTTGGAATTTGGAGAAACCGCTAGTTTGCCAAGGTGCAAGATCTTCATTTCACGTGTTAATATTAGGCACAGAAATTCGATTTTAAAGTATTAAGTAACTAAAATTGATATTTATATTATCAACAAGACAAAAGAAACAAGGACATATGATCCCACTTGCAAACTAAAAGTAACTAAATTCGGAAATATGATCCAGTGATCTGATATTTTTTTTAAAATAGAAAATATTTACGAGTTTCAAAAGAATAAAAAAATTCTGGATGTAGACACTGGTGTATTTTGACAAAATGTAGTGCAAAAAATTGAATTTATTTTTTGCACGTTTGTGAGATACTCCCTCCGTTCATAAATATAAGATGTTTTAGCTGTTTCCCATATTCAAATGTATCTAGATGTATTTAGACACGTTGTAGTGTGTATTTCCACTCATTTGGATCCGCATCTAGTCAACATGTGAGGGATCTACGCGACCTTGGACTCGTCCCTTCTCCCGCTACAGTGCCTGAGGGCGATTCTTTGAAACCACCTAGTCAATCCACCTCGCCGGCGGCGATTCGCTGGTTCCCCTTCCCTCCGCCGGCTGCTCCGGCGGCGGGAGGGTGGGGGAACCCCGGATCTCGTCGTGTATATAGCGTAGGCTTGAGTAGGTTGTTCACCGGCGGCGTCTTGGAGGCGGACGCGTCGGTGGTTGGCGTTTTGGGGTCGTCTTCTTCCTCTCCGATGTCGTCGTTCCTTGGAGCTTCGCCATCAAGCAGGCGACTTCCCCGCGCTCGCGGTCCTCTGGGATCGCCGTGTGCGGGTCCTCCCCCTCTGGATCTGGTGGCGGCGGATCCAGTTGACGACTTCGAAGTAGATGGTGGTGATGCAAGGCGGTGCTGCCGGTGGAGCAGGGTGGAGGCTCTTCGGGGTTCGAGGTTCGACGACTTACCGTCTGCTAGGGGGCTTCTTCCGATCCAAGGCTTGTGGGAAGATGCAGCGGCGGCACGTCCTACTCCTCGCCGGCGACATCGAGATGCAGAAGGACTTGTTTGTAATTTCCATCTTTGTGGTGTTCTTTTCTGCTTACTTGCTGTAATCACCTGATGTTTCCTCACAAAAAAAAACATGTGAGGGATCTAAAACATGTTACATTTAAAACCAGAGGGAGTACGTCATTGGCTACATCCGAGATTTTTTTAATTTTTTTGAAAGTTGTAAATATTTTTTTTGATATTTTTAAAACACCATAATCACTAGTGCCAAAAACTCTTTCCACACGCATCATACAATATATCAAACCTGACCCGTTTGGCCCTCCTCTCCACCCTCCACGTCACCGCCTTTTCTGTGCCGTCGGATCGCGCGTCGACGAGTAGATTCCATCCCCATGATCGGTTTCGAGATTGGTCGACTCTGCCTCCTTAATTTTGGATCCAAAATCCCAAAAACATTTGACGAAATTTTACAAATTCGTCGCACTCGGTCATCTGTTTGTCCCACGAGTAGATGTATATTCGTCATAATATTTTCGACTATAACTACCTACCTAGCTCTTCACGCCGCCGCAGCAGTGCGCCTGCAAACCACTGCTGACGTCAATACAACGTCAGTGTGGGACCCAACTGTCAGCGATTCCCTCTTTTGCCAGGCATTTCCAGAAAAGAAAAAAACATTTGACGAAATTTGACAAATACGTCGCACTCGGTCATCTGTTTGTCCCACAAGTAGACGCATATCATCCTTCCAAACAAATTCCATGTTTTAACTTTCTTATTTTGACAAAACAGACCCCAGGAATAAAACATTTTTGCAGCAAAATATATCGTCATAATATTTTCGACTATAACTATCTACCTAGCTCTTCACGCCGCCGCAGCAGTGCGCCTGCAAACCACTGCTGACGTCAATACAACGTCAGTGCGGGACCCAACAGTCAGCGACTCCCTCTTTTGCCAGGCATTTCCAGAAAAGAAAAAAAAATTCGCCCTCCCAAATAATTCGAACTCCATAAAACGAAAAATGTTCTAAATTCAGTAACGTCAAATCTACACACCAACTCTACACACCGAGGAAAAAAAAAATATATCAAAACAATGACGAAAAAATGCAACCTAATTTTGTAACGCTAAAGAATTTGAAATTTTAATATGAAAAAATTTCGATTTCGAACAATTTTCAAAACTGACCATTTTGTAAATAGAAATAATTCAGACCTCAACAACTTTCTAATATGAATAATTTTTCGAAACTTAACATTTCTTTAAATGCAAACTTTTACCCAATTCCAAAAAATTTCAGACCTCAATTTTTTTTGAACGCGTAGATCATCAAAAATAAATTAATGCTCAATTTGGTTATTATTTCTTCATAACCATAATATAACTTATCTGATTAGGGTGCAACCACACTTAAACACTCCAAATACGCTAACATATTTATAACTAAAATAACTTAAAACTCCCCAATAATAAAGCTAAATTTAAAAATGCCTGAGCAAATAAATATTTAGACAACAATTACATGTAAGCGGTAATATACCTTAGAACTCTCTAATAATGAAATTACACCTAACAATTGCCCGATCAAATACATATTTATACAAAATACAAATTTATTTTTCTCTAAATATGTTTTGAATTTTAATTGAATTAAAAAAAAGCTCAAATAACGTAACATCTCCTACCATTGAGTCAAATTAAATAATTAAGACAAAACTCAAACATATTATACCAATTTGAAAAAGTTCCAATTTACAAATACCATAAATGAACTCACTCCAATTATGCAACTCAAACTAATAAATATTCAACTTCAAATAAACTCACCTCAAATATGCAAATAAATACAAATAAACTGCAAACATATACCAAAAAATAACACAACAAAACAAAACAAAAAAACTGCAAACATATACCAAATGATAACTACTTACGGCATACGACCAAAAATCAAATATCAATATTCCAAAACTTCAAAAATTGCTAGCTCTTCACATTTAAACAGTTCTCAAATCTCCACAATTTTTAAATATCGACGTTTTCAAATTTGCATTTTACCACACGGGTGCGGCGATGCCGCCGCACCAAATTTACCTAGTACACACATAAGGAGGCTCGCTCGCTCCCACCATGGTCGTCTCCCAGATGGCTCTATGCCAAACTCTGGAGAAGAGATAACCTGATTAATTACATGGCTTCAACAATAAAAAGAACAGTTAATCGCAGAACTATCATCCAAATAAAACAATAAAAAGAGAGTAAATCGGCACAAAGGAAAAAATCACATTGAACAGGATAATTGTCAAATACATTTAGCTTGATTTATCAACAAAGTTCACACAGATCACTTCACATCTATTTCTCGATACAGAACTCTTCAACTATCAGACATGAAACAGTCTTGTTCTGGGTGATTTTGTTGACCAAGAAACTCCATTTCAGCAGAAACTTCTATTCCCCGTGTCTGCAAAATTTGTATAAATTGAGGATTTTTAGCTCCTTCACGCGTCCGTTCCAACTATCAAACCCCCAGCCTTAACGCGGCTGTCATACGACTCACAGGTCCGAACGACGACCGGCTACCGCCAGATCTCCGGCCGCCGGCGAAGTCGATGGCGACCAAGGCTTCCACGAATGCCGGCGAAGAGCCGGCGCTGGGCGTTCCGTACAACCCAGTGGAGGTCCAGGGTAGCTACTACTACGCGCCGGACCCCTACGCGGCGGGGAGGGTGCCATCGAATGCGATCTACGCCGGCGCGCCCAAGGGGGTTCCCCTGCAGCAGACCATGTTCCGCGACACGCCCGCTCCCTTCCACTGCCAGTCCTGCGGCGATGCTGCTGTCACCTCCGTCCGGTGAGTCCGTAATCTCCCCTCCTTCACCTTCCCTTGTTATGTTGCGCCGTTAGTAGGGGAAACATATGACCTTAAATTCGGGATAATTTGGTTGCAAGGGGAAAGTATCCCATGGTTCTAATCACACAGGGGTATTTCCATGAGCATAGGGGATCACCTCCTCCCACGGGGAGATATCCCCACATGTGTTTGGACAGCAAGGGGAGAGGAAATCAAGATCAGAAAAGTGCCAGCAAAATCTATATATCTTGGAAATGTTGATTAGGTGTTAGAAATCCAGCAAAATAAGCATTTCGTTCCGTTAAAAAAGCTCATATATCTGACTGATCTTGCTAAATTATCTTGCTGCTGGAACTAGTCATTCTACTGAATTTCCACAATTAACTTCTTTTCACATTTTCATTGGCTAGCTTTAGGAAAACCTGCAGATCGAAAAAGTATAAACAGAGTAATTACTACACAATATTAATTTTGAAATTATATATATGCGCGGATCTTTTTATATGCATGTTCGCCAAAGAAATGGAGGCCACTGAAAATCAAGGTCTGCACCAAAACATTGTCTACATGTAGAAATGGAAGCCCCTGAAAATCAAGGTCTGCACCAAAACATTGTCTACATGTAGAAGATATCGTCATGACCATCAAGACCATCGATAACATAGAAATGCAAAAGTCAAAGACGGGGCTTTATTTGGCTGCTCAACCCTATTAAGAGGGTTTCCTTTTTTGTTTTATAAAATAGGCTGCACGAGTATGCTCCATGTATTAACTGAGCAGTTTGGATATTGGATACCCTGTATCACTTGGTAGTTCCGATAATAATCCTTTGTGCTCAAGTATTCAGCAAGATTCCACCACCTATATCTTTTCACCCCCTCGTGTCTTCTTTTTTGTGCCTGAGCTGGTCCTCCCTTAGCTCTATGGTCGATTGGTCATTGGCCACTATACACAGGCTCAATGATAATTCGTTGTATGTATTTGTAGAGGCATTCTAATTTCTAATACAAGCTGCGGATTCCATCATTAACGTCACTAGGCGTGCAAGTTTGGTTGTCATATACGAGATATCTTTTTTTTGCGGGTATATACGAGATATCTGGTTTTATATCTTATTTTAGTAAGAGCAAAGATGGCATTCGGGTGATACTAATTGTCCATGTTATACATTAATAGTTAAATACCCGTGCGTTGTCATGGGAAAAACCTTCCGTTTTCCAAACTTTACTAATTACTTATCTTTCCTTCCTAAACAGAAAACGAATCACAATATTTTACTTATTTCCTTGCGATCTATGTCAAAAATTTAATTCGTTTCTACTTCCTCTGTCCCTAATAATCAGTGACAGAGGAGTATCTTCTCCATCTTTCTATAGGGATATGGGATAAGGGGGAGGTGGGATAAAAGATCGCTAACAACTCTTTAATAGTAAAGATAATATACTATCACTGCACACCAATCATTTATATTTTGTATGTCTTCTAGTCATAGCCGGTCCCAAGCCCGGGTAAAGGAGGAGGGTTGTGATAGGCTTGGCGAGCCAACGTAAAAACTAGCCAGTCCCATGGGCATGAAACCCATTTGGGCGAGAGTAGTACTAGGATGGGTGGCCTCCTGGGATGTCCTCGTGAAAGGGTTTCATATCTAAGGGTTGTGATAGGCTTGGCGAGCCAACGTAAAAACTAGCCAGTCCTATGGTATGAAACCCATTTGGGCGAGATTAGTACTAGGATGGATGACCTCCTGGGAAGTCCTCGTGAAAGGGTATCATATCTAGCCTACCCCAACTTTTTTGGGACAAAAGGCTTAGAAAAAGAAGAAAGAAGAAGAAGAACCATGCAAAACTTGCCCAAACAAAATGCTAACACACAATCTGTCTAAAAGAATTCACACATACATAGGTAGCTGCAGATCGGAAGTAGTACACCGCCAGCAGCAATTTGTATCTGAATTTCACAAGCCTATATCTCTGAAATTGACTGCTCTTACTTTCTGAACTACACACACGAGGGAGGCAGGAGATGTGTACTGCTGGAGAAGGCCACCCACGTGACCGGTGCAAGCAACTTGGTCGAGGACAGTCCCTCCCTGTTGTTCTCCGGCAACGCACAACTGACACCCAAAGAGTAGTAGCGTGGGGACGACTAACGCAGATCACGTAGACTTACAGCAGCTATAGCTGGTCCAACTATGTTTTTATTTCTCCATCTTCGGTAGTTAGTCCAGCTTAATAGTAAAGATAATAATAAACCGACACCTGCCCCTGATTTTTTTATTTCCGGGTGTAATTGGATTCGAACTGGACCAAAACTGGGACTCCAAACTACATTTTTTGTATGGCCTGAGCGATTATTTAAACAGGATGTAAATTGCCATGGTCTTCAATGGTGCTTTTCCAAATGGGCCCTTTTATAGTACTTCTGAGTTCTGACAATTAAATGAATTGGTGCACCCTCTCTAACCAAATACCCTGTTATTAGCATCAAACTTGAGCTCTTATAGCTTTTTTTGCAGTTGTAAGTGATTTTCTGCTTGGCAATTTAATGACTAATCTCTATTTCAATACCGGTAGACAGCGGGTTCAGATCGATAGGTGAAGTTAATAGTCCAATCAAAATGGAAATCACTGGTGGTAATCCTTTTTTTATTACACATTGAGCAGGTCGAAGCTGAGTCTTGCATCAGTTGTGGCTTGCATGATGCCGTTCATGATGGGTGTCTGCTTCCTGTGCCCTTCCATGGATTGCCTTTGGCACAAATATCACTACTGCCCCAGCTGCGGAGAAAAGGTTTTGGCATATCCTGTCTTGTCTCTTGCTGTTTTCTTGATCTTTTTCTGGTAGGTTTTATCCATTTTCTCCGATCTTTGCAGGTAGCTGAGTTCAAGAAGGATGATCCATGCATTGTTGTTGATCCAACTCGCTGGACTGAACCGAGCTTTGCTGTACCTGCATAGCGCACTCGCATAAACTGCTCGAATATATGTTAGTTTCCAACCATGGACATCTTGTGTGATCTGTACATAAATGTCTACCTTTTATATGTCGCTAGCAAGCTATGGCTGTGTTCATGAGGCGAAGAATAAAAAATACTACTTTGAGAGTGTTGTACATAAAGCATGCTTAATTATTCGTTGATAACGCAAGGAAACTTTAGATTGATAACGCAAATTGTAATGGAATGGGATAAGAAGGTCCATTTGATGGCCTGCTTCTTTATGGGGTTGGGGTAGTGTGAGGTAAGACACAATTGAATTCCTTGATCCTAAAGTAGGCGAGCTTCGCCTATTCAAGTCAACTACTGCGTGTGACAAACAATAGCTAAAGATTACAGCAAAAATTAGCGTAACAATTACTTATTATGAAATCAATCAATCATGCTGTAATCACCTTCTCTGGCTATGTTTTACTCCTAGATACTCAATTAACTTGTAACAGAACCATGTGCATGTACATGACCATTTGGCTATTTTCCAAGGCAGCCACCAAATTTTAGAAGCCTGCTACAACTAAGCAGCAAATCGAAATGTATCATTCACAAAACCCACAGGACAAACCACATGGACACAACCAAGCACCAGGCTGGATCAAACACACAATGAAGAAGACATATATAGATGGAAGAAAGGTCGTGTACCTGGAAGCCGAAGCAAAACCATCTAGCTGCAGCAACCACGCGGACACGAGCCATCTAGCTGCAGCAACCACGCGGACACGAGCAGGACGACGTTGATGGAACCAGCACATCAGTGAGGGGGAGCTACAATAGACCTGAGTTGGAAACCCTAAACCCTGAAGACCAATCAGAGGGGCGACGCCAAAGGCAGCATCTTGTATACTCACACAAGCTACTGAGAGTATGTACGGAGTACATTCTAATGTATGGAGTCTATGGATTTGGAATTAGCTTTGACACTCCTTTCCAACCACAATACATTCTTAATTATCAGGATTTGTTTTTCATGAAACATGCAATTCTACAGCCAGCACTCGTTTCGCCCTGCTCCAACCATCTGATGTTTCATGAAACATTCTTATCATCAGGATTTGTGTTTCATGAAACATGCAATTCTACAGCCCTCATATTCGCCCTGCTAGCTCTAACCATCTAATCATGGGCTGTATCTATAACCCCCTGTACGAAACCGGCCCTTCTCATCTGAGAAAAAATAAAACTCATCACTAGTCGAAAAGAAAAAGAAATAAACACTTTCAAAAGGGACGCAAACCGGCGTACGTACCGGCTCTTATATCCTCTGAGAAGAAAAGGCAGAAAATAGGTTAGATTGCGGCAGCACACGGGGAACCCTGCCGTCGGCAATCGTCCGGATGCATGGCGACGGAAGCCATGATCCGCAGTCGGGGAAGAGCCCACGGAGTCCCGTCTCCTCCCCCTCCCATCCTAACTGGTAAGACGAACATAGCTCTGTTCGATTTCCATCAAAATTTCTCGTCAAAGCTTCCTTTTTTATTTGAATCTGGACTGATTAATGGCAATTCTAGGAGGAGGGATTGGTCGAATCTTAGTGACGGGCCGGCGGGGCTGATCGCCGAGCGCCTGCTTGGTGACGACGTGGCCGACTATATCCGCTTCCGAGCGGTGTGCTGCCCGTGGCGACGGTGCTCCACGGATCCACGCGCGCATTGCGTCCTGGACCGCCGCTTCCACCCACGCAAATGGATTATGCTCCGGGAAACAGTCGCCGCCCCCGACGACCGTCGCCTCCTCAACGTCTCCACCGGCCAGTGCATCCGGACGCGCTTCCCCGAGCTTTGCCGCCACCGTGTGCTCGCGCCCACCACCGAGGGCCTCCTGGTCCTGCTGGACAGGAGCTCGTACGTCGTCCGCCTGCTCAGCCCGCTCACAGGCCAGGTAGCTGATCTTCCGCCAGCAACCACACTGCCCCGTGTGAGTAGATACAAACTGCGGCCGACCTACGATCTTAAGGCATTCGAGGTTTCAGAATTTGGCCTTGCCGATGACTCCATATTTGTTGTCTATTTCTCCGGGGTCCATATGTTAGCCGTGGCCAAGCCTGGCGATGAGTGTTGGACGGTGGTAGAGCAAAGAAGGTTAGTTTCACCAGCTATATCATTCGAAGGCCACTTGTATTGCGCTACCGCCCAGGGTCTCATGGTAGTGGAGACTAGTGAGAACCAGCCACCACGTCTGGTCCTGGCTGCCGAGCTGTCCAAGGTGTTCTCCCGCATGACGGCCACCGTCCACCTGGTGGACAATGTCGGGGAGCTGATATTGGTGTATCGCAACGTATGGCGGCGACACTGCCCATCTTATCTCCACTAATATTAAAAGACAGAGTCTGTCAGATCCAGAGGATCTGAACCGTCCATCAGTCCCGATTCAACGTCCCAGATTTACCTAATGATGTATGATGTGCATTTAATTTTTCTAATAAAAAGAAAAAAGCCCACTACGCTCAAAAAGTAAACCGCCCCGTCGTGCAGGAAACAACCCGCCCGCCGGAGCCATCGGCTTCGTCGCCGCCGTCCTTCCTCCCCACCCAGCCTCGCGCCGCCACCGTTCCCCGCCCCGCCTCCCTGCCGCCTACGCGCCGCTTTTCCCCGCTCCGACGGCCACCGCTGCCGCCCATCCACCCCCGCGCCATCGCCGTTCCCCGCACCCACGCGCCGCGCCCACGACCCTAGCGTCGCCGCCTCGGTCTCAGCGCTGGCCGCCGTCTCAATCCCCACACGCAGCAGACGACGTCGTCTCAATCCCCACAAGCAGCCGTTCCAATCGCTGCTCGCCGCGCGTCTCAATCCCTGCTCGCAGCAGTCGCCCGCGTGCCGCCGTCTCCATCCCCGTGAGGGCCGCTCAATCGCCGCACGCCGACAACAATCGGCACTCCGACGACACCGCGCCAGGAGGCTGCCTCTGCAGTTTCAGCTCACCAAGTAGGCCTGCGTTCCCCTGTTCCTTGCCGTTTCGTGGTCACCATCCGCATCCGGCGCGTCCTGGCGCCAGATCTGGGCGTGGTGGCCGGCAGCCGGACTCCCGAGCAGATGAAGGGGCGGCGACCAGGAGCTCGCTGCTCGACCATGGCGACCGCCGACAGGGACTGCACGGGCTCGACGATACGGCCGCACAAGGCCGACAACGTCGCCCCGCCTCGATTACACGGCTGGAGGACGGTGTTTGGGAAGGCCGTCCCCAGTTCTGGGCTGTGTCCAGCCAGCATGGAGGCGTTGGCCTTACACAGCGGCGCCGCTCCTCGCACCGTACGCGTAGGCTTGGACGCTGCCGCCCACCTCCTCGGCCTGGACGTCGCCGTCCAACTCCTGGCGACGAATCGTTGGCCTTGACTCTGCTGATGTCTGCTTTTATCTCTGGATTTCATCGGTTCAATGCATCTATTTGTTCAATCCCCACATCCTCTGGAGTTTGGTTTGCGGCAGCCTGGATCGATTTGGCAGCAGACTCAGATCAGGTCGGAAGGTTCTCCAAGGCTGCCGATTGATTGTATCTCCGTCTGCATCTTTAGAAAAAAGGATGCACAGCACTGGGCTGCATTAAATACATGCTTAGAAAGGTTAAGATACATTGCATTTTGATTTTCCTTATTGTTCCGACATGGTAAGCCAATTTGCGGTGCACGCATCAAATTGCTTGATGCTGCCAAAGGAGTTAATCTTCATACAATTATTGTGTGCTCAGGAAGTAGCAGATTCCATTGGTATTTTATCTCGCATCCGTGCTTTACTGCTTGCTTACCATGGATTTGCAATTTCAGATACGCTTTTCAGCTCGTGGACTAACAATCTTCGACACTTTAAGCCATGTCAGCTTCTAAGCCCAAAAGTGTCCATCTGAAGCTACATGATTACTCCATATGTTAGCCAAACATAATTTACCAAATCTCTCATGTATTATTTGGCATGTAAAAGTCGCGAAATCTCCCATGAATGATGCATTTTTTGGTTCCGTTCATGCTCCATTTCATGTTGTTGACATTTTTTGTTTTTCTTGATTTGGTTTTCATCTTTTGGCTTCATGGTCCAGTTCCGCAGCTTATAAATATTCAGCCCAGTTAATTTTTTATTGCTAGCTCAAATAATTTTTTTTTGAGTTTATTTACATTCACTGTGCAAGTTCTTGATTAGTTGATAATTTTTTTCGGGATTTTGGGCATCATGTGTGGAGGTTTCTTTTCTTCGTGTTTATATTAAATATAGCGTTTCTACTGGAACTTGCTTTTGTTCAAATTTATGATACATCAGTGATGGTAACATGTAGAAGCTTACTCTGTTACTAAGAAATATTTTTGCCATTGATGATAGTATCAGTATCAAGCTTCATAAGGTAAGAATCCTAACATGGAACACTATCCCTAAAAAAGGGACAACCTGATTCTTTTTTTAATAACTTGTAATTCTTTGGTTTCTTCTTCATATCCCGTGACATCTCCCTTTTTTATTTGTAGCTCAGTTTATCCGTACATATCTATAACGTGTTGGCTATTTTAATGAAAATCACACAAAACCCAGCTTGTTTTTCTATCATTTTTTCTCACTACTCGATGCGTGCATGCAAATCAGTTAGTTTTCTAGATAAATTTCAAAACAATCCAGAAAGATAAATGTAGTTTTGACTTATAAAGGCTTGAACGAAAGAAGTAAGAGAGAATGAGAGACGTGCATTGCACGTGCAAGCTAACTAGTGCTTAGAAAGGTTAAGATACATTGCATTTTGATTTTCCTTATTGTTCCGACATGGTAAGCCAATTTGTGGTGCACGCATCAAATTGCTTGATGCTGCCAAAGGAGTTAATCTTCATACAATTATTGTGTGCTCAGGAAGTAGCAGATTCCGTTGGTATTTTATCTCGCATCCGTGCTTTACTGCTTGCTTACCATGGATTTGCAATTTCAGATACGCTTTTCAGCTCGTGGACTAACAATCTTCGACACTTTAAGCCATGTAGGAGTGGATCTTATTGTTGGCACCAGTCCGAAAAACAATGGACTGTATTGTCTTATGAATGGAACTACTGAGCCTTGTGGCATCTTAGAACATGGCGCCTTTGATGAGGAATGTGGCAGTGAAATTGGACCCTGGGGTATCGATGACCACCTATCCTTGTATGTCACAGATACACACCAGGTTGGGAGTCTGACGACGATTAAGAGCATGTTGGATGATGATTAGGAGCATGTCTAAATGACCATGTGGATTTCAGTTGTTTGCAAACAAGCCAACTGTGAGTTCTTCGCTGTATCTTTTATTCTCTGTAATATTAAGTTTTTGTACTAGAAATATGTATGGATGCTACCTAAAATTGCGTAATCTACTTTATGTTTCCTCAATTACATCTCGTGGGCATTTTGTTCTTTGTTTCCATTTGTGTATCATAACATACAGCCAGCGGCCAATATTGCAAGTGAAGAGGAGGAAGTACATGACAATAAAAACAAAAGAATCCATACAATACAAAGCATACCGGGTAGACTTGGCTGCAATGGACACAAAACCTATCCTTGGACTTTGTGGGCGTTCTATATTTATAGGCTTGAGGAGTGCACTTTCAGTGTCCACTCTGGTGTTCCCTTCCATTAAGAGTGACTCCATCTATGTAGGATGGATGATGATCTTATGTTGTGCAACACTTATAAAAGCAGTGGGGTGTACTGTCTTATGGGTGGAACTACTGAGTCTGGTGGCATCTTCAAACATGGAGGCTTCAGTGAGGAATGTGACACTAAGATTGGACCCTGGGGAGTCTGATCGAAGATCATTAAGAGTATGCCTGAATCACCATGTGAATTCAGTTGTTTGCAAAGAAGCCAGCCATGAGTATTTTGTGTTCTCTCTGTTAGTATTTGTACTAGAAAAATCTATGGATGCTAGCAAAAAATTGCATAATCTACTTTATGTTTTCTATATTACGAATCGCGGCATTTGTTACATATGTGAGTTTGGAAGCGGAAACCCCCACTCCTGGGAAATTCATGAGTGCTCGTTGGTGCAGCCCTGCACTATTTTGTAGGTTTCTGTTCATTGTTGGGAGTCTGACGACGAATAAGAACATGTCCAACGACGATTAAGAGAAGTCTGAATGTCCATGTGGATTTCAGTTGTTGGAAACAAGTCAGCTGTGAGTTTTTTGCTGTATCTTTTGTTCTCTAGATCTTTGAGTATTTGTACTGGAAAAATTTGCGGATCACAAATATAACCATAGTGAATTGAGAATTTGTTCACAGTATATCATACACATTGAATTAAACATTTGGCTAGGGTGACCAAGTCTTTTACTACATCGAATTAGCATGTTTGGAGAAAAGGAAAGTAAAAAGAAGATTGTATTTTTACCAACAAAAAAATGAGGGAGGGTAAATCAGTACTTAGGAACAAGTGTACATTCAACATGATTATTGTCAAATTGACATTTAGCTTGATATATCAACAAAGTTCACATATATTTCTTGATACAGAACACTTACGTTCAAACATGACAGTCTCGATGGCCCTGAATAACAAAGCAAACCAGACGAGCTATCAGAATACTCCTAGGGTTAAATTTCTGCAGAGAAAAACCAAACGCAAACTTCATGGATGCATGTAATGGCTGCTGCATCATAAGCATGCCGTCCTCAGATCACGGCGACTTTAAGATGACGGATCCACCTTCACAGCTGCACCAATGGTGAGCGCACTTGACGAGATCTTTTTCTGCATGATTTTGTTGACAAGGAAGTCCATTTCAGCAGAAACTTCTATTCCCCGTGTCTGCAAAAAAATCGAGTATATGTCTAACGTACGTACATAACACTACATTCTGCCGGAGAAGATTGATCTCAGTGAATTCAATAACCTGTAAGGGCTGAGCATATTTGCCTCTAGGGATGTGGAAAATAAAATTATAAACGTGAAAATTCAAGGTTTATCCGGGGTAATTCAGCATACACAAACTTGAAGAAGGAGAGAAGAAATTTTCTCTTTTACAAACGACACAGATAAATCAGTCCAGATCAATCTCTCCTTCAAGATTTATCCGGGGTAATTCGAATAAAAGAGGAAGAAATTTTCACGTTTGTAGAAGGAGAGATTGGTCGAATCTTGGATATGGACCTGCGGGGCTGATCGCCGAGCGCCTGCTTGCCAACGACGTGGCGGACTACACCCGCTTCCGCGCGGTGTGCTGCCCGTGGCGACAATGTTCCACGGATCCGCGCGCGCATGACGTCCTGGACCGCCGCTTCCACCCACGCAAATGGATTATGCTCCGGGAAACAGTCGTCGCTCCCGACCACCGCCGCCTCCTCAACGTGTCCACCAGCGAGTGCATCCGGATGCGCCTCCCGGAGCTCAGTGGCCACCGTGTGTTCGGGCCACCACCGAAGGCCTCCTCATCCTGGTCGACAGGAGCTCGTACGTCGTCCGCCTGCTCAACCTGCTCACAGGCCAGGTAGTTGATCTTACGCCAGCAACCACACTGCCCCGCCTGAGCGGGGACGAAATATCTCGGACCGATGATGATCTCACAGAGGAATTCGAGGTTAGAGCTGGTGGCCTTGCTGATGACTCCACATTTGCTGTCTATTTCTGCTATACGCTAGCTGTGGCCAAACCTGGCGACGAGTGTTGGACGATGGTAGAAGAGGACCAAACAGTTTCAGATTCGCTAGCTATGTCATTTGAAGGCCGCTTCTATTGCCCTACCGACCAGGGTCTCATGGTAGTGGAGACTAGTGCGAACCAGCCGCCACGGCTTGTGCTGGCTGTCGATATTAGCGTACAACGAGAACCCCGTATGTCATCCACTATCTACCTGGTGGACAATGGCGGGGAGCTGATATTGGTGCAACGTAATGTAAGGAGCCGACGAAAGAAAGTGTGTAGGCCGAGTGCTGTGACAATGAGAAAAGAAGAATCTGTAGAGTATAAAACATATCAGGTTGACTTGAAGGCAATGAACACAAAACCAACCCTTGGACTTGGTGGGCGCACAGTATTTATAGGCTCGAGGAGTGCACTTTCAGTGTCTCCTTCGGTGTTCCCTTCCATTAAGAGTGACTCCATCTATGTAGGATCAGATGAGGAGTTTATGTTGGTCGGCGGCAGTTTCGAAGGCAAGCTGAATGGGGTGTACTGTCTTATGGATGGAACTAGTGAGCCTTATGGCATCTTTGAAAATGTAAGATTCGACGACCCTGTAAATGGACCCTGGGGTATCGATGACTATCTATCCTGGTATGTCACAGAGTCTGACGACGATTAGAAGAATGCATGAATTATCATGTAGACTGTATTAGTTTCCAAGGAAGTTAGCGTGAGTTTTTTGGGCTGTCTTTTTTATTGTCCGTTACTATTTTTTATATGTCAGTTAGTATTTGTAGCAAAAAATTGGGGATTTGCTCTGTTTCAGTTGACTGAAATCATTTTCGTCGTCAGTCGTTTTTCTGTCCGTCTGATTTGCTTCAAGATTCGCGCCTGTTCCGCCACGCTGTCACGCGCGTCTGACTGTTGCATCGCGCTAACGGCTCTGGGTCGGGTGGGCTTTTGCGGGTTTTCTGGCCCATACCCGGCACTCAGTCGGCGGCCGTGGTTTTTTTTTCGAATTTTCTAATCCATTTTTGGCCGCGTGTCGTTTTCAGCTCGCCTCTGTTCGAGCTTCGAGGGGAGAGAGTGATTGAAGCGGCGGCGAGCAGGGAGGCGACCCCCTTCCGCCATAGCCGCTGCCTCGCCATGGCGGAGCCGCCGTCACCGGCAGGACATGTACGTTGTCCTCCAGCCTATTTTGTTTTCGTGCTGTGCTTGTTAAGAGTCGGATGCATGCGGCGATGTCGTTGAGATTGGGGGGAGATCCAGCGGCCGTCGTCAGCGGGTCTCTGACGTCGCGAGAGCTCTCCGTCGCGGCGGTGAGTGTGTATCTCTGTTTGCACGAGGGGGCAGTAGAGGATCTGTGTGTCCTTGTGTGAAGAGAGAGATGGGGGAAGGTGGGGGAGGAACAGAGGAAGGGAGATTCGTGGTGGTAGGTGGCGTCGCCGCCAGTGGTTACGGTCTCTGTGTCCTGCGTTTCATTGTTATAGGGCGGGGGGCTGAGTAGCTGAGAGGAGAATGCAGCGGCCGTTTGTATCCGTGTTCATTAGAGTGGGCAGCGAAGTATATGCGTCTGATTATTTGTTTCGATTTTACTGGTGATAGGCTCAGTTTTGGCTGCTGATGATTTGTATGCGGTGGTCGTGTGTGTGTCGATCTTGTTGGCGTGACTGCTTTTTGGCGCTGATTTTAGAGGATTTACTAGTTGAATGCCCGTGAGTTGCGACGGAATATCAAAATATCTAAGTATTATATTTCTTGAGGGAACGTTCAAGCTTGAATTACAATTAACTATTTCGTTAAAGTGGGTGTCAAACTTGATTTCTGATTAACTGATCTCTCAACCAGGTTTAAAGTGGGTGGGGGTTAGAAAGTCTGTTCTCCTGTATCTTATAACCGAAGTAACTGAATAATTTAAATCTGATTATGACCTACCTAGAACTCACATAAAAACAGAACGTACGCCGGTTTACAGAAAAGTCTCTCTCAGATCTACCAGCTGAAGTAGATACGCAAGCAACCAACAAACAAGAAACTACATGATGCTCAATTTATACAACTTCAAGTCTGACATTTTTTAGCTCATCTTCTACTTTGACAATATAATCTTCCCTGGTCTTTTTTGCAACACCTATAAATACCATGCTCATTTTCGTTCAGCCGAAAGAGGTGAAATCATGTAGCAATGTATATGTCCTTGCTAGCCACACTATACAGCCATTTGACCTGCAACTTGATAGTTCAGGATTCTAGCAAAATACTATGAACACAAGAACAATTCACAAGAGATCATCAATCAACTTGAGCTTGTCGAGTGACTGAACCAATCCGATCCACTTTGGGGACTGTATCCATACCATCCATACCATAAAAAAGAACTGGGCGTATCAGTAAATCTTACTTCATCCACCACATCGATACACAATTACTTGAATAAGTCAAGCAATAAAAAAACAATGATGAAAATATCATGACATTAGTATTATGGAATAGACAAAGATTATCGAGCAGTTTGGCACACTTGGATTGCCATATGTTCTCCTATTCATAGTTCAAAGTCATAACAACACAAAGAAAAACCTTAATCTGACCCAGAACAAGCGCCCATTTGTCTAATGCTCTCTGTCTGCCCAACAATTACGTTTTTAATAGCTCTGAAGCGACAAGCGCTCATTCCTCTAATGACCTAGTACTAAACAATTTTGAAAACATTAAACTTAAGTATGAATGTGAATAGAAATTGCAAAAGTATATATAGGGTAAAGTATAGAAGATTTGCGTGAAGTCAGGAAGGCTTACAATGTGGCTACTTGAAGAAAAACTATGTTGTAAGGTATTTTTCAGGAGATTTGGTTAAATGAAATGCCCCCTTGCATGAATGCAGGAATGCAATATATATGCAGAAAATAAATATGTTTCTGATGCATGCCATATGGGGTTTGGAATTTGGGACAAGTTAGATTTATTATGCTTATGATCCCTATTATGTATCATGACACACACACATCAAGCAGGAAAGGAACATGGTGAAAGATAAATATGAGAGTAATTCATTACTTACTCATAATTATTTATTAATTGCTCTACATCGCATTTGCCAGATGAGCCCATAGAAAACTGAGATAGGAGATGGTACTGCATTGGTCTCAATTCCTTGTCACTGACCTCTCGACCTGTTGTGGGCCGATAGACACAGCAACACTGGCACATTAAGGAGAGATTATACATCCTTAGCCGTTTTGCTAAACAGGATGAACTGCAACCTCAGGTCGTGCCCCGTCCTTGCTTTTCCAATCTATGATCTGAATGTCGCCATGTCATACAGCAGCAGAACACAAATAGCATCACCGTGACCAGGTTGGGAAAATAACGATTGCGAGAGGATGGTAGGGCCTGCTAGGGATGGGACGACTGCGCTTGTACAAGCACGAATTGATCAGGTCGCTCCTGCCCTTGCGTGTCAAGCCATCGTTGCAGCACATCCGGCGGCCCAACTCCTTCCGACCATGCCGCTCCCGCCGGATGCGGTCGTCGCCGAGCGCCACCGTCACCCCGCTTTGGTCGCCACCTTCGACCACCAGGTCCACACCTTGAGCTTCGTCGCCTACCCTGTGTACTGCTCGCTCGTCCCTTCCCTCAGCTGCTCACCGTCCCGCTGCCGGCCACGGGAGAGATCGCGAGCATGGCGGCCTGTAGGCACGTCTTCTCCGGGAGCGGCGGCGGTGGGAGGTATGGAGGGTTGTGCACAGCGGCGGCGCTGCAGGAGGGTGTGAGAGAGTAAGAGCAGAAGAGATCAGAAAACGTGAATCGGCAGTTTTGTCTAGATCGTGGTCGTGGCAGGAACAGATTAGTAGCGCGTGGAGCGGTTGCCTCATCTCACGTTTTTTTTTCTTTGATGCTCGTTCTCTTCGGGGGCGGACGACTAAACCAGCGCTACGACTGGGCGGAAGACGTACCGCAATCACCATCACCACCTAGTGCGCTTTAATATAGTAGAGATAGGTAGCTTTTGAGCATGTCTAACTGTACCTCATTTAGTTATCTGACAAATTATACGGAGACCCTATATGTCACCCGCTTTGAAGTAGGTATTTGTGATGTAGGTTTTGTTGTTGTATTTGGTACTCTTGAAGTATATCTTCCCTCCAGTGTAATTTTTTGTATACGGTGTCTGAATGTCTGAATTTTTGTGGTGTGTTGATCTGTACGAGTACCCGCTGACAGTTTACCTTTGAAGTACCATCTGTTCTTTCTCTTTCTTTGTGTTGCTCCCATACTTGTTGCATTTCATTGTCACTCTTATTACCTCCCTGTTTCGCTTCCTGCTTGTTGTCCTAGCAGATGACACTATGACTACCGAGAAGCCAACTGCAAATGCATACATGTTGAAGAAATTCTGAGCTTTTCCCTTGTTTCAAAATGCATCCCTTTTTCTGGTATCTGGTCCTTGTCTATTGTGAAGTCATTCTACCCTTGTAGTTTGTTTCTTCGTTCTCCAGAAAGTTATCTACATCTTCCTCACATATTTCTCTTTCATCTTCTTCGGTTCCTTGTTGGTGCTCGCTCCCGTGTCCTGAACCCTCACAAGCATTTGTATTGTTGCTTCCGTTTTGTTGTGCCACCCCCTCAGCTTGAGCTGCATTGTTGTTATCGGCCATCTGTGGACAAGAATTTGCACACCATTTAAAAAAAATTGATGTCTCCTGCTTACGCTTTTGTTGTTTATGTTTTGAAGCAGAGCAGAAACATACCTCATCAAGCTCCATGTTATCAAACAAGTTTTCTGCCCATGGATCATCGTCCCAGGTTATGTGTCGTCCACTGCTACTAGGTGTCGCTTGTAAATACTCATTCCCCTACATAACAAGTTTTGTCACATTATTTTTTGCTTTGTTTTTTGGAAATGTACAATAGTATTCAGCATTTTATTTTCAGAAGATGCACTTCTAGATTTTCTCATTCTCTTTCTTCAGTTTTGAATTTTGAATTTTAGTCTCTTTCATGTTTGTACTGGTCATTCTCATTATCTTTCTTCAGTTTTGAATTTCAGTCTCTTTCATTTTTTACTTGTCATTCTCATTCTCTTTATCATTTATGAATTTAAGTCTCTTGCATTTTTGTACTTGTCATTGTCAGTTTTTTCTTCAGTTTTGAATTTCAGTCTCTTTCATTTTTGTACTTGTCATTCTCATTCTCTTTCTTCAGTTCCGAATTTCAGTCTCTTTAATTTTTGTAGTTGTCATTCTCATTCTCTTTTTCATTTTTTAATTTCAGTCTCTTGCATTTTTGTACTTGTCATTATCAGTTTCTTTCTTCAGTTTTGAATTTTGTTCCCTTGCATTCTCTCTATTCATCTCTCTCAGTCATTTTCGAAGGCATCTCTCTCTATCTCTCTCAAACTCTATTTCTTTCTGTTTAGTATCCGTATGTCTCTCTCTCTCTCTATTTTTATTGATTCTCTATTTGACTTTGATTCTGCGCCCATGTTGAGTTGTTTTGTCTCAGTATGTTTAGTGACTTTGAGTCTCTATTTGACTTTGATTCTCTATTTTTGCTGCCAGGTTGTCTCTATTTGTGTTGAATCTCAGGCAATTTTTATTGATTCTCTATTTGACTTTGATTCTGCGCCGATGTTGAGTTGTTATGTCTCAGTCTGTTTAGTGACTTTGAGTCTCTATTTGACTTTGATTCTCTATTTTTACTGCCAGGTTGTCTCTATTTTTGTTGATATTTGACTTTGATTCTCTCTCTCTCTCTCTGAATCTCACTCTATTTTCGCCTCTTTATTCTCCATTTCTACTCTCTCTCTATTTAGTTGACTTTCTCTATTAATAGTGTCTCTATATTTAGTCTCTAGGGTTTTCTCTCTCTATATATTCAGTTATTATAGAATGGGGGTCTTCATCTTTCTGTTTTTCTTTGTCTTTCGTTTCCATCAGTTAATTTTATTTTTCTCTGCTCTTGCTTGTTGATTCTGATGTGTGTGTCTGTCCTCGTCTCTGTCCGTCAGTTAATTTTATTTTTTCTGCGTTTTATTTCTTTCAGAACTGAACTTATATGAATGTAGTTCGAAACTATGTAACCTTCTTGCTTCACGTTTTAGGTGATCTGTAGTCTGTATCCCCTGAACCTTTTTATTACTCGAACCTGAACTGTTGTGTCAGTACAACCTCGTTGGTGCCATAATGGATATGGGATCTTAATCATGAGCTTGTCCCAATGTGATTTATTTTTTGAGGATCTGAGAGGAAGCAGTTTGCTAAGGAGGATTCTTGCTTCAGGCACTAACTTTTGCTGCGACTTCGGATTCAGGTAACCTACTCCGCCTGACACCTGAACTTTCTACTGAGGGAGGTCCGAGGCCTTGACTTCGGATTCAGTTATTATTAGTGTCTCTATATTTAGATTCTAGGGTTGGCTCTGTCTCTATATAGCCATGTGTTTGTATTTCTCACTTTCAGTTTAGTCCTTGTTAAACTGTATCTTTCGCTGCATATAGGATTGGTTGTCTATCTATATAGTCATGTGTTTTTATTTCTCATTTTTCAGTGTCTCTTTTGCTGCATATATTCAGTCTCTATGTCTAGTGTCTTTATTTATCTCTAGTCTCTATGTGCACACCCCAATGCTGTGATATTTTTTCACCTAAGTGTCTGAAAAACTAAAACAGGGCTATATTCTGAATTTCTAGTTTCTGAAGTTTTTTACCTGTGCGTGGGAGGAATGCTGCGTCTGCAGTGGGGGATCTATTGTATTCTCTATTGTTCCAGGTTGGCAGATCAAGCTCAGCTGTCCCTGAATTTTGGTGTAGATGAAGATGGAACATGGAAGAGTGCCAAGGTCAGGTAGAGGAAAGCGGGAAAATCAGTGCTGACAGTTTATTCAGACAACAAAACTGGATCAATGAAGAGGGAAGAGTGCCCAGGTCACTCCGTTTGCTGTCTGGAGGTTTGAGGATTCTCTCCATGTTTTTTTAGTTATCAGAAATGGAAGCTCTTCCAGATCTTCGTGTTTGTGTTTTGCGTCTGGGGTTGGAGGCGTCTGCTATGGAGTTTCCTTGAGTAAGAAGAAGATCGAGCTTGTCTTTTTTGTGTTATCGGGCCGGGGTCTTATGTGGTTGTTCTTTATTTGGGCTGGTGGCGCAGGCAGCAGGCTGTTGGGTTCGGGCCCAACAAAACCCGTTAAGGAAAACATCCGCGAGCCTTTTTTAGTCCCGTGTTTTTTTCCTGCGCTGGACAGCGGGGTCAGGTTGGTTGACGTGTCCACGTATTATTGGACAAAAAATTCGACTGACGACGAATTGATAATCAGTCAACTGACAGTTAGACACTCCCAAAAATTGTATGGATGTTGGAAATTTTTCGTGATCTACTCTATGTTTCCTCAATTACATTTGACGTCATTTTGTTAGTTTCATTCTATTAGGTGAGTTTGATTGGGGAAATCCACCCATAGAAAATCCATGCATGAGTTCTCTTTTGTGCAGTTATCCCCGACTTTGTAGGCACCGGCTCATTGATGCATTGACGGTGAGCTGAGCAATGAACATGCTAGATGAAATCACCAACATAACTAGTGAACTGATCATTTGGCTAAATGGGTCATAGTATATGCTATTTTTTTATCGTCGATCAAACATTTGGCCAGAGTTGACCAAGTATTTTACTGAGAGAAGAACGTAGAAAGAGAAGTTCCATCCATAAGACAGTACACCCCATTCTCAGTGAGGTCTTTCTATTTAGCTATGCAATCAATGGAGAGGTGTTCCTTATAAATTCTGGTGGAAAGTTAAAATCCCTCTGCGGATAAAAACTTTCATTTGGTTGATACTGAAAAAAAGTATACTCACCGGAGATGTTTTGTTGAAAAGGGGAGGAACATGAACCAAAAACTGTCTATTTTGTGGACATGATGAAAGCATCGATCATCTCTTTTTGTATTGTTGACGTGGGCCTACCCATCGGGTGCCCCACTATGAAGGTACCTGGTGCACGCAAGGACAAGGGTCCAACAGGCGGCCTACTGAAAGACGATGATCAAGGCACACGAAGGGAGACCAAGAAAATATAGTACGCCCCAAGGCAGGCGAAACCTAGGTCGGTAGAACCTACCATACCTGTAAAGCCAGTCGGTTGCGAACTCCCGAGACCCAGCCTCCTTTATAAAGGCTGGGAGGGCCGCCGATCAAGGGACACGCTCATATTCCACAACCAAAACCCTAGCGAGATCGACATCTCGCCGGGATCGCCATTGTAACACCTCACAACTATCAATAACAGACAAGCTGGAAGTAGGGTATTATCCTCCGGGAGTTTGAACCAGGGTAAATTGCCTTGCTTGTCAGCCGTGGTAACTATCAGCACTCCAACTTCTCTCCCTCTCAATTAACCTGGGGTACTCGACCCTGTGATTTGCTGTGGCCACCCCACGTCAACTGGCACCGTCTGTAGGAAAGAAGAGTGATGGAATCATGGTTGCACCGGCTCCATCTGCAATGACCATCGACACACCGAAAATCGCGGCGCCGATCCGCTTCGGCTCCTTCGAATTCGTCCCCCACCCGCCGGCCCACCGATCGGTGTACGTCGAGCTCTACGAAGGTATGTGCCTTACTTTCGGTAGCATAAAATTCCATCACCACTAATATAAAAAGGGAGAGACAGGGGTGATCCAAATGATCTTGACCGTCTAACGCTAGATCTTGACCGTCTAAAACACATTGTCAGCCTTCATTCTTTTGGACGGTTTTGCCCTCCACCAAATTGCATAACACGCATCTATGCCACTGTACCGGTATGTTGTTTTTCTCTCCTCTTTCCTAAAAAAAGAACGACCCCCTTCCCGTCCCTTGTGCTCTCCCTTGGCCGCTTCCCTTCTTTGATCTCCTCCCACTTGAGTCCCCGCCCTTCTCCGGCCAGTGCCAAAAGCATCGGAGTCTAGGAATACGGAGGGCCATGGCCGCCGCCTCTTCTACGACCTTCATCACAGAGCGAGAGGAGAAGGATAGTGGCCGACGCCATCGTCCTCGACTTCCTGCTGGTCGCCGTCAGAATTCGTCCTCCTGCCGACGATGCAGTCAAACCCTGCGGCGCTTCTCTTTGCCTTGGGCACGAGGGTGAGTAGCCTCTTCTCCTCGCGCTTTTCCCTTATTTTCTGTCACGGATTCGACGAATTCATGCGAGTCTGTGAGCAGTCGCCGGAGTTCGCCGCTCGCCGTTGCTCCGGTCAATATCAGGGGAGCAATCGCTAAAAATCAGGGGAGCAATCAGGGGGAAATTAAATTACATGCACGAGCACTTATTTTCCCAACAAATCAGCAGCCGAGTTAACAAGGGAGTAATCTAGAGAATTAATTAGGGGCGCGGATTTTTAGGGGATTAAAATGTCCAGCCTTCCATACCCGTGTTGTTATTTTGGAAACTGTCATTAATTTGCCATAATAGTGGCAATCAATTTGGATATTATTGGAGGGAAGTAGAGTCTAGAAATTAATGCAGCAATTTTATCGAAGAAATATCATGGCGATGATATATGATGTTTTGATCTTGGATAATACAGTCTTAAATTATACATTACCACAAAACCAATTTCACAGGGTACAAAAGTTAGACGCGCATTGCGCGTGCAAAATTACTAGTGTGAACAAGTGGAGGACGATTCGACTCTCCGACCATGCACCCGCATCTTCATCGACTACGGAGATCGCGCCTGTTTCGACTTCATCGCCCGCATCTTCGTCGACTACGGAGATCGCGCCTGCTTCGACTACATCCCCTGCGCTTCATCAACCACGGAGATCGCATCTGCTCCGACTGCGGGAATCGCGCCTTCACCGACTATGGAGATCGCATCTGCTCCAGCCGCGGGACCCGAGCCTCCATCGACCACGGAGATCGCATCTGCCTCAACTACACCCGAGTCGTTTTCGACTCCGACGCCCGCGCCATAACCGACTGCTGCTTTGACTGACGAGTTCTGCATCGACTGCGGCGTCTACCACGTCGCCTCCATCTTCGGCTCCGAGGACAGCTCTGGCGGCGAGAGCAGTTGCAGCAACGCGTATTCGACTGCGCAATCTTACCCGATCCAAGTCTTCATGGTGGACGCAACAAACAACAGGACACCCGACACCAGTCCCACCGTGAGGAACCTACGTTCCCAATGGAGGTCACCATGCCAGACAAAGTAACTACCCTGATGATCACTCAAGAGATGGGAATCTGGGCCATGAAGCATGTCCAAGAGTGTACTTTTCCTCCCGCGGAAGCGACTCGAGAGGACATGATGGCACACCAATACCTCGTGTGGAAGGAGAACGAGAAGCTGCTACTAGAGAAAGCCGAGCTGGCCCGGCGTAAGGAACTCGCTGATGCGTCGAGTGCTCGCCGCGCAGCCTATTCCTTCTCTTCCTCGGAACCCACCGTCACGCAAGAACATGGCCGTTATCGATCACGTGCCCGTGTAATGACGGATGTTGAAAGGGCCGCGACTACCCGCAACCTCGAGTCATCCTTCATGTCAGAAGACGCAGATGGGATACCCATCCCCAAAACAGCCTCGGGTGCTCTCATGTCACTGTCCACGTACCTACGGGCAACACAGCCTCCGGAAGGCGACCCTCGTGCAGCTCTACAGCGGCAACAAATCCAGGCGCTCCGCTTAGCAGAGGAGGCGCTGATTCCAGGAGCCACACCCGCATCAACGATCCAACCACATGGAGATTGCGACAGACGCGACCGCGAGCGTGCAGCACGTGGAGACCGACCCATCCGACACCTGCAGGAGGGTGAGGACGCCCGCAACGTCATCACACAGCGAACAATCGATCGCAACCGCTCCAACCGACCAGTCAATACACCGACTGAGGAACTTTACTCGGATGGCGACAACGAACCTTGCGGTCTTGCCTACTTCCACTACCGCATCCGCGCCACAAGAATACCGCGAGGCTTCAAACTCACATCCGAGTCAGTCAAGTTCGACGACACGCAGGATCCCAAACTCTGGCTCGACGATTACATCATCGCAGTCAACTGCCAAGGAGGAACCACAACAACAGCCATGCAGTACGTTCCGCTGATGCTCGTAGGATCAGCACGCACCTGGCTCCAGAACCTGCCCCGGAACTCCTTCAGCTCTGGGGACCAATTCGAAGATGCCTTCGTCAAGAACTTCCTTGGTACATACTCGAGGCCCGCGACATTCGCAGAACTGCAAGCCTGCAAACAGCGGAAAGACGAGCCACTACGATCATACATCCAGCGCTGGACACTCATGCGCAATTTCGTCGGAGTCGTCTCCGAGGACAGAGCAATCGACGCATTCATCCGTGGCGTCACTCGACATGACCTTCGAGAAGCCTTCGGTCGCCTCCAACCACAATCCATCGTCGAGCTCATGAAGATCGCCAACGAGTGGGCCGATGGTGAGGACTCTGTACGTAATGAGTTCCCGAATGAAGAAGGAGAACCAAGCAACTGGGGCCGCAGAAACAACCGCGGCAGCGATCGCCGCCACAAGTGCAAGGCCCGCTTCAACGAAGGCGAGCCAACCGAGTTAGTGGCGGCTGGATTCACCGACGCCGAGAAGATCGGAGCCGTGACAACAATCGCCAGAGCTGTTGAAGCCGGGAGGAGTACAGGAACGATGGAAACCAGAGACGGGACTGGCGGCGCAAACCTCGCGACACCTCGCGACCGGAGCTTACACCCGAGCAGGAGCTCGAAGAACCATGCAAGTTCCATCTATTCAGAAGCGACGAAACCGGCAAGCTGGTCTCCACTCACCTGTTGAAGGACTGCCAGAAAATGTAGCGCATTAACGGAGCATTCGCCAAAATCCGGCCTCCAGCCCATCACCTCAACCAGCACCGCAGTTGGCCCTCCCAGGACCACCCGCAGCAGCAGCAAACCCTGCGCACATCGCAGGGGCGATCCAGTACCAGCCGAGACTGGACGCACCTCCCGCGCCAGGAGAACAATACCCTCAGGCTTGAGGGCAAATGAACATGATACAGAAGGGGCGCCCATCAAACAGGTGCCAGAAGTTGATCATTCGTCAAGTCTACCAGGCCGTGACAATGCCACTAGCCACGCCCGAATACCTCAAGGGCTCGAAAACTAGCATTACATTCTCTCGAGAGGATCATCCTCCACGGGTACCGCGTCCAGGCCACGCTGCGCTGGTACTCGAAGCTCAGATAGGTCAGTTCCACATGACCAAGGTCTTAATGGACGGCGGTAGCGGCATCAACATCATCTCTGCCGACACTCTCCGGAAGATGGGCAGGTCTCTGGAGAACGTAGCAAAATCAGACAGCACCTTTCACGGCATCGTACTAGGGAATGCGGTCTTCCCTGAAGGAGTTATCACACTCGAAGTCATCTTCGGCACACCAGATCACTTCCGAAAGGAGATGATTGACTTCGAGGTGGTGGACTGAAAATCGCAGTACCACGCTATACTTGGACGCCCGACGTTCGCCCGCTTCATGGCAGTTCCACACTACGCCTATCTCATGCTCAAGATGCCAGGACCGAAGGGAGTCACAACTGTGCGGGGTGACTTCCAGCGTTCAGATAACTGCGACCGCGAGTTCAGCAAGATCTCCGAGTCCTTCGGCATGCAGCAGCAGCAGCTCGAGGACCTTTCACTCAGCAACGATAAGACCCTCTTCCCCGCAAGCAAGAAACCGGCACCTGACGCCTCGTTCAGCACAACCGACGACACAAGGGAACACCAAGTCCATCCGACTGATGTTTCCAAGACAGTGCTCGTGTCATCAAGTCTGTCTCCTGCATAGGAAGGCGCGCTCATCGAGTTCCTCTGTGAGAACTGGGAAATCTTCGCCTGGTGTCCAGCCAACATGCCAGGTATACCTAGGGAATTCGCCGAGCACGCCCTTCAAATTTATCCAGACGCCAAACCTGTCAAGCAAACCATGCACCATTTCTCCGAGCCGAAGCGCATCGCCATAGGGCAAGAAGTCGACAGATTACTTCACGCCCAGTTCATCCGTGAAATCAAGAAGTCCGACTGGGTCGCTAACCCAGTCCTCGTCGAGAAGAAGAAGACAAAAATTCTCCGTATGTGCGTCGACTTCACCTCCCTCAACAAGTGCTGCCCGAAGGATCACTTCTCATTGCCACGAATCGACCAGATCATCGACTCCACGGCTAGGTACGCCTAACTGTCCTTCCTGGATGCCTACTCAGGCTACAACCAGATAAGGATGCGAGAGGAGGATGAGGAGAAGACAGCTTTCATCACACCCCATGGTGTATACTGCTACAAAACTATGCCCTTCGGGCTCAAGAACGTTGAAGCCACCTACCAGCGCATGATGCAATCCTGCCTCAAGGACCAGATAGGACGCAACGTCCAAGTTTATGTCGACGACATTGTCATCAAGACCAAGCAAGAGGACACGCTCCTTGATGACCTACGCGAGACATTCGCCGCGCTCAACGTGTACAAGATCAAGCTCAACCCAACTAAGTGCATTTTTGGCGTACCAGCTGGGTAACTAATTGGGTACCTCGTATCTGCAAGAGGCATCGAGGAAAACCCCGAAAAGATAGAAGCAATCCGCACGATGCCAGCCCCGACCAAGCTTCGAGAGGTCCAGCGCCAAGCCGGCCGAGTCACAGCGCTCAGCTGTTTCATTAATAAGTTGGGTGAAAAGGCACTCCCTTTCTACCAACTGATGAAGAAATCTGACAAATTCGAGTGGACGCCAGAAGCCCAAGCAGCATTCGCGGATCTCAAGAGGGTCCTGGCGACTCCACCAGTGCTCATCGCACCACAAGAAAAGGAACCTCTATACCTTTACGTGGCAGCCACCAACAGGGTGGTCAGCACCATCCTCGTTGTCGAGCGCCAAGAAGAAGGCCACGCCCATTGAGTGCAACGGCCCATATACTACCTCAGCGAGGTTCTTTCCATATCAAAGCAGCAGTACCGGCCCTACCAGAAGCTAGCCAATGGCGTCTTCATGAGTTCACGCAAGGTGGTCCATTACTTCGCCGAGCACCCGATCACAGTGGTGAGTGCCTCGGGCCTCTCAGACATCCTCACCAACCCCGACGCGACAGGGCGAGTCGCCAAGTGGGTCATCGAGCTTGGCTCGTGGGACCTAAAGTATACGCACCCCAACGCGATCAAGGCACAGGTACTTCCGGACTTCACAATCGACTGGATCGAAGCTCAGTTGCCCAACTTACCTGACCTGTCCAACGCATTAACTATGTACTTCGACGGATCCAAGAAATTCGAGGGTGCGCGCACATGCATCATCCTGACATCACCATAAGGCGACAAACTCCGCTACGTACTATAGATGGACTTCCCCAAGCCCTCCAACAATGAAGCTGAGTACGAAGCTCTACTACACTCCATGCGGATGGCCAAAAACCGCGGAGCCACTCGCCTCATGATCTACGCGGATTCAAACCTTGTTGTACAGCAAACGATGAAGGAATGCGAAGCCACGGCAGAGAACATGATTGCATATCAGGACCTTTACAACATCATGGAGGGTAGCTTTGATGGGTGCGAGCTGCGGCACATAGGCCGCGAAAGTAACGAAGAAGCAGACATGCTAGCTAACCTCGGCTCGACCAAGGCGAAAATTCAACCCGAAATCTTCGTCGAGTGCATCAAACAGCGGTCCATCAAACTCAAGCAGCCAATCGCACCCTCTACAAAAGCAACAGCCAAGGATCAAACGGCAAAGGACACAGTGGTACCCGAGGAGGAGGAACCACACGTCGAAGTTTTCCTCGTCGAGCCAACGTAGACGACCCCTTTCCTCGCATACATGCTATGCCAGGAACTACCAGAGGACACAACAGAAGCTCGACGCATCACTCGCCGCTCGAAGGCCTTCACGATCATCAACGGAGAACTATACAAGCGTAGCTTATCTGGGTTCCTGCAGCGCTGCATCGACCCAGAAGACGGCAGACCAATACTCTATGACATCCATGCAGGAACTTGTGGACATCACGCCAGCAGTCAAGCCTTGGTGGCCAAAGCCTTTCGAGCAGGATTTTACTGGCCCACGGCAATGCGGGAAGCCCAAGAGATAGTCAGAAAATGCTACGGGTGCCAGAAGTTCACCACCAAGCTGCACGCACCCGCATCAGAGCTGAAAACGATACCGCTTGCCTGGCCCTTTGCCCAGTGGGGACTCGACATGGTGGGACCACTGAAGAAATCATCTCGCGGTGGACACACGCATCTTTTGGTGGCAGTCGATAAGTTCACGAAGTGGATCGAAGTTGAACCCATAACAAGCTCGACTACTACATCTGCCGTCAACTTCATAATGTCCATCATCTTCAGATTTGGGATACCACATAACATCATCACAGACAAGGGCACAAACTTCACAGCCGACGAGTTCAAGGACTTCTGCGCGGAGCAAGGCATCAAATTAAACTACGCCTCACTCGCACACCCTCAATTCAATGGACAAGTCGAGAAAGCGAACGGCCTAGTCTGCAGCGGCCTCAAGAAACGTCTACTGGTGCCACTCAAGTGCGCCGTGGGTGCCTGGGTGGAAGAGCTACCCTCTGTCCTCTGGAGTCTCAGAACCACGCCGAACAGATCAACGCAGTACACTCCATTCTTCATGGTCTACGGCGCCGAAGCAGTACTGCCATACGATCTGCGATTCGACGCACCTCGCGTGGTCGCATACAATGAGTCAGACGCAGAAGAAGTACTCGAAGATGGCGTCGACACGCTGGACGAGGCTCGGGACATCACACTCTCCCGGACAACCATTTATCAGCAAAGTCTCCGCAACTATCATGGCCGACGACTACGCACAAGATCCTTCGTCCCTGGTGACTTGATGTTGCGGCTCAAGCAGAAGAAGGTTGATACGTCTCAAATGTATCTATAATTTCTGATGTTTCATGTTGATATTATACCAATTGTTACATGTTTTGTATACACTTCATAACATTTTTATGCATTTTCTGGGACTAACCTATTAACAAGATGCCACAGTGCCAGTTCCTGTTTTCTGCTGTTTTTGTATTCTAGAAAAACTAGTCTGGAAATATTCTCGGAATTGGATGAAACTTGGACAGGACCTCCTATTTTTCCAACACGTACACGGAGTCCAAAGGACAGACGGAGGGGGCTGCGAGCCAGCCACACCTATGGGCGGTGCGGGCCTACCTTCTGTCGCGCCGTGGGGTGGTGTGGGCCCCACGGGCGTCTCCAGCCGCCGCCCTTTCACCTATTTATTCATCTTCACGGAAAAACCCTAGACACCCGAGTCATTATCCACGAAAAGTTCCAGAGACACCGCCGCCGTCAATCCTAGATCGGGAGGGTTCAGAAGCTCTTCCCGGCACCCTGTCGGAGAGGGGAATCATCACCGGAGGGCTCTACATCACCATGCCTGCCTCCGGAGTGATGCGTGAGTAGTTCATCCTTGGACTACGTGTCCATAGCAGTAGCTAGACGGTTGTCTCTCCTCCTTGTGCTATCATTTTTAGATCTTGTGAGCTGCCTAACATGATCAAGATCATCTTATTGTAATACTACATGTTGTGTTTGCTGGGATCCGATGAATATTGAATACTATGTCAAGTTGATTATCAATCTATCTTATATGTTATTTATGATCTTGCATGCTTTCCGTTACTAGTAGATGCTTTGGCCAAGTAGATGCTTGTAAATCCAAGAGTTAGTATTTATGCTAGATAGTGGGTTCATGCCTCCGGTAATCTGGGAGAGTGACAATAACTTCTAAGATTGTGGATGTGCTATTGCCACTAGGGATAAAATAACCGATGCTTAGCTTAAGGGTGCGCCGTTAGGTCTAATGCATTTGTTTACATTACGCACATTACTTAATGCGATTATCCGTTGCTTGCAACTTAATACCAATGGGGAACTCGGATGACAACCTGGAGGTGGATTATTAGTCATAGACGCTGTTGGATAACGGTCTATGTATTTTGTCGTAATGCCCACATGAATATAGTAATCATCATGTCATATATATGCATTGTCATGCGCTCAATATTTTGTCTATTGCCCAGCTGTAATTTGTTCACCCAGCATGTTAGTTACCTTTTATGGAGAGACACCACTAGTGAACTGTGGACCCCGGTCCATTCTTTTACACTGATAATACAACCAACTGCAATCATTGTTCCTTTTTATTCTCTGCAATTTATTACTGTTTTCCACACCATACGTTTAATCCTTTGTTTTCGGCAAGCCGGTGAGATTGACAACCTCATTGTTTCGTTGGGGCAAAGTAGTTTGATTGTGTTGTGTGCAGGTTCCACGTCAGCGCACCACTGACAACCTTCAGAAGTGATTTCTTGCTCCTACTGGTTACTATTATGGAATTTTATTGAGAAAGTTAAATCATGTGCCTGGGATTTATGTAGGCTTTATGATGTAAAATGTTCTTGTGGACTACGTCACATTCCTTTCCAATGTGCTCACAATGATAATGAAATCTTGTCTTCTTATGCTAATGGGGATTATGATTTTTATAATGTGGAGAGAATTGAAGAATTTATTGCTTTTAAGGGGGCTTATGAAATTGCTGCTTTATTTGACATTATTGCTAATGATGATGTTACCCTTATAAATCTGAAAATCTTGCTGTACTTAAATATTGTTTTGAGAATTACAAGGATAATGGTTATATTACTGAATTTATTAATAGGATCTTTCCTCCAAAGGAGGAGACCATTGCCTTGCAGGAACATGTGGAAGAAGAAACTGCTGATGCTGAAATCTCATTGGATGAAAAAGAGGAGGAGAGTGAGGAACAAAAGGAGGAAGAGTGGATTAACTACCCATGTCTACCTTCCAATGAGAGAACTCTTTAACTCTTACACTATTTGATTGTCCTCCATGCTTACAAAAGGAGGATGAATGTTATGTTCCTGTGGATTCTCTTGAAATATTCCCTATGAATGAAACTTGTGGAAATAATTATGCTACTGTTATTTATGATAATCCATGCTATTTCGATATATCTTATGATAATCCTTTATGTTTGCCTAATTTCGAAATGCATGGTAATGAGGGAGTTTGTTTAGAAAATGTTTATGATAAAGCTCTAGATGATGGTCCTATATTGCTTGATAATATTATGTATTCTACTATTGAGAGTGATCAATCATCTTGTTTTAATATTTTTAAAAGTGGTTTTCAAAATATTGATCCCACTATCTTGGAGCTTGATAAAAATTCTGTGTTTGTAGATCATGAAAAACATGCTTTATGTGATAGTTATATTGTTAAGTTTGTTCATGATGCTACTGTAAATTATTATGAGAGAGGAAAATATGGTTGTACAAATTTTCATGTTACTAAAACACCTCTCTTTATGTTGAAAGTTTTGAAGTTGATCTTGTTTTATCTTCCTATGCTTGTCACTATGTTCTTAATGATTCATTTGTTTACAAGGCTCCAATGCATAGGAAGAGTGTTAGATTTAAACATGTTTATATATGCTTCTTGATGCTCTATTTTTTTTCAACTCTTATCCTTATGTGAGCATCATAAAAATTACTGTGCCTAGCTAAAAGGCATTAAAGAAAGCGCTTATGGGAGACAACCCATTATTTTATTTCTGCAATTTTTCTTTTTTTTGAGTCAAGGAGTTGTTTACTTCTGTAACAATTCCTTTGTATCTTTATTTTATCGCATTGTTGTGCCAAGTAGCCTCTAATAGGAAGATGATGCTAGATTTGGATTTCTGCGCAGGAACAGATTTCTGCTGTTCACCGTTTTACTTCTGTAAAATCACAGAAAAATTATTTAAATCTGCAAATTTTTGTGCGTGATCCTCAGATATGTACGCATCTTTCGTTAGTTTTGTTTTTCGATCTGAGCAACGTAAGTGCCTCGAAAAAATTCGTCTTTACGGACTGTTCTGTTTAGACAGATTCTGTCTTTTATTTTTCGCATTCTCTCTTTTACTAGTGTTGAGTGGAATTCTTTTTTAGGGTGAAGAGCTTCACATAACATCAGTGGCAGTAGTTAATGTTAAAAGTAACGGTCATGTTTGTGTCCTTATAGAACATGTGAGTTTTTGATTGTGCACTAACCCTCTAATGAGAATTACTCTGAGTTTGGTGTGGCGGAAGTTTTCAAGGGTCAAGAGAGAAGGATGATATAATGTGATCAAGAAGAGTGAAGAGCTTAAGCTTGGGGATGCTCCCATGGATCACCCCAGCATATTTCAAGAAGACTCAAGCGTCTAAGCTTGGGGATGCCCAAGGCATCCCCTTCTTCATCAGCAACTTATCAGGTCATCTCTAGTGAAACTATATTTTAATTCTTTCACATCATATGTGCTTTACTTGGAGCGTCTGTGTGCTTTTATTTTCAGTATTTTATTTTTCTTATGGTCAACTTGATTGGACCCTAGCATTCTTGATTGGGAGAGAGACACGCTCCGCTTTTTCATATGAATACTCCTATTCTTCACTTATACTTGTTGAGTATTCTTATCTAGCTATTGCTATGCTTTTAGCTCCTGTTTTGCATGCATCTCTTATTCAGAGCTGTTAGTTCTTTTAAAGAAAGTACTCTCTTGCTTCACTTATAATTGTTTGGAGAGTTTATGTTGAAATAAATTGATTGGTGTTTGGTTGGAACAGAAAATGTTGCATGTGGTAGATGGTATAATGGAAAAAGCTTACATATTCTTGTAGATCACTGTATTGGATAATTTGATACTTGTCAATTGTTTTGAGTTATCAAGTAGTTCATGTTTAAGCTTTTGTATCATGTAGTTAAAACCTATTAATGAAGAACTACCGTAAAGCTCGTTGAAATTTGGTTTGCATGATTGGTATCTCTAAGGTCTAGATATTTTCTAGTAAAAGGGTTTGGTTAACAAGGAAGACAGTGTAGAGTCTTATAATGCTTGCAATATGTTTTCATATAAGTCTTGCTGTGTCGGTTGATATCCTGTGTTTGCTTCAAATAACCTTGCTAGCCTAAACTCTGTACTGAGAGGGAATGCTTCTCGTGCATCCAAAACCTTGAGCCAAAATCCATGCCATCTGTGTCCACCATAACTACCTATATGTGGTATTTCCTTGCCATTCCAAGTAAATTTTTCATGTGCTACCTTTAAACTATTCAAAAATTTATTATTTTGTGTCAATGTTTACCAAGCTCATGAGGACGGGGTGGATGTCTTTATGTCAACTGTCAAACAGACTTTACCACCGGACTAGCGGCATATACATCCGCTTATCCATTAATTTTGCAAAAAGAGCTGGCAAATGGGGTGCCCAGTCCCAATTAATTACAACTTTAACCGCTTAATTCTCTTCACATTTTTGCCCTGATTTATCAGTCAAGCAATGACAAACAGTGAAATATCTGCATGTGTAAACAAAAGAGAAGAGGGATGATCTGCCTTGCTGGTAGAAATAACGTCCTTCATGGGAGCCGCTCTTAAAAGTCTGGTTGGCAGGGGTCATATTGTACTTTCCATTTTCTGATTCGTTGACAATTAACAAACACCTCCAAAACTTATTTTTACTCTCTTATGATTTCAAAAACTTAAAAAGCTCTAGCACATGATTTAATCCCTGCTTCCCTCTGCGAAGGGCCTTTCTTTTACTTTTATGTTGAGTCAGTTTTCCTACTTCTTTCTATCTCAGAAGCAAACACTAGTGTCAACTTTGGTGCAACAATTTTTATATGCTTGTATATTGCACTTATTATATTGCTTTGTGTTGACAAATATCCATGAGATATATATGTTGAAAGTTGAAAGCAATTGCTGAAGCTTAAATCTTCCTTTGTGTTGGTTAAATACCTTTTACTTAGAATCTATTGCTTTATGAGTTAACTCTTATGCAAAACTCTTTGATGCTTGTCTCGAAAGTACTATTCATGAAAAGTTTTTGCTTATATGATTCAGTTGTTTGCTCATTATCTACTTGCTAGCAAACTATAGACCATTGACCTGGATCACTTCATTCATAACATGTGCTTTACAATACTATTTGATCAAGATTATGATTGTAGCATGTCACCTCAGAAATTATTTTGTTTTTATCGTTTTACCTACTCGAGGACGAGTAGAACTAAGCTTGGGGATGCTTGATACGTCTCAAACGTATCTATAATTTCTGATGTTCCATGTTGATATTATACCAATTGTTACATGTTTTATATACACTTCATAGCATTTTTATGCATTTTCTGGGACTAACCTATTAACAAGATGCCACAGTGCCAGTTCCTGTTTTCTGCTGTTTTTGTATTCCAGAAAAGCTAGTCTGGAAATATTCTCGGAATTGGACGAAACTTGGACAGAACCTCCTATTTTTCCAACACGTACACGGAGTCCAAAGGAGAGACGGAGGGGGCCACGCGAGCCAGCCACACCATGGGCGCGCGGCCCCCCTGCCGCGCCGTGGGGTGGTGTGGGCCCCACGGGCGTCTCCAGCCGCCGCCCTTTCGCCTATTTATTCATCTTCACGGAAAACCCTAAACCCGAGCCATTATCCACGAAAAGTTCCAGAGACGCCGCCGCCGTCAACCCTAGCTCGGGAGGGTTCAGAAGCTCTTCCCGGCACCCTGCCGGAGAGGGGAATCATCACCGGAGGGCTCTACATCACCATGCCTGCCTCCGGAGTGATGCGTGAGTAGTTCATCCTTGGACTACGGGTCCATAGCAGTAGCTAGATGGTTGTCTCTCCACTTTATGCTATCATGTTTAGATCTTGTGAGCTGCCTATCATGATCAAGATCATCTTATTGTAATGCTACATGTTGTGTTTGCTGGGATCCGATGAATATTGAATACTATGTCAAGTTGATTATCAATCTATCTTATATGTTATTTATGATCTTGCATGCTTTCCGTTACTAGTAGATGCTTTGGCCAAGTAGATGCTTGTAACTCCAAGAGTGAGTATTTATGCTAGATAGTGGGTTCATGCCTCCGGTAATCTGGGAGAGTGACAATAACTTCTAAGATTGTGGATGTGCTGTTGCCACTAGGGATAAAATAACCGATGCTTAGCTTAAGGGTGCGCCGTTAGGTCTAATGCATTTGTTTACATTACGCACATTACTTAATGCAATTATCCGTTGCTTGCAACTTAATACCAACGGGGAACTCGGATGACAACCTGGAGGTGGATTATTAGTCATAGACGCTGTTGGATAACGGTCTATGTATTTTGTCGTAATGCCCACATGAATATCATAGTAATCATCATGTCATATATATGCATTGTCATGCGCTCAATATTTTGTCAATTGCCCAGCTGTAATTTGTTCACCCAGCATGTTAGTTATCTTTTATGGAGAGACACCACTAGTGAACTGTGGACCCCGGTCCATTCTTTTACACTGATAATACAACCAACTGCAAACATTGTTCCTTTTCATTCTCTGCAATTTACTACTGTTTTCCACACCATACGTTTAATCCTTTGTTTTCAGCAAGCCGGTGAGATTGACAACCTCACTGTTTCGTTGGGGCAAAGTAGTTTGATTGTGTTGTGTGCAGGTTCCACGTCAGCGCGCCACTGACAACCTTCAGAAGTGATTTCTTGCTCCTACTGGTTCGATTAAACCTTGGTTTCATACTGAGGGAAACTGCTGCTACACTACTTCATACCTTCCTCTTGGGGTCTCCCAACGAACGTGTGATCCATGTCATCAAAGGTGCACAAGCTCGCCTCCCCATGGGAGGGACCCTTCATCAGCACGGAAGCCATCGACGGCAGCGCATATCGCCTGAAGCATGCGAAGACAGGGGAACTCTCCCTCAACCCGTGGAACGTTGCGCAGCTGCGCCGTTTCTACGCATAGCATACACATCGATGTAATTGTGCCTCCACAACTACAAGAAGTAGGTTTCAGACGCACTCTTTTCCTTACCAGGGTACCTAAGGGGACTGGAAGGTTTTTAATGAGGCGGCATGCTAGCTTAAATATAAAATGGTTGTGATACAAAAGCATCCTCCCTTTACTTTTTACAGTCTAAAAAGCAAGTGAAAAACCTTGGCCGCACTGGAACACTCAGGGGCTGCGCCGCACAGGTTCAAACAAGCAATGCCTTGGCCGCACTCGAACACTCGGGGGCTGCGCCGCACAGGTTCAAACAAACAAGGCCTTGGCCGCACTCGAACGCTCGGGGGCTGCACCGCACAGGTTCAAACAAGCAAAGCCTTGGCCGCACTCGAACACTCGGAGGCTGCGCCGCACATGTTCAAACAAACAAGACCTTGGCCGCACTCGAACCCTCGGGGGCTGCGCCACATAGGTTCCTTCCAACAAACAAACAAACAACCTTGGCCACACCCGAATGCTCGGGGACTGCGTCCGAGCTTTCTATACAAATTATTGTCTTCGACAAACACATGACATACATACACTCGGGGGCTGCCCCCCGCGGATTCATATCGTTTATTTACAAAGCTCAGCAAACATACAAATTTTTGCCTACTCATCTACAGGCTCATCCTTGGGACCTGCGTCCAACGGACCTACAAGCTCCTTCGTCTGCTTCTGTACCTAGCAGATGACCTTGTGCGCCCAGCCAAGGGTGCTAGTATAATGACTCCGATCAGGCAGACCTTCGGTGGCACCTTCAAAGTTAAAATTCGACCAGTGGAGTCGCAAATATGCAAAGGCAATATTTGCCCCACCCACAAGTTCAGCACGCAGCATCTTCTGGATCGCCTTGCCATCACAGAACCTCGTCAGCAGAGCGGGTAGACCTTGCGGCTGCTCGTTATGCGGAAACATCGCTCTGTGGACCTTGGCCAAGGTACTTCGACAAGACTCCAAGAGCAGGACAACACGCCAAGCGCGATCCAATAAGGTAGCAAGCACTCGGGCCTTTGATCGGTCAGACCAGAAGTATTGGGCGCCGGAAGCTGTGCCTTCAATGACCCCATCCAATCGCTCCTCTACGCGAGTTTCCTCAGCTTTTCGATCAGGGTTCACACCTGCACAACGAAGACAAGGAAGCAAATTTAGCAGCATTTAAAACAGAAACAACTGACAGCCGAAGGTATGGTTCAGTGATCTCACATTCCAGCTGCTGATTAATCAGATCCAACTGCCCAATCAAATAGTCCTCTCACTCAGACGAGGGAGCAGGCCTCGCCCTTTCAGCGTCGAGTTCAGCCCGCACATCTTTCAACTCCCGCTCCAGATTCGCGATCTTTCGCTTCATCCACGACATGATGGCCTTATCATTTTTGCTTCGGACAACAGTTCGGTGCCGTGTACTTGTGGAAGGCGCAGCTCCAGATGCACCGGCAGTCTCAGCCTGTCCAATGGCAAAGGTCGAGGAACATAAGACCTCCAAAATATCAGACAACACACTCGGGGGGCTGGGTCCCGACAGAGCAATTAAACAGAAGTCGACTGAAAGCAAATGTACAAGTGCTTCAAGGTTCATTACAAGCAGCAACAGCAAAAGGGAGTCGGCGCTACACCCTATGACACTGACTCCAACCTAGACCTAACAGCACGGGCGGCAACTTCGGCACTGCGGTGCTCCACCATGGACACCATGTCCTCTGCCAGTCGTGCCGCTTCGTCCTTCACCGAGCTCAATGACATGGTCCTTCCATCAGGTTTTCGCGGGAAGTCCGCAACAACCTTCTTGAAGTCACCCGCAACACCGTGGCCCAACAGGCTCGAATCTGAGATGGCAATAGCTTGAATGTAAGCTCTGAGCCACGTACCGTTTGGGCGCGTGTGAAGTTAGCCATGGTGGAGGACTCGGTGCCAAGCACCGCAGCCAAGCCATCAACACTGGCGGGTGGTGCGCGCAGTGGAAAGACGTTCTTGTGCACCGCGGCAAGAGCGTCGGTCAACTTGGTGAACGCATCTTTGGCGTACGCACACATAGAGTCGAAGATGCTGACGGCACGCTCCTATGGGACGTCCTCATCCGTCGGTTCTGGAGGAGGAGTCGCGCCAAATGCACCTGTACATATTGTAAACTAAGTACCAATTCGACTGAATTGAGAGAACAAAAATTCAAGCGCACGGCAAACAGGGATACATTACCTCCTACAACGTGGGCGAGCGTGCGCAGGCGCTCCACCTGCACTCTTTCGCCTTGGCGGGTGGCATCCTCGCGGTCCTTGGCCTCCTTCAACTTTCACTCCGCGTCATCGTGCTGAGCTTTGAGCTCCTTCTCAAGCTCGCGCACTCGCTTCGCGGAAGATTGTTGATCGCCTGCATGAAGACAGAATGTGTCAAGTGGTTGCGATACATGAGCAACAGCAAGTGAACAACAACAAAGAGAAGCGCTTACGCTTCGATTGCTCTAGCGCAGCGCGAAGGTCATCCCTCTCCTGCTCCAATTGGACGTAGGCCGCACTCTAATCCATGAGGTTGCGGTAGTAAGGCTGCACGATGTCGATCAGCACATGACTTTAAGCCTATGCCCAACTATACTAGTTGCACATACCCTCGGGGGCTACTCCCATCGGGAGCGCTGTCGCGCACCCGATAAATCAACAAGACAGACGATACATACGTGATCCTGGAGCTGCGCCGCACTTGAAGAAGACGGAGCGGATGGAGCAGGCACATTCGGAGCGGAGGGAGCCGCCATCTTCACAACCTCCGTCGTGGCCGTAGTGGTCGCCAAGGCAGAAGCCTCCGGAGGGGTCAGCTCTGACTCCCTGCCACTTGGAGTAGCCACCCATTCCCGGGCAGGTGACTGAGGCACACTCGTGCCATGACCGGCACTGCGCAAACAAAGAACAATTCAATTCAAGGCTAAGTCGAAGACAAAAGTTTACCTTGAAGAAAGGTGCTCACCTCATCTCCTCTTCGTCACTACCGAGGTCATCAATGTTGAACAGCCCACCGAACTCGGTCGCGCCGCCAGCAGGAGGCGCCATGTTGAGTGGCTCAACCACAACAGCTTCCTTTAGGCTGGGCGACGATGAGCCGAGTCACCATCATCGTGAAGCTCCACCCTTTCGGATGGCGAGTCCTCGACAACAGCTTTCGCCTTGTCCCGGCGCTGGCGCTTGAGCGGCTGCTCATCTTCTTCATCCAGCTCCATTTCCTCTACCACCTCATCGGGAGAGGTGGTCGCCGAGGGAAGGGAGTCATCATCATCCACCGGCTCCATTTCTGGAAATTCCACCTCCAAGGTTGGCCCATCTTCGGGCAGTGGCGGCAGACACGTGGGAGCTGGGTGACCCTGCAAGTCAACATACATCAATACAAACAAGAGGCGCACACGCGAAGTACTAGATCAACAACAAAACAGAAGAGTCGAAAGCACACAGAGTCAGATACATACCTCAGGCAGTGGGTTATCGACCCCGTATGGCTTCACGGGGAAGTTGACGTTGGAGGGGTCGGCAGTTCTGAGACTAGTAACAGACCGCACAGAGGTCTCGACTTCCCTCTTCGATCGCGGTTCCTTCATCAGGCGAGACGAGTCCTCCTCGCCTTGGTACTCCCACATGGGGTGGTCCCGTAGGTGTAGCGGCTGCACGTGCCTCCTCATCATCGTGGCAATTAGGTGGATGCCACCCACCTCCTTGCCCATCGACTTCAGCAACTCGGCGACCGTGCCCAGCAGTGGTGCCACTTCAACCTTGTCCACACTCGACAGCGAGTGCGCCCAGGTGTTCGACTTCCTCAGAGGCTTGTTAGCCTCAAAAGCGGGAACACCCTCCTGCTCCATGCGGACGTAAAACCACTTCTTCCGACAGCCTTGGACGGAATCCGCCCGCCATAGCAAGAAGTAGTTGGTGTCGCCGCGCACTTGGATACCGAAGCCGCCAATGGGGTAGGTGCCGCCGCCGCCCATGTTCCTATTCACGTTGAAGATGGCCTTCCACAGGCCCCAGTGCGGGTGCACTCCCAGGAAGCACTCACAGAGGATGAAGTAGCAGGCGATGTGGAGGACGCCGTTCGACATCAGATCATGCAGTTGGATCCCGTACATGTACAACAATCCGCGCACAAAATCGTGAAGAGAGAAGGAGAGGCCCCGATGCAAGAAATCGATGAAGCAAACGCGCTCGCCGTTCCGAGGTTGGGGATTACCTCTGTCCCAGGCGCGCGCACGGCTAGCTGATTGGCCGGTGGCAGCAGTCCGTCCTCCCGGAGCTCGTCAAGGTGCTGCGCCTTGACGGATGACTTGACCCAGTCACTGAGAACTTTCTTCAACATGTCGACGCCCGCGGCGTCAACAATGGAGGCGGCGCTCGCCGCTGCGCTTCCCCTCTTGGTCTTCGTCCCTGCTGCACCGGTGGGAGCAGAGCTCGCCGCTGCCGCACCTTTCTTCGCGCCCGTCTTTGTCATGGCTTGCTTCTCGCCGAGGGCGCGTGGAAGAGCTTGGAGCGCGGTGGCAATGGAATAGCAAGCACGAGGAGGAAGATGGAGCAATGAAAAAAACGACGATAATGGGGATGAAATCAATCTTTCCCCTCGCGGTGAATTTAATATACCGCGGCGCCGCCCAATCTTAACCGTTCAAATGGCATCGGCCGCAACGGCCGGTATCCAACCCTAGACGTGGCGGCCACGGAGGGCAACCGTCGCAGCCCACGCCGTCCACTATGCACGAAAAACGAGGAGACCATCATCATGTCCCAAAAACTACGCGCCGTGCGGTCAAATCGCAACTGAACAGGCCTCCTCCCTGGTCAACACTGACAATGGGCCCATGCTGACGCGTCCCATCAGCGGAGCCGAGCAAGCAAAGATCGTCATGCATGATGTCAGCATTAAAGAGCTGGAGAATCTTTCTTCCCAGACTTTTGTCGCAAGCAACAAGACAAAGCCAACAGGCTATTGGGTCCCCTCGACGGACCCTAGCCTTTTTCGACTCCGGGGTACATTCTACCCGAGCATATCATTCATTAAGCCGCAAGGCTGAACAGGGACTCCTTGATCTGTCGAGTCCATTCACTCCCATCAGGAGCGTATCAAAAAATTTCTTTCGACTGGATGTTAATTGAGATTAACCTCAATTGCAAGCAATTAAGCTCAATCTCGGGGGCTACTCCCATCGGGAGCGCTGTCGCGCCCCCGTTAGGCACAAAGTAACTGGACCATCGAGTCCCAAAGTCTACAACGACAGCAGTCGCAAAACATTCGATTCCCGAGATGCGTCCGCCGCATATAACCCTCGGATGCTGCACCCAATGTGCAAAGATAAGACCCGCCGATCATTCGAGTGGGCCAGGGCTCGCACCCGCTGTGTTCACCTTATAATTTCCGTGCCAGCAGGCATGAAGAAAATCCCGACGGACGCGTTGGGTACTCAAATAATCACAACATCCTCTGTAAGACCTCCGCGGCATGAGTCAAAGTTTAACAGCTCTTTCCAGGTTCGAGTCCGGGGACTCGGGCTTGATGTAGGCTGGCTAGGTTCTTGCCCAAGAGCATCTAACTGGTCCTGATCCGTCGAGTGCGCCATGCCAACCATGTCATCATCCCCAGAAACTATCGGCAAGACAGCAAAACATGAACATATCCAACAGTCGATGTACTACCGACTCAGAACAAAGTGCCTTGCAACAGGTAGAAGACGACGGGCACCCGGGGAGGAGTCCTTACCCGATTCTTCGACTCGACCAAGCACTCGGGGGCTACTGACGTGGGCCTACCTATCGGGTGCCCCACTATGAAGGTACCTGGTGCACGCAAGGACAAGGGCCCAACAGGCGGCCTACTGAAAGACGATGATCAAGGCCCACGAAGGGAGCCCAAGAAAATTGAGTACGCCCCAAGGCAGGTGAAACCTAGGTCGGTAGAACCTACCATATCTGTAAACCCAGTCGGTTGCGAACTCCCGAGACCCAGCCTCCTTTATAAAGGCTGGGAGGGCCGCAGATCAAGGGACACGCTCATATTCGACCACCAAAACCCTAGCGAGATCGACATCTCGCCGGGATCGCCATTGTAACACATCACAACTATCAATAACAGACAAGCTGGAAGTATGGTATTATCCTCCGGGAGGCTGAACCAGGGTAAATCGCCTTGCTTGTCAGCCGTGGTAACTACCAGCACTCCAACTTCTCTCCCTCTCAATCAACCTGGGGTACTCGACCCTGAGATTTGCCGTGGCCACCCCACGTCAACTGTCCTTTAGCTAGATACGTCTGGAATGTGGTGAGTGTGGCGACTGGCATGAAATGCCAGTTTGCTAATGTACACCAATGTCTGACTGATTGGCTTGATAGTTTTGAGAAAAAACAAATGGGAAAAGTTTCGGTTGGGGTTGTAGCGGTTTTCTGGGGATTATGGAAAGCTAGAAATCTTGCTTGTTTTGAAAGTAAATGGCCTAATGAACCGGTGGAAGTGATCCACATGATTGGTTACTGGATTGATTGGTGGGCAAAAATGCAGGTATCGGAAGACGCAAAAATGGAGCTGCTGGTGGCCGCAAAACTGCTGGTGGGGGTAGCTGATGAAGCATTCAGAAGCACGCGAGGATGGGCGACGTGGAGACCAAGACTAGGGGGATAATGTTCGGTGCTGAGCTTAGCTCTGTAGTTGTTGCTGCCTTTAGTTCGCTTACTCTGCTTCGAGACTTCAGATTGATGCTGCTTTACTTTTGGTTTGGGTTTGTCTGGTGGTGGCCGTGTTGTGGTGGATTATGTAATAATGGTTTCTTTTATTGAAATCGGGGAGGGCCCTTTGTTTCAAAAAAAAAGACCCGAAAGATCAACCACAAAGCGTCATCTCATCACAAATTCGGCAAGGTCTATAGGAGCATCGAGGAATGTATTTACCACTGATGAAAAGAGCCCGCCTACACCAAGCTAGCCAGACAACACGGTCAAATATCTTCATCTCTTATTTTGTTGACGGGCTTCGAATGAGCGATAGGAGAAACTTACGTCGATCTGATCTACCTGGAATATAGCTGCCACAATCTCATCATTACCGACCACACAATGGCACGATAGCTCGAATCTACTACGACGCAATGAAACAAAGCAACATTTATCCAAAGAAGGAATGTAAGAAACTATATTAATGTGATGTTGGATATTTAAGTGGGTTTCAACACTGTATTCAATACGTTACTATCTTTCAAACTCAATATGTCGAAGTTCATATTATATTTTGTAATGGGAAAACTATTATGTCTGGTCGTGGTTGGTGGCATTGCTCAGGAGTTACAAGAGTTATTTTTTGAGAAACAAGTCCAATATTATAACACCTGGAAATGGAGCATAATTCTCTACTAGCTACTCCCTATGTTCCACAATATAAGACGTTTTAGGTGTTAAATGTGTTGTCTAGATTCAGATTAAAATGAGTGAATATGTATACTTAAACATGTCTAGATAAATTATGAATGTGGAGAATGTCTAAAACATACTGTTTTATCACTACTATATATAAAAGAGCAACGAATCCGCGCGCTCTCATGCCTCGAGTTACTGTAGCACGCCGACGAGTAGGTTCCATTCCCGTGATCGGTTTCGAGTTTGGTCGACTCTATCTCCTTAATTTCGGATCCAGATTCGCACAAACATTCGACGAGTTCAGTCAAATTCGTCGCGCACGGTCATCCGTAGGAATTTCCTTTTCACGAGTACGTGGATATCACCCTTCCAAACAACATTCATGTTTAGCTATCACCCTTCCAAACAACATTCATGTTTAGCTACAGTGCGGCGCTACAGTAGACTTATTTTTTTTTCCAAGAAAAAAAAAATTTCGCGTTCTAATATACACGAAAAATTTGCGCGCCGACGAGTAGGTTCCATTCCCGTGATCGGTTTCGAGTTTGGTCGACTCTAGCTCCTTAATTTCGGATCCAGATTCGCACAAACATTCGACGAGTTCTGTCAAATTCGTCGTGCACGGTCATCCGTAGGAATTTCCTGTTCACGAGTATGTGGATATCACCCTTCTAAACAACATTCATATTTTAACCTTTTTATTTCGACGAACATATACCCATTTCTCTCTAATCTTCAGATTCGCTGTATTTTGGACTGTGCAAAAAGGACAAATTCTGTCAAATTCCAAAATATTGAATTCTGGTTGTTTGGATCCAGATACATATATCAAAGCGCTCCCTCAACGCGCTCCCGTTAACTCTACCTCCTTAATTTTGGATACAAATCCGCAAAAACATTTGACGAAGTTTGTCAAATTCGCCTCACTCAGACATCCGTTTGAATTTTTCTTTCACGATTAGATGGGCATCATCCTCCCAAACAACTTTCATGTTTTAAACTTTTTATTTTGACGGACATACATATATATTTCTCTCCAAACTTCAAATTCGTTTTATTTTATATACCATGCAAAAGATTCAGAAATTTGTCCTTTACATCTAATCCATAATAGCATTTTTTTTCTACCTACCTGTCATATAACGAATTATATTACTATTACAAATTGTTAAATTTCTGACAGGTTGGACTAGCCTATTTAAACAATTTCCAGAAAATAATTAATGCTGCAAAATCAATAGCTTTAAAATCTATGCATCACAAAAATATGAGAAATATATTAAAATAATCAAAAAAATACATGCTAACTACTTATGCTAAAAAACAAACAAATTTGTATATTTCAATTTGGTAAATATTTAGAGATAATTCAAATGCATTTTCTCTAATTACAGTTAAATATTCATAGCAAAATCCAAACATATTTGAACATTCCAACTTGCTAAGTATTTGGATATTCTTTAAAATATATCAAAAAATGCTCAGAAAAATAAATACTAACTACTTATGGCAAAATACAAACATGTTTAACCATTTCAATTTTGTCAATATTTGTTTCAATATAAATGAACTTTCCCTAATTGTGTAATCAAATACAAAAAAATGTGCATTTCCACTAATTATGTACTTACGGGAAAATGGAAACATATTTGAACATTTCAGTTTGCTAAAAATTTAGAGATACTCTAGAACATATCAACATGCTCAAAAAAAATAAATATTTTGGAAATAATTCAAATGCATTTTCTCTAATTACAGTTAAATATTCATACCAAAATACAAACCTATTTGAACATTCCAATTTGCTAGATATTTGGACATTCTCTAAAATACATAAAAAATGCTCAGGAAAAATAAATGCTAACTATTTATGGCAAAATACAAACATATTTGAACATTTTAGTTTGGTCAATATTTGGATGTAATATAAATGAACTTTCCCTAATTGTGGAATAAAATCCAAAAAAAGTACATTTCATGGCAAAATACAAACATATTTAAACATTTCAATTTGGTTAATATTTATACAAAATCTAAATGAACTTTATCTAATTATGGATTTAAATTTAATAGATGCTCACATAATGCATTTTGTCTAATTACGGAGTTAACTTAAAAATTTATGGAAACAGACAAGCATTTTTGAACATTTCAATTTACTAAATATTTGGAGATACTCTATACGACTAATTCCAACAAATTTCAACATCCCAAATCACGACGGGTGCGGCGATACGCCGCACCAAGATGCCTAGTATTGTGTAACGGAGGGAGTAGCTAGCAAACAGTTTGAAACTCACACGTACCGGCACGCGCTCAGTGGAACATAACACGTGGAGGGCCTCGTTACACTTCTTGCCTTTTTTTTCTGATCTGATGCGTGAACACAGGTGTACAGAGCTAACGCAGTACGGAGTAGTAGGATTCGAAACTCTAGTAGCTACGCTACTCGGATAGCTAGAAGCGCACGACGCCGAAGCCCACGACTTGGCTGTCATCCTCCCCGTGCAGCCTCTTGATGTGCGTCGTCATCTTACAGATGTCCTTCCTGGCCGCCGCGCCCTGGGCGGTGACGGTGGTGAGCTCCTTGTACGTGCGTGGCATGCCGAGGCTGCGGCACGCGACGTAGAGGCAGGCGGCGTAGACGGAGTCCCGGTTCCGGCCGAGCGGGCAGCCCATGGCCTCGTTCAGCTTCTTGAAAGTCTCCTTGGCCTGGTCTCGAATGTCGGCCACGAGGCCGAGCCGGTCCGCCATGTCGTCGATGCGGCGGAAGCCGTCCACCAGAGTCTTGTCGGAGGCTCTGCGGCGTCGAGCGGGACCGACATCCTCGGCAGGGCGGCGGAGGACTTATTGGCATTGTTGGAGTAGGTGATGGCAGTGGAGAGCTTGGCGTTGAGGAAGGGGTCGCCCGAGGAGCCTACGTTGCTCGGGCCGCTGCCGTCGTCGGCACTCGGAGCCCTCGTCGTTGATGTGGTGCGCGTCGAGGACGAGCGCGCACTCGGTGCAGATGGTGTCGTCTGTGCTGTGGTCGACGACGACGTGCGTCGCGCGGGGGAAGCAGTTCGGGCAGTAACCCCACCCGTCCGCCGACGAGCTGTACATGGCTGCGTACTGCTGTAACGCGCGCAAGGAGGCAGCTCGTCTCAGTTTGCGCCTCTGTGTCTGTGCACGGATCGATGTTTCAGGCAGCGCGGCGTGTGAGGAACTGAGGATCAGTGGGAGGTGGATCAGGCTGCAGGTGGCACTGCTCGTAGGCCCCCGCTTAATGCCCGCACAGTTCCGCACATGATAAGTGGGTGTTCCACGGCAGCCCACTAATTATACATGGGTGCGCACGAATCCCACATACGCCCACATGTCAGTAAACAAACTACAGATCTATTTGACGGCATAACCATTTTCAGTTTCCATCAAAACATAAAGAGAACCACTGAACATGAACATACAACATTGTAAATATCATCAAGTTCCAATTATCCCAAATGGTTAACCACTGCATGTTCACACACACTAGCACATGCACATTACCAGTACACTAAAAAAAAGTGGTGCGCCACCGGCGTGAGCACAGCACACACAACACACAAGGAACACACCTTATCCTCCTCCCCTCTCTCCACACATATAATCTCAGATTGAGCTAGCTGCTAAGAAAGCACAGACGCACCACGAGCCGATCGATTCAGCTATAAAATAAGCAAGCTAGCAGGCAGCTCAAAACCCTCTCGTTCTTGCTTTGGATTCGAGGAGGGTGTATGCGGTGGTATGTGGGACCGTGGGAGGTGGGCTGTTGGATCGGTGGAGACAGGGGCTAGCTGGGTCGCACCGCGCGGCGGCGTGCTCGATCTTGGTAGCGCGAGGCCTCTGCCACCAGGCCCAAGCCGAGGCGAGCAGGTGAGAGCGGAGCCCACGGCCGGCCGCCCCTCCGTCGGCAAGAGAAGCCCTCCTAGCATCTGGCCCGAGACAGACGACCGCCACGTCGCCGTGCTGCACGAGGAGCCCCTGGACGTGGGGACGACGATGGCGGCACTTCGGTCTTGGGGGTTGCTGGGTGCTGTCGGTGACGGGCCGGGGCACATGGAAGGCGGTGGATAGCAGAAGAACGGCCGGGCGACGACGGTGAGCTCTCCGATGAGCGGTGACGGGCTGGGGCACGAGGAAGACCTCCGTCCCCAAGGGCATGAGGCGACGGCGGTCCGACCATGGAAGATAGCCGGCGGCGCTCGTGCGACTCGTCGCCCTCTCTGGATCTCTGACGGGCTGGGGCACGAGGAAGACCTCCGTTCCCAAGGGTTCGATATGGGGACTGGGAAACGACAAGGTTCGATGTGGGGAATAGTTGGGCTCCAACGTGGGCAACGTGAACAGTCCCACGAAGCCCACACATTTTTGCTTCCTACCCGCGGGTGTCCACGAACGATATTATGCGGGCCTGGGCAGTGGGCGCCGTGGGCAGCCCACTCCCACCTGCACCCTGAGAGGTGGACGGGCAGCTATTTATAGACTGTCCGTGCGCGAATAGGGAAATGCGAGCTGGACTCGGAGTCGCACGTACTCGGAGTCTGATTCGAAGCCGGACTGCTGGTCTGACTCCGACTCAGGGACGATTTTGTCTGGACGATTGAAAGTCTCGGAGGCGCTGACTCCTGACTGCCAAGTAGTACTCCTACATAAGGCCGGCCATCACAGGCTGTTGGGATAGAAAGATCGATTCGATATTTTTCTTAGATAAAGGGAGTGTCTATGTCTGAGCCGACTGATTTTTTCTTAAGTCTCAGTCAACTTAGAAATGTGCAACAGTAGTTCAAAAAAGTGCAATTGCATTTTATGGGTAAAAAAGTGCAACTGAACTGTTGTTACACTTTTCTAAAATGTGACTGAGACTTAAGAAAAAATCAGTCAGCTGAGACTTAGCAAATCCGAAAGGCAATAATGCACAGTTTTGAATTAACAAATCTCAGAGTTTTACAACGGCAAGAACAAACGATACATCGGAGAGGAAAGCAGGAGACGAAAGACCAGGGCCTCCTGCGACGGATCCAATTAAGGGGCTGCTTGCATCTTGAAGAACATGGAGATGCTCACCATTTGCTACGGCGAGATGGTATCCGCCTTCGAGGCCGTGAAAAAATGTTTTTCTGACTAGTGTTATGTATAGGAAGGAGCTCATTTACTTCGAGTCCAGACTCATGACCTTTTGTCACAGTACCACACGTTGTCCGATTGGGCAGAGACTCTGCGAGTCCAGATCAGGTTCTACAGAGGATTCCGGTGGAGCCGCCACTAGTTCTCGACAGGCATCCCGTGTCTCTGATGTCCAAGCAGTAGGTTTATTATGCACCATAGCAGCCTCCAGCTTGCGAAGACATGCGGATCCAAGGTGGCACCTGAGGCATAAGCGTTCTAGGAGCTTCGAGCCCAAACTGCACATGGCCGAGCCGACAATGCATGTGTTGTTCTACCCTGGCGTTGTGTTTCATCGTATTTCTCAGTCACGCGAGGCTGGGTTGCTAAAATTAAATTTTTGTCCAGAGCAAGTTAAATAAATATAATTAGACTAAACATTCACATTTTTCTTATTTTTAAATATACTGTGGTTTTAACAAATATATGTTGTATATCGATCTTTGGTTAGCATTGTTAACCATACAAATACTTTTTTCATTGTTCACCAGTATATTGCTGGAATCTATACCATTGAAAACATATGAGTTGTGAAAAAAGTTTTTCTTTATGACATATTACCCTTAACAAGACACAAAACCACACTAAATGTGACAAAGTAAAAAAAATGCGCGCACCCTTGAGTTTTTATAATTGATGAATTATATAGAATATATGTATATTACTGCGTGCATGACCTTCTCTATTTTTAATCTCATTAATATATTGGCAGAGACCCCATAGCATACAACCTAATACTCCCTCTGTAACTAAATATAAGACGTTTTGATAGCCAAATTTGAGGTACCAAAACGTCTTATATTTAGATACAGAGGGAGTAAATATCTTCTTGTATTTGTATTATATCTCCCCAACATAGACAAAAATACTGATTTCATCTACAAATGTATTTACACTTAGATGAACACTTGACTGTATAGGAAGAATTTATGAGAAAAAGTTAGGACGTGCCACACACGTGTCATGGTTTCTCACAAAACGTGAAAATGATGTTAAAATTGTGGTAACCGCGTTGGATAGAGCAAAGATTCTATCTGGCGTCCCATAGTCCTCATCTAGGTGCTAGACTTTAAGCTCATGACGAAAAATTTCAATAGCGTACAAACGAATGAAGTCGTAAGTAGGTCTTGCAGATAGCATGTTATTGAAAAGATCTATTAGACTATTGTATGCAACGGCCATTATATACAATAGTCTAGTAGATCGTTTCGATGACATGCTATCTGCAGGGCTAATTTGCGACCCTATTGGTGTTGGTTTCCACCCTATATATATGTGTCATCATGAGTTTTATATCTCTCATGTGAAGGAGAAAACTATGGAACGTCGGATAATTTTTTTGCTCTATCCATCACTTATCATATTTTAACACCGTCCACACATTACGAGACAAAACCATCACACATGTGCGAGCATCGGGCTAAATCTGTTTTACAACTTCTTTATATAAAAATCAGATGCTCATCTAATTCAAATTACATTTGCAGAAGTGGTTGGTGTTCTTACTACATTGGGAGATACCATACAATCAGATACAATGTCGCATGATGCCTATCCACGACACAACATTAATGGATTTTTGAGCTTGATCGTTTTTATTTGTGCATTTAAATTTTACGAGAATATAGTATTTTTAAATTCACATGGAAGATGTAGTATCTTTACACATTTACGATCAACATATGTGCCATCACATAGGGCCCTGGAGACTAGCTCAAAGAGGAGTCTGAAATCTTGCCATGACTCATTTTCAGATAGATATGACACTAGGTTGTTTGTCAATTATAGATGATAGCTCATTCATATTTTCAACCAACACGAATTTAGAAGATGTTTATTTTAAAGTGTTTATGGTTTTAAATATTGTGACCATATTTTTCTATTTATTACACTAGGAAATAATAGAGGAAGCAGAAGCAGCATGGGTACAACGATGGGCCCAAAGGCGAAGGTCGGCGATGCAGCGCTGAGTAACTATCATCCAGTCGTCGTCCTTAGAGTTGCAAATCAGGTTGTTTTCTTCTCTTCCAGACATTCAAAGCAACGGCTATGCTGATCGTGGTTTCAACATAGGAGAGGCATCTGGATTTAAACATAGGGTCGGGACACCATATTCATCAGACGGTGAGGGTGGAAGAAAAAGTTCCAAACTTCATGGGCGCGATGACAGCCAACAATGAGGTGACCTGTGTCTTCATTTTCAGAACATGACGGGCAGGAGGCCGAGTTGGAGAGTTGATGCCGAAAGTGCAGGCCGTCCCAGAAATTTGGGGCCCCCGTGCGAAATGCAAAATGGGGCCCTAAAATTTAAAAATATCACATTACATAAACCTATGAAGAGCTCTCTTTTGAGACTCAGCCCGCTACTTTTGATCTTGTTTTCCCCTTATTACGCGTTGAAGCACCGGAGTCATTGTTTCTATTTGTAGAAGACATGATTCCTTCTATTTTATATAAAAAAAAAATAAGAATTCATTTTTTCCCATACGCCTCCCCAAGGGCAGCCGGGTTCCACTATCAAGCGTTAACAGAACAGAGTTATGTCGAAAAGCACAAAAACTAAAACTAAAAAAGGAGAAAGAAAATGAAAGACTACAACCTTCTACAGAATTCCACCCCAAAGGGAGCAGACTGAAGCCCTGTTTGGTTGGGCTTTTGCTGTGGCTTTTTCGACTTATAAGCCGAAAGCCCAACCAAACGGCAATGCGAGCGAACGCGCTTAACGCGAAAGCCACTCGAAAACCAGCGCCCCGTGCGAAGCAGGCGGGGAGGTGCTTTTCGGCTTTGGCTTTCAGCCTTTACCTCTTTGCCCCTGAAGTTGCGGTAATATTACCCACTCCTGCTACCCAACGACCCAGTGGTGCTCTCCTTTCGCTCCCAATCGCCACACGCCTCTCACTTTCGCGGCTGGATTAGGTTGGGCGCCGCCGCTGCCCTGGTCAAGGGCTGAGCTCCCGCCGGCCGCCCCCATCCCTTCCATGTTCCCGTCCCTCCGCATGTTCTCCAGCACGCTCTGCTTCCTATCCGCCGCGGTCGCCGCATGGCGTGTCCCACGTCCGGCCCATTGCAGGACGCCATCCACACATCTTCGACCTACCTCCTGTAGCAAATGCGAGATGCAAAGAAGGTCGGATCCCATATTACCATCTCCGCAGCGATGTACTGCATAAAAGAAACCGTGCATTGTTCTAGCTGTGTGTTGTTGGGTACGATTGAATTGGGGAATTATAGAGCGTGGTTCCTTGTGCAATCTGTTGGTTAATTATAGAGGGTGAATTGGTGAATTATAGCCCGTAGCAACTCAGACTGTAATGGTTTAACTATTTCTCTAAATAATAGGCAATCTAATTTTTATTCCTTACTTATGAATTGATTAACTACAACATGATTATCTATATCTAGATCCATATCGAGTAAGGCCATTATCCTTAAACAATAATTAAATCATTTCTCAGCTCTCGAGGGTATATCAGATATTTACTCTCACAGCCACAGTTCCAACAGTTACTTGCCAAATGGCTTTTACAGCTTTCTCACAGCACACAGCCAACAGCTACTTTTCCACAGCTCACAGCCCACAGTTGCTTTCAGATAAGCCACAGCTCAACCAAACAGGCTCTGAACGTCACCACTACCAACCCTCCAGCGGCAGCAAAGTACCCAGACTCCCTATCCGACGAGTACAATAAGAATTCAAATACTACATGAACTGAATTTAGAATTGTCCAAACAAGCAAATGAAAAAATCTTGCAAACCTTGATCGACCTTCTGATTTGGGGCGGCCTGAATTAATTTTGGCCGGAACCGTCAGGGATGATTGGGAAACAGTAGCCCGTAGCCGCCACGTTGATCGATCCAATTGGAATTGGGACACGAAATCTGGAACGGCGCCTGGTGGGGTATGTAGTTCTCGGTGAAAACGCACTGACGGCAGGATCGCACGTAGATCGATCGAGAGACCGGAGCAGAGAAAACGACGGGATTTGAGTTGGATCGATCGGTCGATCGGGACTCCACAAAAGAAAAGACGTGCGTCTAGCCGTCTGGGCCCTGGGCAGACTTTCGGCCCAGCAAAGAAAAGCTGGCCTGACCTGGACGCTTTGATTCGCTGGTTGGGCCAAAATAACAAGGCTTGTTCGCTGTGCGCTGGGAAAATGGGGCCCCCCAGATTTTGGGGCCCTGTGCGGTCGCACAGTTGGCATTGGGCCTCGACGGGCCTGCGAAAGTGGCGCAGCCAGGATTTTACCGTGACCCAGGCCAACATTAAGCTCTTATAGTGCGATGCGGCTCGTATACAAAATTTTGTAGTAGCACTATTTTTTTACATACATGGAGGAAAATGAACTGCTTTTCTTAGGTGGTTTGACTCAAACCGTTTTTGTACTTTTTCGCAGAAAAGTATTTTTTTTTTGCGAAACACAGTACAACGCAGGCGCTCATATACACGCGCACACACTCACCCCTATGAACGCACGCACACACACCCTACCACTATTAGCACCTCCGAGAGACCGAGTCGGCGGGTCGAGTTTTGAGATTGACGAAGTCACCACGGACGCCTAGCTGTCGACGGGAACGTCGCCTCCCACTGAAGAATATTCCGCCTTAAATGAGAAACACCAGCGTCAAACCTGAGATTTGAACTTTTTTGTACACCAATAGTTGCACCATTTACACATGGACGAAAGGCGCGCTGCATTGAGCACGATACACATAGGACGGGAAAGTTGCGACGTACACGAGATGGGGAGCAGGCAACGTATATGGATTTGTTTTTCAGTTCGTTTTCATATGATGGATCACCTCAGCCTTGTACTCTGAATGGATCGCTCCCTGTGAGACAAGGCTGACATCTTATCTAATGGGCTACTAGTGGAATTGGAACAATAGGAGGCCTGCAAAGAGAAGAGGCTGAACTAAAATTTCTACGCTAGGGGCCAGATCGAACGCGTACTAATACGTGGGCAGGAAAATTTCCCACGCCCCGGCCATTGCCCCTGTTTCCCGGGCCAGCCAGCAGAAGATTTTACAATGGAGCGGTGCGCCATTGTGCCAGAGTTGGGTGCGACTAGCTAGAGGCTTCCCTTCGCGAAGAGAAAAAAACGGTCGCGAGCGCGCTCTGCCGTGGCGACGCGTGTCGCGCGCGGAGGCAACCTCCAGCGAACCGTTTTCCGGGCTCGCGGGTCTATTTCACAATACGGTTACACTTTGCGGACCGTTACCCGACTTGGGCGCTTGGTTTTTCCCTTTTTCCCTTTACGTGTCAGTTTAACCTCCTTCGGGCCTTTTTCTCATTTCTTTTTTTTTCTCTTTGTCATTTCCGGGCAGGGAGTTTTCAGGGGAAGTAATGGGAGGGAGGTTCAACTTTTAATTACAATATAAAGTAACTTTTAAATAACAAAAATTAAAAATAAATAAATCAAGAACATAAAAATAGTTATAAAAATAAAATAAAACAATTTGCCTATAATTTATTTAGTTAAAATCGGTAAAAAATTATACGTCTCGGCTGCGCCTCGACAATAATAGTTATAAATAGTATTACGGCTCGGTTTCGCCTCGGTAAATTTTAATAATATCTTGAAGGGGGGCATTGGTCGTTGCGCGCATTTGTCGTTGCGCGCATTGGTCGTAGTGTGTGCTACGGCTCGGCTTCGCCTCGGCGGCTCTGCTTTGCAGAGCTCGAGGCGCCTACGCGCATCATCTCGGCTGCGCCTCTACTTCACGGAGCTCTAGGTTTTCAAAATGTTGGCTGCTGGTAGTACATAGTAGGTATATATGTTTGTACGTGTAGTCTTGACAGGATGTACAGAGAGAAAAAAAAGGCTTGTACATGCACTAAAACGAAAGGTAGTATAAAGAGTGGGCTGGAGGTTGTACGTCCTAGGGTTTCAGAATGTACATCCTAGATATATATGTTTGTACGTGCAGTCTTGACAGGATGTACAGAGACAAAAAAAAGGCTTGTACATGCACTAACACGAAAGGTAGTACAAAGAGTGGGCTGGAGGTTGTACGTCATAGGGTTTCAGGATGTACATACTAGATATATATGTTTGTACGTGCAGTCTTGACAGGATGTACAGAGAGAAAAAAAGGTTTGTACATGCACTAAAACGAAAGGTAGTACAAAGAGTGGGTTGGAGGTTGTACGTTCTAGGGTTTCAGGATGTACATAGTATGTATATATGTTTGTACGTGCAGTCTTGACAGGATGTACAGAGAGAAAAAAAAGGCTTGTACATGCACTAAAACGAAAGATAGTACAAAGAGTGGGCTGGAGGTTGTACGTCCTAGGGTTTCAGGATGTACATACTAGATATATATGTTTGTACGTGCAGTCTTGACAGGATGTACAGAGACAAAAAAAAGGCTTGTACATGCACTAACACGAAAGGCAGTACAAAGAGTGGGCTGGAGGTTGTACGTCCTAGGGTTTCAGGATGTACATACTAGATATATATGTTTGTACGTGCAGTCCTGATAGGATGTACAGAGACAAAAAAAGGCTTGTACATGCACTAACACGAAAGGTAGTACAAAGAGTGGGCTAGAGGTTGTACGTCCTAGGGTTTCAGGATGTACATACTAGATATATATGTTTGTACGTGCAGTCTTGGCAGGTCTTGACAGTATGTACAGAGACAAAAAAAGGCTTGTACATGCACTAAAACGAAAGGCAGTACAAAGAGTGGGCTGGAGGTTGTACGTCTTAGGGTTTCAGGATGTACATACTAGGTATATATGTTTGTATGTACAGTCCTGATAGGATGTACAGAGACAAAAAAAAAACTTGTACATGCACTATTGACAGGATATACAGAGAGAGAAAAAAGGTGTACATGCACTAATACGAATGGGAAACTTTTACATAGTATTATGGCTCGGCTTCGTCTCGGTAAATTTTAATAATATCTTGAAGGGGGGCATTGGTCGTTGCGCGCATTTGTCGTTGCGCGCATTGGTCGTAGCGTGTGCTACGGCTCCGCTTCGCCTCGGTGGCTCTGCTTCGCAGAGCTCGAGGCGCCTACTGCGCATCATCTAGGCACCGACAGATAAATACATAGAATGATCCACATAGCATTACATCAACTGATATTCAGAAGTATAAATCAAAAGCTTCCAGTTTAAAGGTTTCTTCAAAGTTGTACATAACAGAAATATTTGATCGAAACAGTTTTTTCTCTACTTAGACATTAACTCTTTATCCATAATCTTGTCGATGTCTCCTTTGTTCTCTCTGTTTTTAATTAGTCTAGCTGCAACAACCCTGCGGTAATATACAATATCTTCCGTTTCGAAGTCCAATATGGCCTTGGTATCAAAGTAATCCATGAACAACATGCAGTAGAAACCGCAATCATAGCTGTAATTTGATAGGAATAAAATTTAAATAATAATTTTCACCATAAATAGAGTTGTTTTTAAATGATTGAGATAATTGTTATGCTGGAAAAACTTACATTGTTTCTTGCCGGGGATGATCAGGGGTGACGTGCGTGAAATTTGCAAAGTCTATATTGGATAGCTCCGACTGATTGACAAGCGTTGAGAAATTCTTGAACTGTGAGATCCAAGCAATGATTTGTTAGTTCTACATAGAATGTGATTATTCCATATTAATTTTCAGTATTTGCTGTTTATTTACTTACCAGATTCATGGCTGCAGTTTCCAATATGCTTGCATTTGTTGATGACTTCATGGAATCAAATAGGTGAAACTGTTGACGCAGTATGTTGAAGCAACATACAATCCAGTGTTTGTTTTCCACAATAGGGAAGTACAGCTACATGGCATCATTGAAAAATTTCAGATGTTGAGATCAAAACAACTAGTGAATTGAAACAATTTTGTTGCAAGGTTTGCTAAACTCACAAGGTCATCATTCAGAATGTTGTATTTCTTAATTATTTTCTTGAATTCTCTCATGCAACTGTTGGGGTCGAATCCTTGTGGATCAACAACAAGCTTCATCTGTTTTACGGAATTTATAAATTTTTAGAAGTTCAACGGAGACACAAATGTAATGTACAATGCGATACTGACCGTCAGGTAGCAAGAGAATGCATATTTTTTTTACTTCAAGTGGGTTGTGCATTGCTAACTTTCTTGCTTCTTTATTGAAATCCTCTGTCCATATATACATGGCTTCAGAGTTCATAAACTCGCGTGGCCTAAAAGACTCGCGAAAATTCTTGTATGAACAATATGTAGAACCAATCCGAACAAAAGGTGATCTACAAGGTGTGTAAAAACATTGGTGTCATATTAGAGTCAGAATATACATGTATGATCAACTTTTGTAAATAATTAAGGTTGTCTGACTTACGGTGCTTCTTCTTTTTCAGTCTTATCTTTCTTCTTGTATTTCCGACCATTTAAGACGTAGTGCAGGTAATTTTCATTTGCATCCATAGTGACCACAATATTCTTCTTCTTTTGAATTGTCAAGTCCATGTCTGCTCTATTCAACATAGTTGTACACTTGATTGTCTCTTTGTCTGTTCTGGCATTGATGATATCATCTGAAAAGAAATCACATAGCATGTTCTCCTTTTAATAATTTTGAACAAAGTGACATAGTTTGTAAAATGCTTGAAGATGAATTGAATAATCAACAAATAATAATTTTGTTTTACAACCTGTGTTGTTGGACATATGTGGTGTTCCAACATTTGCCAAATCTTGTGGTGCTTCATCTATTTGTCCTAGCATGCATGTATCTGGATTCTCTGTGTTATCTTTATTTGCTTTGTCTTCATCTGGTCATGTGATAACAAATATTGTAATTAACAGACTGACCACAAAAGAAAACAATAAAGAACCATGTAAAATTGTGTTACAACTTGTTGTACTGAGCATAGGAGGTGTCTGATCCTTTGGCAATTCATTTGTTGCTTTGACATTCTGATTTTCCAATACAGACTCTGGAGCAATGTTTTTCTCTGTTTCTGGCATAAACAATCATGGTATTTATTAGATCATAATAAAAACTATAGAAAATTGGTTTTTCAATAAAAAAGAATAATAACTATAAAATAAGACAACCATTCTGTTTTGGTCTATTGTCTGTACAATGATTGTCAGCAGGACCTGAGGTTTTGTTAATGATCATCTGCTTCTTTTGCTAAGCTTGCCTGCTTTTTTCGTGCCTGATTGTGTTGAAGTTTTTATAGGACTCTCGTAGGTGGTATGTAGTCTGTTGCAAGTGATGTAGGAATCGATCTTCTGTTGTCCCATTCTCATCAGATCTAAGTGAAACCTTACTTATACCGTCTTGAGTTGTCGGTATATTGAGTGAGAGCTCGTATGTCCTAGACAGCAAAGAATCAATTTCTTCAAATGCTCTATCCGACTCAGTGCTGCTGCATCCTTTAAATGGCCCTTTTGTCCCACTTGTACTTCCTGTTTTAAAACCTTTCTGACTTGTCCTTTGTTCTGGAGATGTCTCAGCTAATCTTTTCATTGGAGTTTTTGCCTGGTAGTAAACTACGTCGTCTGGTGCTTTCCACTGTCAAAAATCCACCGTAAAGTATTTATTAGTTATATGCAAAAAAAAATTCTATGCTACTGAGAGTACAAATAATAGTCTGGTATAGTCTATATTTAATTTTTTAAATTCTCTCACCGGTAAGCTGCCATATTGATCGTGACCTCCTCCATGAACCCGGTCTGCTTTTGCAAGTTTCGTCAGCTTTTGTGCATCCATGTAGTGTGTGCGAGGTGTTCTCTTATCCATATCAGATAAATTTGTTTTGAGGCAGCAGTCCAGATATATCAGCAATGGTGCTACGGCGCAACCTGGCAGAGCCTTTCCTTTGGATTTTGCTCTTTGGAAGTTTATAACTGCTCTCTTTAGCTCGTCAACAAGCAACTGACAAATGTCCATTTCTTTCATTTTATTCAAGTCAACGTTTTTCACCCATGTTGCCTCTTTTGAGACCCGTACAGATGTTCCGGGGCAGATGACTTTCATGCACATTATCAGCATAAAAACTTGCAGGGCTAAGTCATCGCTCTTCTTATCTTCAACCAATTTGGTAAGCAGTTTCCGTAGATGATCTACGTTGATATGGCCACTCCTCCTATATCCAAGATCTTCCTTCAATTTAAATAAATCTTTGTCGTTTCCATTTTCTGAAGGTCTGGGAGCTGTTTTGGTGCCATGAGTAGCCCGAACAATTTATGGATTGCGTCAGTAGTTATCTGTATAACTTTGTTTGGTACCCCGAGGTCCAGTGTCATTGTTTCTGGATCTATGTTTTCCATAAGGAAGTAGGCTAGGCGACGATCAATGTTACTTTTCACTTTTCCATCCAGCATAGGCCCGAGACCAGCTATGCGAAGCCTTTTTATGGCGATCCTTCAACAAATCCGCGCATTTGTAGAACTCTGTTAGAGAGCACCTCATATTTTTCTGATTCATCCTCTTCAACTTTTTTGGTCCTTTAGACCTTTGAGCATCCTTCTTCTTCTTTTTCTGTGTCTTCTCACTTATTTTTGGCCTAGACATTCCCATCTTCTGGAAAGTAAAATAAATAATATATCAGTATTTTAAGTCGTAACAAGTAGTACTACATTGCGTGTTTATTGAACACAACTAGAATTTTAGGTAGTTACCTTCAAAGTGTTGCTGTCTTCCTCACTGTGCTCATAGTTGTCGTCACTACTATCTTCTGGTTCACTACTGACATCCTTTTCTTCCTCTATGTCCTCTTCTACACAATTGTTCTTTTTGCCAGCATTTACAAATCTAGGACTTCTGCGCGAGCCCACACAATCTGCTGAATTCTCCGGAGGTACAACAGCTAGTGGCTTCATGATTTTTGAGTTTTTTGTTTCTTCTCCTGTACGTGCGTTTGAAGATTTCTCCAATCTAATAACTGAAGAGAAGTTTCCTTCTTCGTCATATATCAGAGCGTGTCCATGATCCATGAACCCTTGATTTCCTTTCGTGAGAGCATGCACTATATAAAATTAGTATTGGTATTGCTCTGTAAATTGAAAAATGCAGATATTAAAACATCGAAATCTCAACGATAAAAGTATGATATAATGATGTACAACCCAGCAGTAAATTAAAGTTCAATTTAGTTTACTGCTGGGTTGTACATCAGTTATATCAAGCTTCTAAACTAAGTACGTACAATCTATGCCATTCATAATGTACATGGAACTGATTACTCCCGCATTTCTTATTTCTCTTTACGTAGAAATGGTCAAAATTTCTAGAAACCACAGCAGATCAGTGCTTGTTTTTATATTAAAACTGTATATGTGTAAAGAAACTAACCTTCAAACTGAGACTCTTGGTGGTTGCTGTCTAGTTACCCTCTGATTGTCTGCTGATTTGATGCCGGCCGGACTTGATGTGGAAGGCGGATTTGAAAAATACCGATGGCCTTGATTCCAAGATGGGGGAGGTCCTGAGGAATCCCGACGTAGTGATGGCTGTGGGGCGCGGTTCTATCCGCTCCGGTCGGCGGGGCTGCTCTGTCGGACAGATCTCCGGATTCACCGCGACTTCTATATATCGACGGATCTGCGCGTGGCGACGATGCGGCGAGATCGCAATGGCTATGCGGCGGGTTCTGTCCGCTCCGGGCAGATCTCCGGAGTCTCCGCGGCTTCTGTATCTCGACCGATCTGCGGCGTGGCAACCGGCGGTGGTGGTGGTTAAGTGCGATCTCAAGGAAGGAGATGAGGAAATCTTGGCAAATAAGTGCGATCCGAGCTCCAAATTAATATTACTGGTTATATTGTTTTATAATTTGACCACACGTGGTGACCAATGTACATGTTAGTGTGTAGGCATGTACATAAAGTATCCATTGTACATTCACGATTTGATTTATGTACATTTTGTTGGTCCGAGGGTGTACAATAGTGCGAGTGGCTTTATTTTAGAGGTTGTACACGCGTCGAAAAAGATGAAAGTGCAAGTTTAGTTTAAAGAACGTACAGTCATGAACCCTATGGAAGTACATGTCAGTGCGTAGGTATGTACAGATTTGTATCCATTTTACATCCACGTGGTGAGTGACGTACATTTTGTTGGTGGAGGGTGTACAACTGTGTCGAAAAAAGGTAGTGGGAGTGGCTCCGCTTTAGTCCTACTTTAGTTTAGTAGCTTGGACGTACATGTGTTTATTAGCGAGAGGTTTACACGCATACAATAGATGAAAGGGCAAGCTGAGTTTATAAAACGTACGGTCATGAACCCTATGGAAGTACATGTATTCAATTTTTTGTATGCAATATTTTAGAATGTACAAATTTTTTTTTTTGGGATGTTCGTTCCTCCCTAAAAAACAATGTTTGTAGTTAATCTACACCTGACGTTCTCCGTTTAACTAAGGTTCTGTACGCGCGCCCAACAGTTGGAAGTACAATGTAAGATTTTACAGATGTACAGCCATATGTCATGATGAAGTACATGAAGCAAAAGGTTGTTGTACATACTGTCATGGATTAATGCGTTCGTTACACACGATGGTTCTGCCTCTCGATCCCATTGTATTTCCTGAAGATCGCACTGAAGAGGTACCCCACGTTCTCCACTTCTCTGTAACCGCTCTTCCGTTGCCATTGCGATTTCTTTGCCACCCCACTCTTCGTCATAGAAACCCACAATCCTACAGTAACTTCCCTCCTACAAATATTGCTCTGCGCCTAGTTTGGTCTCTCACAAATTCCCATTCTTTCTTGCTGAACCGCAAAGAGTCCCTCTCTTCTTCCGCATTGACGATCGTCCCTGCGCCATGGAGCATGGTGGTTCCAGCAAGTCAAGGCACTTTGTCTCTGAGATTGCTTCTGATAGTCTGGAAGAGATCACTTCGAACTCCGACCTCCTGTCCATTGCTAGGCTAGCGCGTGGTATTCCTGGAATGCGGAATGCTATTGAGGCCGACCCAAATTTCCATTTGGTTCTCCATGTCTCCTGCATTCTGATCCCATTGTATTTCCTGAAGATCGCACTGAAGAGGTAATTTCCTTTCTTTTTTTCCATCTGTCTGATTGTATATTTTTGTTTCGTTGTTTTTGTTTGAACACCATGTGAAAGTCGATGCAACTTCTGCAGGGCATAAACGCGAAGGTGATGCCGTTGGATTTGCCATCCGCAGATGCTTTTGTGCCATGTGCCGATGGTGGCCCTGGACTTAAGCATTGGGTTGGTTCCAATGGTGAATGGGTTGCACTTGCTCAGGAACATGCTCGTTGGTATCTTCTGAATGTTTACTCTAACGTGGAGATCGAAGTACCTTCTGTGCATAATGTAGGGATTATTTATCACCAAAGCCCGTATCACTACCTCCATGACATGGCGCACATCAGGTTGAACAAGATCCAGATCGCTTCCCCTCCTCAGTTTATAGGAAATGATCCAGATCGCTATGAGATATGATCTTATAGCAGTGTTTGATAAGTTTATTGCTATCATGCGTGGTGGGAGGGATGTTAACTGGAGGATCCTTCGTAATGATTATCTCGCTCCATCGAGTATGTTGCAATACTGGATGTGGATAGTCTATGCTGTTACTGCTCCGAGAGGTGATGTCCTTCTGTGGGATCCAACTGTTTGGGGTGAGTTTACTTTTATTCAGAATGTTTGATTCGTAATTTATCATTCATTTTATGTTAATTGTTGAATATATTTTAGGTTATATACTTGTTCTTCTAGTTGATATTTTAAATAAATTTCAAATTTGTTAGTCTATAGTACAGACTATAGGTTTCTCATGTATAAAATTAGTTGAGAATAATTGGTTCCCGTTAGATTGTGATTGTAATTGCCCGTTCATTTATTTCTTGTATAAATTTTTGAAGAAGGTTTTGAAATATGGTGTTTAGATTAGTAATTAACTTTTCTCTTGAAAGTCTGAATCTGTTGTTATACTGTTGTTTAAAATGCATACACAATTTGTTTCCATGTATATCACTGGATCTCCATGGACTGCAGAGCAACACATCGTAGAGTTTTTATTTTTAGAAAACAATTCAGAAAATTGGTTCTCAAAATAATGTGGATGTATGTACAATATCAAGTAGTAGTACAGGTGACAGCTAATGTTTGTACGAAACCAGAGTATAAAAACAGTATTTTTTTTTAATAATCCCAGTTCTACTAGTAGCCCAGATTATAATTTAGGTTTGCAAATCTGGTATTAGATTAAAATGATCTTCAGAATTAGTTTGAATTTAGCAAATGGCCGTTGATTTTTTATTTTTTATTTTGTAGTAAGTAGATTATGTATATCAGGCCATGTGTTTTTAACGTAAATAAACTGAAACAGGTGCCGGTGCTGCTCCACGAGTCATTCCTGCTCCTGTGATTGAGGATGTTCCTGGTGGCCTGTCAGGTTGTGGTGAAGATCAGAATGATTTCCCTTGCAGGTTCCTTGCTGTGGGGCCTAGTGCCAGTATTATCCTAGTTCATACCAGGGTGAACGAGTCAGCCAAGGTGCAGCGATTAATCACTTGGGAAGGGATCTGTTGACCTATCCGTCACTTCGTTGCCATGTCTACTCCAGGGGTGCAATTGGTATTGACCCTGTCACATCAATGTGGGTGAGGCAGGAGGAACTTCATGGAAGCTCTTTGTTTGTTGGCATTAACTATCCATTCTTTCTGCACGCTCCTGTTGGAGCTGGTGTCAATGCTGCTGGACAGGAACTGCAGGTTTTCAAGCCAAACTGTGTGTTTGCTTCTCACTAGAGGTGCAACCAGTTTCCTAAACCAACTCCAGACTGTGCCGCATGGCTGTCAGCGGTGGACCTGCTATTGGATCAACTTTCAACTATGATGTACCAAATGGGGGTGAAGCTGTTAGACACCCATGTGGTTTGTGCCTGTTCTGCCTCAAGGCTGGTGGGGTTGGGGCAACCAGGAGTGAAGGATTATCCGTTGTCTAAGAAGCACCACTATCGTTTTTAGGTTGCTTGCTTCTCTTAGTTTCCTTTCAGTATCTTCAGTTTGAATCGAACCTTAATGTAAAGTTTGTTGTATTCAGATTTAGCACATCCTAAAGACTTTTATGTTTTGTTGTTGTTGTTGACGATGTAAGACTGGATCTTAAATATGCGTTGTATTTTCGTTTTGTGTCGTTTATTTAATGTATATTGTGTGATCTTATTTTATCTTTCAGTTCTTTTTTCTGGTAGATACAAAAAAAATTAAACAACCGTTGTGTCATGTTTTTGTTTCTACTGAATTCCACGTATAGTTTTCATGTATATTGTGTACGATTTCCAATTCAAAAAAGAAAAAAAATCGCACGAATTCAGCCCTTTTTTTGTCTTTATTTTTTACTAAGATCGCGCTAAATAGATCGTGGCTTTGTTGGAGATGTACATACACTTACACTTCTGTGTATGTACATATCGTGGTCATCAGTTGTACATTATATCATATCTGAGTGTACAACAGTGCATTATAATGTACGAGATTTAGTTTTATGGATGTGCGCTGACTTGTAATGTGGACATGCGTGTACTGGTTCTTTTGGTGTGTACAAGGGTACCAGCGGTGAAATACAAAAAGTTGTATTCCTGCTGTGCTTTATGTTTGATAGGCGTACATTCCTTACTTCAGTGTATGTACATTACAAAAATCAAAGTTGTACATGATATTTATACATTAGTGTACAAGGGTACCAAGGGTGAATTACAAAAAGTTGTACTCTTGCCAAGCTTCACATATGAGAGTCGTACGTTCCTTACTCTAGTGAATTACAAAAATTATAAGCACAGTTGTAAAGCCGTGAGTTATAATATGTACATCTTGTGACACATGCGTGGATTGGTTGTTTTGGTGTGTACTAGGGTTCCAAGGGTGAAGTACAAAAAGCCGTACTTTTGCCCTGATTCACGTCTGAGAGCCGTACGTTCCTTACTTCAGTGTATGTACATCGTTACAAAACATATTTGTACATGGCTTTATATTGGTAGGTCTAGTGTGTCGTTTGGTGCCGTCCGTTTCTCAGCAGTCACGGTGTACATGCGTAAAACATATCGTTGTACACCAGTGGCATAAAAGAAGTACAACATAGAAAACTGTGGAAGTACACTGCTAGGACAGTGAAATAGTTCTTTTTTTTGTTTTTATTTTTTATATAAGATCGCGCTAAATAGATCGTGGCTTTGTTGAGCGGTCTTCAGATTGTGGTCGTGTGGAGCGATCAATAGTTCGTGGCCCTGGTGCAGTTCCAAAAAACACTATACTAGTTGTAACTGCTCCATTTAGACTTCTATATTCTTCCGTACCTTCTTTTCCTCTCATTGTCTTCCTCCTCGAAACATCAGTTCTTCGCCAAACCTGTCCATTATGTGTTTCTGTTCATAGGCTCCGTCAATGGAGAAAGGTGGAAGCAGCAAGCGGTCCAAGGAGGGCGGCTCCATCGTTGGTGTGCTTGCCTCTGGTCCTTTGGAAAACATTACCTCTCGGACCGATCTTCTCAGCACTGGTCGCATTGCTCGCGGAGTCCCGGAAATGCGTCGTGCAATTGAAGAAGACGCAAGTCTTTCTTTTGGGTCTCCATGTTTGTTGCACTGGAATCCCCCCAACCTTGGGACTGGTCTGATCTGCACAATTCCGAGGTATTTCATTTTGTCTTGTTTGATCATCGATTGCAGTGTTCGAGTGTAAGTTTTTATTGAAGTCAACACTACGGCTCTAAGGATGACTCCAACGGGGCGACGCAAACGGACGCGCGTTTGGTCCGCATTTGGTCCGTTTGCGTCGCCAAAAGGACGCGCGTCCGGCCCAGGTCCGCCCCTTTCCGGCCACTGCGCCCAACGGGGCCGACGCATTGAGTCCGGTTGCCACTTTTTTTCCTCCAATTTTTTTTAATACTAGGAATACATTTTTAGAAACTGAAATTACATAGTAAATCTAGGACTTTCTCCTAACATTAAACCCTAAAACCTAAACCTAAACTTGAAGAAAATTAATAACCGACCACCGGCCGGCAAGGGGAAGATCAAAGAGGGCTCCGGCCTTGAGGAACGTCACGCAGCATGCCCGTTCTGGCAACGGACTTGCTGGCTCTTCCTTCACGTGGCCATGGCCAGCCCAGGGCTGGCTGACTCAATCTTCTTTGATCATTTTGTAGCTACGAAACACGTAGCGGGCGCCGGTATTTAGTGGAAATGAGCCGCACATAGGCGGCCGCGCCGGCGGGGATATGACACATTTTGTAGCTACGAAACACGTAGCGTCTCTTCGGCGCGGCGCATCTGCTTCATCTCGTCCTCCACTACAGCGTCGGCATAGGCGCGCGCGCGGACATGAACGCGGCCGCCCTCTTCGCGTTCAGCGCATGTGGGCTGCATCCACCGCCGCCTCTCGGTGATGTGAGCAGGGCCGCCCACGCCAATGGGAGGCTCCGGCGGCCGCGCCCATCCCCCGCGACACCGGCCGCCGCGACAGCGGCCACCGCGACACCGGCGGCGTACTCTTCTTCGTCGCTGTCGACGCAGTCCACGAACGCCGCCTCCACCGCACTCCTCTCGGGCGTCCGTCAGCGCGGACGTGGCGGCTGGGGAATCATCCGCCCATGCCGGGCTGGTCGCCATCCGCGGCGCGAGAAGCTGCCGCGATAGCCCCGCTCGCGCTCATACGCGCTCGCTCGACCTCGTCCACCATGCTGCGGTGGCGGCGGCGGATCCATTCCAGCGCGAGGATCTGAGCTTGGAGTGGCGCCGCCTGGCTGGGGGAGGAGTGCTAGGGTTGTGTGTGCCCTCGGGTTTGGCCGGCCGGCGCGATTTATACAGCGCCACCGTCCACAGTTATTGCGGGTAGGTGGCCGCTCTAGCATTTTTTAGTCGATGACACGCGGGGCCAGGGCGGACACGGGAGGCGCAGGAACGTCCGCGAGCGTCCGGGCCCGATGCATCGGTGGCCCAAATTTGGGCCAGGGATGCTCGCGGCGGACCAAAAAAACGACTGCGGTCCATTTGCGTCGCCCCTTGGGCCTTGTTTTTGCCTCGCGCGGACGCGCGCGAGCCGCGCGGACTCGATGGTCGCATGGGTCGCCCGTTGGAGTCATCCTAAGTGATAATCTATTCATGATCGATTTATATTGTTTCATTACGTTCACCATTTTATTTAAACTTGCCTAGGGCATTGACGCTTCACCTTGCAATTGGACGTCCCACGGTAGCTTTTGTACCAGTCAGAACTTTAGGCCGTGGAAACAAGCACTGGGCTGGTGGAAATGGTCCATGATTGCTTTTGTCCGTGATGGTGCTCGCTGGACTTTGTTCAACGTGTATACCAGGGAGAGATTGAAGTACCCAGTGTTCGTGATGTTGGGATTTATCCTGACAGTCCGTTCAGGTTTCACTGCAACTTGATGAGTTTGGAACTTAAGAAGATCCAGATAACGGTAAAGCCATACAACGTTGGAGATGGTGTCTGGCATTATTTCCTCATAGCTGTATTTGATAAGATGATTGCTATCATGCGTGGTGGAGTTGATCCTCAGTGGAGGACCCTGAGTAATGATTCTGTTGTACCGTCAAGCTATGTTGACGCAATTCAGGACCTGCAGCAGAGGATCTACGCGGTTACAGCACCGCATGGGGATGTTTTTGTGTGGGACCCGCTCGAATGGGGTTAGTAATACTTCTGAAATTTTATTAGTCCCATTGATACATGTTTAATTAGGTTTGTTTGGTTAATTGTAAGATCGATGTCTTTTTTTAGGCTTTCTATAATTCACATGGTTTCTTATTCCAACTTTTGATTGTGTTCATATCATTTTATCAAAGTTTGCCATAGTTATGAGTACTATTTTTTAATCCCTTTTTTTGATAATTGAAAGTTATTCATGCTGGTTGCTATTATTTGTGTTATTGTTTTACTTAAATTTTGTACATTTCAGGTTGCAGTGCAGCTCCTCGAGTCATTCGAGCTCCAGTGGTTGAAGATTTGTTAGGCATTCAACAGTGTGGGGTGATTTCGGCGCATTTGCATCAAATCAGTGGTATCTTGCTTGCGGACTTGGAGGCAACAATGTTGTATGGGTTCATACCATAGGACAGGCTGTTAGTGATGGAGCCCCGATCAACCATATGGGTAGAGAGCTTCACACTTACCCCTTCCTGCGTTGTTTTGTTTATGCGAGGAATGTGCACCTTGTAGACCCTGTCGAACCAGATTGGGTCAGGCAAGATCATCTGATGGGGAGCTCTCTATTTGTTGGCATGAACTATCCTTTTTTCATTGATGCTCCTCAGCCAGCAGCTGGAAATGCTACAGCGACATTGCCGGTGTTCAGGCCAAACTGCGTGTTTGCTTCACACTCGTGCTATACCCAGTGTCCACTTCCAGGTGCTGATTGGTGTCGTTTGCCTGTCAATCATGTGCCTGCCATTGGTTCTTCTTTGTTTTATCCTGTTCTTGGGTGGGGAGAATTCTATGAGGCGCCAATGTGGTTCGTGCCTACTCTACGGGACGACCGAGGATGGCAATGCAGTGAAGCTGGCTAGCGTATGCGTTTGAAGAAGTCAGGATGGATTTGTGGCTGCATGTATCAGATTGTGTTTTCCAATTCCCAAAGTTTAGTGTCTATTTTATATTTGTTAATGAACTCAGTGTCTTTCTCTAGCTAATTCCTATATAAGGTTTATTGTGATTTGTTGTATTTAGCATTATGCTGTAAAGAATGTTTAATTGTACTCGTTTATGCAATTTAGTAAAAATTTGTATGTGTTATCACTGATCTCTTAAATATTTTTTGGTTGCATGATCTTAGTAGTTGCAATCTATATCCGTGTATTGGTTGTAAGGGTGTACATGTGTCACGAGGATGAAGTACAAAAATAGGCTACTTGTGCAGTTTATGTACATCATTCCAAATAGTTTGTGTACACCGCTACTACATAGGGAGTACAAGTGAAATTGTTGGTGTCGTACAACACAAAGCACGTACATTGTACATTCGAGTTCTATGTGCATGTACTTATTATTTCGTAATGTTGTTTTTTTTAATTTGATTTATTGGTTTATGTACTGATTGTGAGGAATCTGAAAGGTTTTCTTAATTTCTGAGTACCGTTTATTTTTTTACTTTTTTTACATCGAGAAACTGTAACTCCCAACAACTCACCTACCTCAATTACTCCAGCGCAGCATTTATCTTAACCTACCTTATATCTATAGGAAGATGAGCAGATCTAGTCCCCCACTCCGTCTTCTGCTATTCCCGTCCCTCCCAAACAAGTGCTTCCTTCTGAGGCCAAATCCTCCATAGCTGGCCATCAAGGTTTGTAGTTTCTATCATTTTTGTTACAGTATGTGTGTCACCTTTTGTATTATCTTTGTACGAAGAAAAACAAATATCTTCTCACTCCTTTACATCAAATCCCCGCTTTTTTTCTAGATCTAATATGTTTTAATGATTATACATCTAGTTGTAGTAGGTTATTGTTTGTCGTTAATTATATCCATTCATTCTTAGATCTTTTGCAGCCCCATAGTCGGATAATGGTTATGTATTTCTTTGTTTTTCTTATGTTTTATCTAGATGAAGTGTGGGACTTGTGGCAACCCTGCTGAAGCTTGCAAAAACAACAGGGGCAAGCTGGTTTGGAGGTTCAACCTGCATCTTCGAACCAACTTTGAACTTTACTCGGTTTGTACCTATTAACTATATTTTTATGTTGTTGAAGATACAAGTAAAAGTGTTAGATTTATAGTCCGATTTTAGTTATTGGTATCTAAATTTTAGTTTTTCAATTTTATTACACAGAATGTTCCCTGTTTCATGAGGTTCATTATCAAGCACGCAATGTTCAATCACATGGCAGTTAAAACTACTGACAATGAAGGTTACAACTTCGAACTGCGCAAGCTTGAAAGCAAGACCAGGATTCACGGTGTTCAGTATAACAAGTTCTTAGAAGATTACAAAATGCAGCCTTCTGACATTATGGACCTGGAGTGGCAAGCCGAGAAGCCTTATCTTGTCTTGCATCCTCGAGATAAGGATGGTATTCCAAAAGAAAGAAGTGTGCAAAGTACAGTCGGTTTGCTTTGTTATTTTGTTATTCATGTTGTTAATTGAAATCTGATTAATTGACAGTTTATTTGCCTAGATTTGCTCATGCTTTGTTTCTTCTTTTTTTAATTTTACTAATTGAAAACAGATGTGTATGCTTTTGAGGAGTCAGCATCAGCTGTTGTAATCTCTAAAGGTGTCAACCCGAAGCCAAATGAGGTTGCCAACATCAACCATGTTTTTCTTATGCGTGGAATTGGAAAGGGTGCAGTTTTCATCCACAGGTTGACTGATACAGATCGCGGATACACAGGATTGGTATGCAATATTTTACCATTATTGTAGCTTGATTTTTTTCTGTTATAAGTTTGATCAGTTATACAAATTAACCTTTTCAACTCTGACAATAACTAGTTGTTTGATTAATTTTGCAGCGCATCCCAAAGCTCATAGTGTCAGTGATAGAGGTGGCCTGAAAAGGGAAAGCCCATCTTGTATGGGGTGCGGAAGAATATGTTTCTGTAGCAGACTACACCCCAGTTGGAGATGGAAGGATTCGTTTAACGGATGGCTGGGGAAAGTTTGCTCGTCACTGCAATCTGGAGACGGAAATTATGCTGCTCATCTTGTTCCACAACATCGACGGCAAATTCCGCATCACCTTTGATGCCGTTGGACACTGACTGCAGCCATGGATACTTCCGTGATCTGCAACTTCGTTAATTTGTTGTCCTTTATGCTTTATCGATGTTTTTTGTATCTGAAATTAGAATCTTGGCTTGTTTTCAAGACTTGTTTTATGCTGTACTGCATTTCTAATAGTACTTTGGATGATTATATTTAATGTTATATGTGTTTTTAGTGATCTCTCGGTATTTTATGTTTCTAGTTTCGTCGTAGGAGTATTGTGTTTCGTCGTATTAGTATCAGTGATGTACATCCATTTACGTTTTATATGCATACATTGCTTACTACAGTGTATGTACGTAATACCGATAAGTTCGTCTGACGGATGATTTGTTGTACAACGGAAGTATATTGCGAATTACTAAGTTGGTGTACTACTGCATGTATTGGTTGTTTTGGTGTACAAGGGTAACAAAGGACAAGTACAAAAATGTGTACTCTTGCCCTGTTTCACGTCTGATAACCGTACGTTCCTAACTGAAGTGTATGTACATCAATAAAAAGCAGAGTTGTACATGATATCATATCTGAGTGTACAATAGTGCATTATAAGATGTACCGGATTTAGTTTTATGGATGTACGCTGGACATGCGTGTACTGGTTCTTTTGGTGTGTACAAGGGTACCAGAGGTGAAGTACAAAAAGTTGTATTCTTGCCGTGCTTTACGTCTGATGGGCGTACATTCTTTACTTCAGTGTATGTACATTATAAAATTCAGAGTTGTACATTATATGTATGCATGAGTGTACAACCGTGATTTATAAGATGTACAATATTTAGTTTTATGGATGTACGCTCACTTGTAATGCGGACATGCGTGTATTTGTTGTTTTGATGTGTACAAGGGTACCAAGGGTGAATTACAAAAAGTTGTACTCTTGCCAAGCTTCACATATGAGAGTCGTACGTTCCTTACTCTAGTGCATGTACATCATTATAGGAACAGTTGTACATCCGTGAGTTATAAGACGTACAAGATTTAGTTTTATATAGGTACGTTGAATTGAAAATGTGGACATGCGTGGACTGGTTGTTTTGGTGTGTACAAGGGTTCTAAGGGTGAAGTACAAAAAGTTGTATTCTTGCTATGCTTTACGTCTGATGGGCGTACATTCTTTACTTCAGTGTATGTACATTATAAAAATCAGATTTGTACATTATATCTATGCATGAGTGTACAACCGTGATTTATAAGATGTACAAGATTTAGTTTTATGGATGTACGCTGACTTGTAATGCGGACGTGCGTGTATTTGTTGTTTTGATGTGTACAAGGGTACCAAGGGTGAATTACAAAAAGTTGTACTCTTGCCAAGCGTCACATATGAGAGTCGTACGTTCCTTACTCTATTGCATGTACATCATTATAGGAACAGTTGTACATCCGTGAGTTATAAGACGTACAAGATTTAGTTTTATATAGGTACGTTGAATTGAAAATGTGGACATGCGTGGACTGGTTGTCTTGGTGTGTACAAGGGTTCCAAGGGTGAAGTACAAAAAGTTGTACTTTTGCCCTGATTCACGTCTGAGCCGTACGTTCCTTACTTCAGTGTATGTACATCGTTATAATCATAGTTGTACATGGCTTCATATGGGTGGGGTCTAGTGTGTCGTTTGGTGCCGTCCGTTTCTCACCACTGACGGTGTACATGCGTAACACATATCGTTGTACACCAGTGGCATAAAAAGAAATACAAGATGGAAAACTGCGGAAGTACACTGCTAGGACAGTGAAATAGTGTTAAATGTATTTTTGTTCGGAAATTTACCTTTCGATTTTTTTTTTGTCGTAGTAGTTCAGTTCTTGAACTCATATAATGTAGTTCTTGACACCAAGAAAATAATCACCATCAAAGTCACTACTACATTATTTTAAGATAATCACGCCTGTACGATGTGATGTAAGATCTCAATAAGATGAAGATATTTGAGTTGTAGTATTAGACTATGCAAATATGTTTTTCAAACAATCATTTCAGTATCAATTGTTTGTACATTTCTGGGAATGTATTGTTTGATTGTGCATCCTTGCTCTGTTTCTTTAAATTATTCTATGTTCCAGATTCTTTACTCACTTCCTTTGCATCAGCTGTTCCTGTATCTCCACTGTCAGCTCTGAATTTTTTTATAAAACCTGCAAAACATTCTGAAATTTCCTGGAAAAATAAGTGGTCTAATCATAACGATAAACATATATTTTTTGCATCCAGGAAAAAAATATATTTGAATTATAGAATGTTAGCACTTACTTTTGTTCTTCTCTGGAGCAAATTGTAGAATCTCTTCAGGCAAATTTGCCATGTTTCTGGGGCTGAACAACACAGTGTATAAGAACTCTGCCCTCCATTCATTTATACTAGGCTGTAAGGACACATAAAACTTAAGTTAGATTTATTGATGTAAGTACACCAAAAAAAGAACTTTTAATCGAGCTTTCTTACGTCGTTTTCCACTATTTGTTTATACTTCGACTTGTTCTCAGCTCTTTCATACACCATCTTTTCACCATCGAAATGGTAAGCATACCGCAACATGTAGAAACCACACTGTTCCAAACCTTGGTAAGGGACTGGTATCCTCTTTTTCTTATTCGCTAACTGAACCCAGTCTGGTTGTTTGCTTGCATTGTATGCAGCCTCACCATACTTGCGCCTCAGAACTAATTCCATTCTCTTCATCTGCGTAAGTGCAAATTAAGGTCATTACATTATATTGCTTCAATGAAGTAATAATATGTAGTGGCATGAAGATAAGGCGAATTAAGTACTTACAATTGTCATGAGTTCATAATTGAAGGAGTTGTATGATCGAATTTCCTTAGGTTTGTAGTTCCTCGAGTCAATTACCTGAACTGACTTATTATATCTATTCATTACGTACAGGCAGTAATGACCGCATTTGTAATAGGGTAGCAGGATCTGTTTTCAGTGAATATATAGAGCTGTAAGTCATAGTTGCCAATCTTACCAATTTTGATTTAAGCAGATTTCCTTTTCCTCTTGTATATCTGTCAAACATATTCACTGCTTGATCTATGTCAAACCCCTGGAGCATTTCTTGATCCGTTTTGTAACGACCTTGCTTGATTTCAAGTTTCTGTCTTTCTATTTCTTCAGGTTTTTGACGCATTACACAAACTTGAAGCATATCCTACGGTGAGTAGTTTCGAAATGAGAAAAACTGAATCATGAGTTAAAGCATCATGAATATAAATAGCAAAATTTAATGTTGCCAGGGCCATGATATTTTACCTTTATAAAGTCTGGTTCCAACATCACTCGTTTGCCAGTCCTACAATGCATATCAGTGTTAGACCAGAGATCAATTACATAGTCCACCACTTGACCTTCCATGCATTGTCCAGGGCCGAAAATAGATGCAATGTCTTTTCCATTCATCGTGAACAGCTCTGGCGAGTCAGGGAAATTAATATGTTTTCCTTCGAAGAGATTAACTCTGCAAAATCGGTGAGTAATGTTAGAATACATAGCGTACAACTCTGAGTGGAGTTTATAAGGCTGTATATACATTTCTTACAACTCACTTTTCGTATTTTTCGCTTGTTTCTTCCCCCAAGATGACATCAATGACCTTCTTTGCTAAATTGCCATTTTTAAATTGTAGAGGACGATATTCATCAACCGTTTCGCACACCTTTCTGGCAAGTGCAATTGGCCTTTCCCTGACAGTATGTCTGCTAAATCAACGATTTTCCTCCTCTTCAGCTTTTGTGGAGGATGTGAATCTTCTGGACTTTGCTGTAGTGCATTGTATCGATCAGGTGTTACTGCGTAACCGCCAGGGCGGCGGTGTTGATCTGTAGATACTGCGTAATCGGGAGGAGACAACAGTTGCATGGGCGGGTCTTTGTTTTGATTATTTCTTCTTTATCTGGTTTCTTTGGTTCTTCCTTCTCCACCACATCATGCTGGAATTCAATCTCTTCTTTTCTCTTTCTCCTCCTATACTCCATGCTGTAATTGGCTTGCTGGCTGACATTGATGGTACCTCCTGTCTTGTCCTGATTATCTTCTTCATCATCATCGTCATCAATAATTACAACATCCAGATGTTGTTTTTGCCTGTGCATGTCAAACTTGTTGGATTTGACCTCATCTGTTATAATTACTTCCGTGTACTGATCCATTTTCAGTAACTTTGGTTCTGGATAGAGCTTGGTTGTACATGGAACCATTAAGAATTGGTCTTTAATCCTGGGCAAGTCACCTACATAAATGAATTTAGAGAAAAGAATTAATTTATATTTCAAGCTATAAATCGATAAGAGTATGCTTCTTATCCAGTTGTTTCATGTGTCATAGTACATGAATGAACCAAAATGGATGTGTCGTAGTACATGAATGAACCAAATGGATGTACATGAAAATGACCTCATCTGTTAACTTATTGGATGTTCAGGCAATGGATGTTACTTAGCAAGCAGCATAATATCCTTCTAGAACAAGGTTAGCTTAGTTGGAAGTACGTGACTTCCTTCCCTTTCTGTACACATATGCATTCCAGGTAGAAATTTAAGTACGTAACAGGAATTTAAGTTAGTTACAAATTTAAGGTGTTAAAACAACTTGATGAAAGTCTAATATTTACACACACAGTAGTACAGTGGTTGAATCTGTAGTTGTACACAGATTAACTAATTGACAAAGTATTTCAGGTTTGACAGTACTAGTACATGGCTGGACAGAGGTTCTACATAAGCAGTAAAACATTGCCAAAATGCACATTTCTTATCTAGTTAATATTACATCATTTACCAAATAGTAGCCATGCGCCACGCTTTGAAAGTAATTCTACACACGAAACTAAAGACAGTATGAGACTGAGATTGCAGACTGCCTTACCTTTATTGTAACCAATTAAACTGAGATGTACCTTCAGTTTGTGCCATTGGATGAGCATGTACAATTTTTTTTACGGATCTCCAGAATGTTGCTGTTATCAAATCTTAGCAACCTTCTCCCATTCCAGTACATTATGATCATGAACATGTAAAACCCACAGTTTAGCCTGCATTAAACATACAGAATAAACTTATTAAGAGCCGTTTCTCATATTTTTTGCCTGTTCTTAAATTTTCTACATTCTAAGATTCTTACGTTTCTCCCTGTTCTGGAACGGTAATCTTGTAGCACCTGAAATCGTCTATGGTCGGCAGAGATAACTCGCTGTTGCTTTTGTTGTATGCAACCTTCCATATTTCCTTTAGAATTTCGACCAATTTGAAGAAGAACTGTTCATACCTTTCCCCACCTAAAGAATCTAGAAGTTCGAATCTCTTTTCCTTGATGTTCAGTGAGACCACGAAAAAATGACCAATTTGTCCTATTGTATCAGATTCATCCATGCAAGGGATCTTTATCTGCGTAGATGATGCATTTCAAGAAATAAGATTTTTTTTTGGGGCAAGATAAAAGAAAAAAAATTATAGATGCGAGATAACGTACTAGACTGTAGTTTCTCAGACATCTGTTTGGGTCGCATGGATCCATTCCTCTGAGTAATCCTGATAGAGTCTTTCGTAGCAGTTCTTTTTTCTTTGTTACTCTCATCTGATAAAAGAAAAAAAATACATTGACATCAATTCACAGATAATACCATGAATTTTAAAACAACAATAAATCTGGTGCACAGTAAGAGATAATTGTACTCACGAAGGTGTATAATGGTACTATTAGAGTTTTTGAATGTTCTGCGTCTGCGTCTTCTCGGATTATGTCAATTATGATACTAGCTAAGCTTGAATTGAGAGCGGCATTATCTTTAAATGAACCAGCAACAGTTTCAAGTTTAACTTTCGTTTCTGTTCCTTGTTCCTGATGTATGATGAATGTTTTTTTCCTGTTAAGTTTAAACAAGAAAAAACGTCAAACGGTCAACACTCAATGCACTTTATGTAATCTCTAACATGCTTTTTGTAAAACTTATGTAAATTAGTTTACCCTTTTTCTTCGGTATGATCTGTGCAGATATCTCTGTGCAGCTTCTGTATCATTTCTTCCATGTTGTCCTTCTCTTTCAGTGTACGTTCTTCAAGTGTAGGTACTTTGCCTACATAGAACAATTAGTGTAAATCAATAATAAGCGTAACATAGCTATAAACATGTGAAAACTTAGTTGGACTTTCCTTTTTTTTGTCTTCGATCCACCATGGAACGGGTTTAAAATAATTTGAGGTTCGAATTTTTTGAGCTGCTCAAAAGTCTTCTCTTTATTTACTGGTCCTTGTGAAAAGGGAGTACATAGTAGCAGGAAAGATCATAATATCTCATGAAGTACATTGCCAGTCCAGCATGAGAAATTTATCTTTTTCCTGCTTTCTTGGTGGAACGGGTAAAAAAAAATTTTAAACTCCTTGCCTATATCTTCGGTAGTACTTGGTACGGCCTTTTCTACTGGTTGTTCTACCACATGTTGATTTTCCGTGGACGCAGTGGCTTCAACCGAGTTTACAAGATCAGGAAGATCCTTGTCTTCATCCTTGTCTTGAGTATGATGCTTCGAATTGTAATCATCTTGCGGATCACAATGTGCTTCTGGTATCTGGGTGGTAGTTTCCTGAAGTAAAATGTTACATGATAGAAATGTCACGATAGATTGTTTTTAAGTTTGAAGAAAAACCATGCAAGGATGGTTAGATTTGAAAAAGAACGTCATACTTGGTTGCATGCTATTTCTTTGGAATTTTTGACGCGTTCAAGGCTTGATCTTAACTCATCTTTATTTGCCTTCTCACAGTATTCTGTGGCAATAAAAAGAATATGAACTTATATATTAGATGGCATGCACTGGTGAGTTAGTATTTGCCTCAACGTGCAACAAAATAATTACAGTAAAATATCACCCTTTTCCTTTTCATGAACTGGTTGGACCTCTTCAGCATTATCAACAAATACACTATCTACAAATTGCTGACATTCTGCATCAACCGATTCCTCTACCATACAAGAAAAATAATAGAAAAACTATTTTAGCATCAATGCATTTGAAGAAACGAAATGTATGTAAAAAAATATGATTCTGCTTATTCTTGCCTGGTTGTTCTGCAGGAACTTGTATCTGTTCCTGAATCTCTTCTTTAGCAACAGATTCAATGTTCAGGTTATTTTCTTCTGCACCATCCTTCAGAGATGTCTCATCAAGTTGCTCCGGAGGATACAAAACCTGTTCCTCAAGCATCTGTTTAGTATAAGATGCATCGTCCATCTGATCTTGTGCTACAACATCTTTCATACTTGTCTCCTGTGACACATCGTTGATATATAAAAATAAGAGTTAAAGAGAAGCTACTCTACAGTTTTTTCATTATATTTTTTTATATTTAAAGTCTATAAGAATTTATTAATTGATTACCTCGTCAAGAGAAGCCACCACATCAATATCTCTTAGCTTTCCAGCTGCTTCTACTACTGTAGTATGTGACTTATCCATCTCTCTAATTGATTTGCTTATACCTGAAATAAAAATAAGCAAAAGAAGATTATTCAACTGATCTGCAACAGTAGTTCATTTGTCATTTAAAAATTAACTGATCACTAAATGTTACCTAAAGTATCAGGTTTTTCAACCAGTGGATGTGCCACTTGTGCGTCACTATGCAAAGCAATATCTACAGAAATTTCATTGTCTTGTTCTCCTTCTGCTGCATTCTCCGGAGGCATGTTTGCCAAAGAATCTTCATCGATATCTTTGTCTTTTCTGATGTTGATGTCGGTCTTGCTACGACTGTCTAGAAGCAGAGTAGTAGAGACAGTCGCCAGTTGTTGATCCTGGTAATCATAAATTCGAAAAAATCATTTGTTACATGATTTAACCAATAAGATCTACAATGCAATATATATAGATAAAGATCGATCGTTAGATTACACTTTTAGCAGATGCTGCCTCGTTGTTATCCACCAATTCATGTTGGAACCATTTCCTGTTTGAGGAGGCAACTTCACGTTTTCAAAATTTTCTTTAGAGACCTGGTTATTTTACATTCACAACGAAAAAGTGTTTTAAAAAGGAAAATAAAAATATATGACTAAGTACATGATTAATTTGTCAAAGGTAATGTTGTATTGTTAGTTATCCATAATTGGTTCTATCAAGTTCAGCAATGTAATAAGTATAGCTACAATGATTTATAAAGATAAAATAGAGCACCTTGTTTTCATTCATTGTATTGCTGTCATCCGTAGGTTGTCTCTCTTCTTCTTCGCTAGGCTGATTCTGTGTCTTCGCTAGATTTAATTTCAAAGCAGGTTGGTGTTGAGCAGGGATAACAGATTGTTGTTTATTGCCCTGCTGATTAATTAACAGGAAAAAAATATATCAGACTGGAAAGAAAGTGTGTGAGGAAGATCAATGGAGTACAAAGTGTGTGCTATTGGTAGTTCATCCAAGAGTTTCACGATGTACAAACTAGTATATACTTTTAAAAAGCATTTCCAAAGTATTATTAGGAACACATGACTGGATGTACAAAGAGAAACTATGGAGTAAATAGTACGGGCCGTTCGTACTACATCCAAGTAGTACAAATGAACTAGTACCAAGCATACACTATCGGTAGTACATTCTAAGGTTATCATGATGTACAAACTAGTGACGTTGGTAGTACGGACACACATGACCGGATGTACAAAAAGAAATAAAGTTGTGCATGCACGGATATCAATGGAGTTACAAGGAGAACACTAGATTTCTACCCTGTTTGATTTACATATACGTTTTAATCTGTGAATGTAATGTTGAATTATTAGTTATCCAGTATTGGTTCTACCAAGTTCAGCAATGTATTAAGTGAGCTACACTATAGACGGATATATAAAGATAGAGAGAGCACCTTGTTTCCTGGTTGTGGAACAATCTCCTTTACTGCAGTAGGCCGTTTCTTTGGTTTCTCGTTCTCATCAACTCCATCTTGTTTCTTCTTATCTTTTCTAGGATGAACTTCAGTTTTCTGTAATCCCACTTGCTTCTGTACAAGCTGCCTCTTCTTTATTGGTTTCTGAATGGGCTTATCCATGTATTTCTCCAATGTATAACTCTAGTCTCTCGCAAAGTTATTAACCAGATCAATGAGTAAACCGGTCTGGCTTGTAATTGGTGTTATAGATCTTTCTTCTCTAGCAATATCTTCAGCATCAACTTGCTGTTGAGGATGCAATTTGTCACCTATAACACCATCGGATGTCGGTATATTTTCTGCCAACTCTTTGACTTCAGCCAATCTCTCTTGAATCTTTTTCAGTACTTCGCTATCGCATTCCTGGTTACCAGCAACAAATTTTCTCTTTTTTGACACTAGGGATAGTGTCTGCTGGTCTCCAATCGATATCTGCTGCTCCACGTCGGTAGCAGAACGGATGGCTCCAGCCCTGTATATTTCATAGCTGTTTTTTCTTCTGCCTCATGCTCTTCGTAAAGTTTGTAAACTCGGTCAGCGGGCGCCTTCCATGCCTGAAATCATATTAATGGTTTGTCAGCTGAAAAACTCAAAAAAGGCATCTACATTCCGACATTTAGAAGAAAATACAGTGCTTACTTTAATGTTGCCAAAGTGAATTCCATCTTCTTTCTTGATGGAGTCAGCATTTGCAATTTTCCCTAGATTAACTTCTTTCAGGTAATCTAGTCTAGGTGTTCGTTTAGTCATATCTGCAAGGTCATTACATATCAATGAATCTAGATACATCAGCATTGGTCCAAGAGAGAAGCCCTCCAGATATGTCCATTTGGTTTTTATTTCCACACTGCCACAGCTCTGCCGATCTCTGTATCTCATCCACAACAAGTTGGCTGTACTCCACCGGGGTCTCATATAAGCTAGGTTGTGTCGGCTCCTTCTCTTGGAAGAAACCGGCGAGCCTCTCTCAGGGAATGGGACACGTCCTACTGCACCTTACTGTGGACCGACACCAGCCATGCCTGTTAGGCGGAGATGGGTTAAATCCATCGGGCTCGCTGTCGGGCAAAAGTAAGGCTGGGCTTTCCATGCTAGGGTAGTCTACAGCCAGCCTGGTGCTCTGATACCACGTCTGTGACACCCCTCCCTGGCACATCTCGCTAGAGAGGCGGTCGCCCCATGCGCCAGCCCAAGATATCTGGCCGCACATCACGACAGTGTAACGTAATGGAAATCATTACACAATCAGGCACAAAAGTACTACAAATGGTTTACAAGGCCATCAAGGCATGACAAATATCAAGCCAAGCATGGCTCAGGACAGAGTTTGGCAGCGGAAGACGACTAAGGCAACGGCTTGGAGCGGCTCCACTCCACAGGTATCTGGCTGGGCTACTGATCCTAGCACGCTCTTGCTCCATCTTCTGGCTAAATCTGGCCACATGAAAAGCCAGTCTGAGTACAATGACGTACTCGCAAGCAACGTAACCACAAGACATGAACAATCACGCAATCATGCAACAAGTAGCTAGCCACAATAATAATCTAAACATGGCAAGTGTCTACTCAAGGTATATGACATAAAGGTAGCATGGCATTGACAACCAAACATGTCATAAGCAAACAACGGGGTATCACCAGTACAGAGTCCAAGCCAGGTGGGGTTGGATCGTGTACCAACAATCACACAAAGGCTTACCTGTGACGAGTAACCGGGTGTACCAAGTGGTACCAAGTAACACAACAATATTTATCATCCCTGCTAGGCCCACTGGCCTTATCTCTTTTCTCAACACTCCTAGGCCCTCCGTCCTTATCTTTCCACTCTGTGCATGCCCGGTTGATGCTGGCTCAGGCCTAACTCTAGGCTCCCAACGATCACACCGTCATCCTTACCCACGGTAACCATCCACAGCTCGAGTAACATTCCCTGCATCATCTTATTGTTCATTTAGTGAAATCAGGTCGTTCATTAATTATTTCAAACCAAACTTAAGTTTAACCTCCTGACACGAGAAAGACACATAGTGTGACCGACACTGAACTGTTATTCCATATCCCAAGAACGAGGCTAGCTTTCTAGGTTGACACTCTCGAGAGGTTGCATTCCCAACTATCGAAATACACCTTACTCAGCCGGCGCTTCAGGTTGTCACGCCAAAGTCGTACTAAGCAAAATGCACTTACATGACGGTCCACTTGTGAAGACACTCTCCTGCACCACCCTATACTCATGGTACAACGGGCAAGTGAATCCGGCACATCCCCCGGCGCGACCGGGTATGCCTAGCTCCGGACTCCTTAGAACAGTCGAACCCGTACCTGTCAACCTCTACCCTCGGACAGCACAACCGAACGACTGCGCCCAATGGATGGCACAAAAGGGGCTCAACAACCTACTAGGTCACGGTCCTCCATGAGACGACGATGGTCCTGCTTTCAAAGTTCAGATTAGTGGCACAATGGACTGACCCTATCGTTGTTTGGAGGGGTGTTTCATTTATTCAAGTTTCATTATAACAAGTCCAAGCAACCAAGGATTAGTACAACACAACAATCATAATATCAATATAATATATCATCCCTGCATCAAGACATTAGCAACATAATATTTCAAGCAATAGCAGATAGTATAGACCGGTGACTATGGCGGTTCCCCCAGCCGGCGTCACCATGAATTAGTGTTCACAGATAATTGCATAGTGGATGACTGTGGCGGTTCCCCCAGCCGGTGTCATCAAATAATAACCGAAAAGCAATCATAAGAATGAAAGCATCCATTCTACTCGAGGGTTAACCTGACGTGGTGTCAGCAATCTTGGCAAAAAGAACCAAATGGAAAGCAAATGTCCCAAGCGTCACAGTCCGGAGGGCATAAGCCAACCATGTTTGACGGAGGGAGAAGAAGCAAATAACTATTTTTGGCAAATGCCCTCAACCCCGAGGATCATAAGACGACATTCGTCCGCTCCTCACCTCGGCGAAGAAGAAGAAGCAAACAAAGCCCCGCAAGTACGAGGCGCACAGTTGTATAGTTCCCCATTCCGTTGACTGTGGCAGTTCCCCCAGCCGGTAGCCTCGGGAATGGGAAGTGGTGATATCAAAGTCATGATATCTCATGACGCACAGTTTACAGATGGCAGGCAACTAGATGCACAGATATGACATGGTAATATGAACAACACGAACAAACAATATTGCAAGACTGGTCATAGCAAGTGGTTAGCTTGCCTCGGGGTCATGTAGTTGTACTCCGGTTCGTCGATGAAGTGAAGACGTCGCGGACTCGGGCACCGGTAGCCCTACACCGCGTCGCCGAAACAGTATTACATACAAAATGCGCTACCCGGAATATTTACTGGAAAAATGTGAAATCTATATCACTGGAAAGATCTCACAAAGATAGGAATTTAGAAATTTGAATCACCCCAAACGGAGCTACGGTTCAAAAGATATGAACGTTTGAAGTTTGTCTCACCGGGGAAAAGAAAAGCAGATCCGCGAAAAAAAACAGATCGGGTTGCCGGCCGCGCGACATGGGCCGTCGCTGGGCCGAGTGCGCGCCTGCGCGCCGCGCGCTTCGCGCTGGCCGCCTGCTCGCGGATGGGCCGCTGGCGGGCCGCGCGGGGCTGGATCTGCTGCGCTGCTGGGCTGGGCTGCCTGGAAGAGAAGGAAAAAAATAACACCTGGGTCGACCGACCCAGTCGTTTTCCTCCTCCGCTGCTGTACTGGAACGGCGAGGAGCCGGCCGGGGGACGGCCGAGGAGTGCGCCTAGGGACTAGCCGGCGGCGGGGACGGGCCCGGGGCGGCGTCCCATGGCCAGGGAAGGTGGAACCGGAGGTGGGGGTGGCCTCCCACGAGCTTGCACAAGCTCCGGCCATGGTGGCCAAGGTTTTTGGTGGAGAAATTTTGTGGAGATTTTCCCTGCTTTTGGGCACCGAATGGAGAGAGCAGGGAAGAGGGAAATGGAGAGGAGCGGCTAACCTTTGCTCGGGGCTGCCTGGGGTGCTCTTATATAGAGGGAGGGGAGGAGGATTAGGTGGTGGCCGGTTTGGCCATTGATGGCCACGTAGCTCACCGTCTTCTGCCACAGGGAAGGGATAAGGAGGAGGAGGAGATAAGGTTTCCGTGCTGGATGCACAGGGGAGGCACGAGGTGCACTGCAGCAGAGCGATTAGGCACCGACCACAGCAGTAAATTGGGTTTTGGCAAGATGTCCAAAAATGGACATAATGGCATGGTCATGGCAATGTGATTTTTCACACATCACCTTGGGGTGATCTTCTGGATATGTGTGTCTAGATATCTTGTGGACAAGTTGGACAAGTTTCTTGATCATTGAACTTGCCTAGGGTGGGGTTTGCTTGATGATACCAAAATGGCACCATTTCGGGCTTACAAAGGAAGTGGGTCAAAAGTTGCTCAAATGGGTTTGGCTCTAAAAGGTGAAATTCAGAGAATGAAGAAATATTCATCCCCTAAATTTATCAGAATTTGTGGAGATGCATAGCTTGAATCAAACATCTCTAGATCAGAAATGGCATTTTGGAAAATAATGTCTAACTTGGAAATATTGCATTGGAGTATGCAATATTTTTGCATGGATTGTCTTTATATGAATACGGGAGTCCTCTGCTATTTTTGGTTGAATTTTTCAAGCTATGGAAATAGGCTTCCCTTTGGTAGGTGGAGAAAAAGGCTTAAAAGGTTCGATAATTAGGGCTAGGTTTTTCGAGGGAAAACCTAAGCATCAAAATTATCACGGGTGATGGAGTGGATCGTGGATCACTGGGAAAATTCTTAAGGGAGCAATTCCCAAGTCAAATCATCCTCAAAAGATTTGAGGAGACATCTAGGAAAAGAGAAAAAGTTTTTCAGGTGTCAGAAAACACCACTAAAATTAGGTTTCAATTTTCGGGGTGTTACAATCTTCCTCCCAGCGACCATCGTTGGAAATCGTCTATGGAGGGAGGCGGCGAAAACCGTGGTGTTCTGTGGGGAACTATTCCAGATGACACTGTTCAGGTAATCACCAACCGAAGCGATCCGCTTAGCTTGTCTCGGTTCGGCCGTGCCGTGCCTGGTATAAGGGATGCGGTTAGCCGGGTGGCGGTGATCCCCTTCGATTTACCCTGCCTTCTGCACTCGAATCCATCCAACTGGCCAAATGACAGGAGTCAGGATGAGAGAAGCACAGATGCCAGCATGATGCCACTAGACAGCCTTCCTATGCGAGCGAGTGTGATAATGGAACAGGATTGGCGATGGGCTGGGTATAGGCGTAATTGGGAAGCCATTGTGTCTGTAGTTCCTGAGCAATGGAAACTCATGAACCTTGTCACCAGTGTTAGTATTACAGTCCCATCAATTGAGGATGCAGGGTTTACACCGGAAGCTGGGCCCTTCATGTATCTGTACGAGCACATGGCATTCACTGAGCTTGTGAAGATACACATTGCTGATGAACCATACCTTACAGAATGTTGTTGGTCATACGATCTCATAGCAGTTTTCAACACATTCATCGCAATCCTACGAGTTGATGGTGGGGAGAACGATAGGTGGAGGGTTCTCAGTAATAATTTCCTTTGCCCAAGTCTTTACCGCGATGCTACATGGGTCAACAACCATATCTTTGCGGTATCCTCAGATGGCGGCAAAGTATTTGTCTGGGATCCTTATTCATATGGTACGTTATTCTGCTGAAGTTAATACTATGTTCCAATCTGTTAACTTTAAAAAGAATCATTACATCATTTTATAGTGACATCATGGCACAGGAGTAGTAGAGGTCACATCTCCAAACAAAGACATATATAGAGTTGCATACCACACATTGCAACACTTCCTAATTTGTCATGCAACTATCTATATGTGAATCAACTATCACTCTATATATGTGTAGGTGTAGCCATCAAAAGGTTGTGATACATGTGAGTTGCCTTGTTGATTCACCATTTTAACGTACCAAGTTCATGCGGTTAGGATCTGTAATATTGCTCTTAACATGATGGTCCTTATAGCTTGCAACACATTTTGAAGCATCAAATGCTTGATTGGGCAGTCCAATTCCCCATGTCCCCGGATCCATCTTCCTTCATATCAGTTCACTTTAGTAGTGCCATACTTGTCTAAAAAATTAAAACATAGTGTCAAGCAAGATTCCATGCGGTTTATTGCCTTTGCTATTCTAATACTACCATACTGTAACTTACGGCAGTATCATGCATGTTCTTATAAACACGTTGCAAAGGAGCACAGATTTGCATTTTACCATTCAACAGTTTATTTTCCCTGCGGATTTTATTTCAAAGCTTTGCCTGATATGTTTGGTCGACTGTCCCATAGTGCGAGATATTCCGATTTCAGGAACTCATGTGCCAGTAGGTACTAGGTAGCCTGTTGGAATGCCCTGTCATTTATATTCCAGCAACTCCTGCTGTTACTGTCAGTTGTAGCCGTCTTTTTTTGTTTGCACACGGTTGGCGACGTTTTATTTCAGCACACGATTGCCAATTATGTTTCTGAATCAATTCTAGTCGATGAAAACTGGGGTTGCTTACATACATTTGTTCTCGACAGGTCCGGATGCATCCCCAATGACATTGCAGGCACCGGAAGTGAACTATGCTGATATTGTTGCTGTGGTCGATGATGATGACGGCGATGATGATGAAGAAGTAGACTCTCGGGGTCGTTTCTTCCTTGCTTTGAATGAAAATAGAGCAAGGCTTATGTGGATCCATGTATGTGGCAGAAGAAACACAGCACAAGAAACAACTCTCTACAATGGTCACAAAGTAAGAGTGTACCCTTCACTACGGTGCTATGTGTTTGAGAGGACCGTGCGTCAAGATGACCTCCGTACAGCGGTCTGGGTTCGGTTAGAGCACCTCAGAGGACAATCTCTTTTCCTTGGTATTAACCACCGGTTCATAGGGAGAATTGATGCCGGATTGGTTGACCCTGCAGAAAAACTGCCTCTGGGAAGACCAAACTGTGTTTATATTTCGCATGATTGTTTGGATATAGACTCGATACGTGCAGACGCAGATTGGTTACGTCTTCACGTTGGCGTAGTACCACCGAGAACAGAGCTATCGGAGGATTATTTGAGTACAATGAGGAAACATCTGCCAGTACACAGACGCCCATGTGGTTTGTTCCACGGCTACATGATTGAAAGTATGAGTGTGTCATGTTTTGGAAACAATTCTGAAGAATGAACTACAAGTACTTATGTTATTTTGAGGATGAATGTTTGTTTAATTGATTGTTAGTTCACCTTTTTTGGGTTGTGTATAAAGCAAGTCCTGTATTGTACTCCCTAAAAACAAAACTCGTCTTCACTAAGCTATCATGTACTTCCGGTAATGCCGCCATGTACACCAACGGGAATTCAAACGTCCAAAAAGCCTCTGTACAAACAAACAAATCTAATCTGTACATCCTGAAACTCTTGGATGTACTACCAATAGGCCCACACCTGTACATCCTGTCACGTGTGCCCGTACAAACAAATAAACTTAAATACGTTCAGAGATGGGGGGAGAGAGTTCATGAATGAAACACATAAAAGTTCAGGAGTGTATGTTGAGAACTCACAAGTAGTTTTGACGATCAAATGGAATCGAATTTAGCATTGAAAATAACCAAATATTGGTTTAAAAAGTCGAACACGACTGATATACAAAGGAAGTTCATACTAAAAATTGAGGAAAAAGGTATATTTTATTACAATTATACGGCAAGAATTAAAGCTAAACATGAATAATGAAATTAAATATATCCTTTCACCACTGCCTACAACGCTTCTTAAGAGACCTGCTCATAACCTTGTAACGGCCTCTCTCGTAGAAGTCCAACTGCCTATAAAGCTCGTAGGACACGTATGCATCCTTGGCTGCATAATCCATATGCTTCTGGAGAGAGGAGCCTGATGCCACACTTGATGATCATCATTTGTCATACCACCCTTCATCTCATAGTATGAAATGTCGATGAGGATGCCGGCAACATCCTTCATTCCTTGCTTGCCATTCAACTTTCCATCCCTGCCAACTTTCTGCAATTCAGGATCTTTCCAAATTCTCTGGATGTCTACATGGTTATAGATATACAGATGAGATTTGCGAAGCATCCTCGTATCGCTGGTGATGTCAAAACCGGCAAACTTGTATTGCCAGTTTCGAAGGAAACCCCCCGAACTTCAAAGACACCGGATCAGCAGCACAGGCAACGTGATACACCAAACAATCTTGGCCAATACACAGTTGCAACACGGCTGCCTTCTGATCTCGGCCCCTGGGAGTAAACTCGACGTCGGCTCCAACGATCTTCACTTTTGACGCAGCCAATAGACCTTCAGCCTTGTCGACCCAGGCGTCTGCAGAAGCCGACTCGTTTGTGTACACAGCGTTGATTGTGATGGTGCCATGGGCACGAACAGTGTAATTGGTGGTGAAAGGCTTGATTGCCATTGGAAAAGAGTTTGTGGAAGATAGCATATGGAATGGCGGCTGATAGATGTGACAGATATATGGAAAAAAAAAGCTTAAGGAACAAACCTATATAATGGCACAATTTTCAACCGAAAATAGGATATTGTGGAGTGGATAAATCCAATTTGAAATAGTTTGTTGTAACGAATAGAGGATGCACGAAGAGATAATTAACCCGCCCATATAAAACGGATGAAAGGTTCAAAATTAGTTGTGCACACACGAGTACTGGTGCATGTTTATAAGCCTATCCACTTATGTGTTGTTTTCAACATTTTTAATCACTTTTTTTGTGCAATGATCATGTGGATAACAACTATTTTTTGAGCTCATCGAGTCGCAACAGAAATCTATTGAAACGATAAAAAATCTTATCTTCCATTTTTTGTGGTAATATCTGTTCGAGCGGCCTCTATATATTAATGCTTATGCATACATCCACTTCTTCACAAAGCGTATATCCTACTCTACCTCCAACCCCTGCGCAAGATCTTACCAGGATTTGAATCCCGTAAGTACACCTATATTTGCGTTTACAAAATTATCTACCGTTTTTCTTTCTATTGTTGCACCAAAAATATTTAATCACAGAGTCTATATAGTAATCTAACTCTATCCATTACGGCAGATCTCAACAAGCTGCAATTAAGAATGAAGTACGATCCTTTCACCGTGGAGTATGATGTCCCTGCCCATGGAGATACCATCATTACAGCGGTCTACACCAACGACACCGCATCTGTAGATGTGTGGATCGAAAAGGTTGAAGTTATCTTGGCTGCAGGGAAACTGAAGCTCGTGGGAGTAGACGTCGAGTATACTCAAAAGGTTTATACTCGCAACAGAGGCAATATTCAGAAGGCAGCCGTCATTAATCTATCTGTCGGCCAGGAATGCTTGGTCTATCACATAAGTTGTGCTGCTGACGGTATCACTGCAAAGTTTGATGCTTTTCTTCGCAACTGGCACTACAGGTTTGCCGGTTTCGACATCCCTACTGATAAGACAATGCTCTATCGTTCTGCCACTCCATTGTTTATCATGAACCATGTAGACATTCATGCTATTTGGAGAAATCCCGATAAATCCACCAGGAGAAAGGAAAGTTTGATGGATGTTGCTGCTTTGTTTGTTGATAAGTCATACAAGGATTATAACGGTGGTCTGACAAAAAAAGATCATCTTCAGTGGGGATTGGCGCCACTTTCACAGAAACATAAGAATTATGCGGCTAAGAACACATACGCATCGTACGAGCTTTTCAGGCAGCTGGACGTCCATGAGAGGGGGTTCTTCCATCGACTGTACACTAAGAAACCCGAATACAAGCGCAAAGAGTGGGGATGGGGTTGGTGAATCAGAAAATGGATGTGATAGATTTTTTTTTTTCATCCATTCAATAAGTCTTTATAGATTTTCTTATAATTATTTTGTCCCCGAAAACTTCATATAGCTACCGTGTGCCTTTGTTTGTCGATGCATTCTTGTAATAAATTTTTGCTCGATTTAATACTGAAATTTTGTTCTATTTTGTACCTTTCGGAGAGACCTAAATTTAAAAAACAGATAAATATTTAAAGTCTAAATTGTTTAACTGGAAGTACCGTGAAGCCTAACGAATGTACATATTAAGCAAACTAAAACGTACAAGTGCATGTGAAATGGAAGTACAGGCATAAAAAAATGATATGTGAAAACATTATATGTTAGAGGACTCAAAAAAAAAGGCGGGAACACGTTCATATGAATCAAAGTACTCACTGAACTAAAATGGCATTATAATTGAAAATAATATTACAAACGTCCTGTGTTCTTACGAAAAGTATAACAACGTACCTTACAAACCAATCTATACAAAGATATGTTGTACATCAAGATTGTGCAAACACGTACCACTCTCGAAGTAAATGATGTACATCATGTAGTTCTTACGTGTACACCGACTGACGAGGATATGTACCACCTGTAACCCGCTCATGAACACTTACAAGTTGACACGCAGTACGTTGATTGAATTTTCAGAAGTACGAACTGAGAGACATGACATAAGATCTTTTGTGTAATTTGTACTTTCTGTTTTGTATACTTCCATACTCAAGGGAATTATCCTATCCTCCAGAGACAGAGGACTGCCATTGCCATCCGTGGAATCAGGCTGACTCAGGGATTCCAACTTATCAGAAAGGTCCTAGAACAAAGGCCGACCAGACGGAATATCATGCTTTTTAGAGTTTCTCTGCATCTTCTGTTCACTGTTCAACTCGCGGCTTGCAACTTGCATAACTTTGCACAAAGTATTATCAACAACAGGTCGAATTGCAGAAAATATTTCCGTGTACATGCCACGCAGAATTTCCTTCAATTCATCTATAGCCTAGTATTTTGAAAACAAGAATTCAAGAATAAGTACATATGATGGAAGTAAAAATAAACCAATAAAACAGTCAACACACAGCCAGTGGGTTTTATTATATACCATAAATTGCTTCTCAGGTTCAACATACGAGCACAAAAATGTACCAAGAGCAGGATGCACATCATCAAAACAAATATCAGGAGAGACACCCTGATAAAATACAGTGAGCCTCGCATCTTTCAACTGTCAACACACAACAAGGAGGAAAAAAGATAAATAAACAAAAAACTAGCAAGGAAATATGAATCGTCGTCAACAAACAAACTTACTGATAGACCACCGTAAATTCCATCTTCTTCGGATACCATATCTAGACTTTGGTAAAGACGAACCGTCTCAGTGTCCCATACGCTAATACGCGGGACAACTCTGGAAAGTTCTATAGCCTCGGTGTTAAGATAGTCCAGGTAGGTCATCTAGATAAAACAGTCAAAAGAAAACAAAAAGATAAGGAGCAAATCAATCAGAATGATATAATATAAAATAAGGAAAATATATTTAATACAATACTAACCAACGGAATAATCGAACAGCCACACAATGCTCCGGTAAAGCCATTATTGATAAATGTTTCAATTGACCTTGAAAGCTTCCAAAAAACAACAGAAGACCAGTCATAGGATGCTATCTCTTTAAGTGGGCCTTCCAGTGCAGAGAGATACTCTGGGCTCACACAATCAAAAGTTGTGGGACAGAGAAAACAGCAATATTAAACATCATCCAGTATCTCTGGAATTCAGCGTCATCTAAGTCGGACTTCAGGAACTCAATAAGCTCATTAATAGATGGTGTCTGACCAGCACATTGAGTTCCCTCTCTGATGGCTACTCTGAACTTATCACTACACTTGTTGGGGATAAGGCGGCCACCAATAGGAACGCCTAGGACCTTATGAGTACACAAGGAGTTCAAACGGAAGCTTGAACCATCAGAGAACTCCACAATGCTCTTCCGTGGATTAAAATGTCGTATGATCCAAACAACAAGATCTCTGGGAAGTTCATCAAGCTAAAGACCAAGAAGAGAGCCTTGCCCAATGTCACATACAAGACCCTCCTGCCTAGGAGATAAAGATCTCCGGACAGAAAGAAATTTAGGAAGACTGAGTTTCGTAGTAAACTCAAATTTGCAACCGGCCATGTTACTTGACCTATGAAAAACAAAACAAAAAATGAGATCAAAACAGGCCATATTACTTGCCCTATAAATAAAAGAAGTACAAGCAGGTACTCTAGGAAAGTACAAGAAAGGTACAATGGGTGTACAAACAAGATAGACAAGATGTACACATGATAACACACTGGGTGTACAACAAATACAGGAAGCAGAAAACGAAAAGTACAAAAACATGAACGCAATACGTACAACTAACTCAACACTAAAAGTACATAATACATACACAAGTTGTACACCGTTGAAGAAACACATGAACGCATAAAGTAACACATAAAGTACATAACAGATAGACAAACTGTACACAACTTAGTATACTCGGAACTAACCTTGCTTTCTTCTTTCTATATTCTTCAACGGATTTATCGAATGCAAGTTTTTTCTCCTCGACCCTAATCCTTTCTTTTTCTAACTGCTCTGCAGCCATCCATTCCTGAGTAACGATTTCTGGACCATCAACTGAACAAGGCGAAGTTTCTAACCACTGAGGAGTAGAATCGCTGGAAGTCGGATGATCCAGGGCTGAAGAAATAACCACTGAGGCGGAGGAGATTCGCTAGAGGTCGGATGACCCAGGGCTGAAAATAGAAGCAAATCCAGTTACATGAAAAAGAAATAAGAAGGGGGATATCGAAATCAATATTAAAAGGGATGCCTTCGGGGGATATACATCAACAGAATTAAAGATCAATCAAATCGAACCTATAAATCAAAACAAATCGTTCTTCGACAGAAAAATCGAATCGACAAGAAATGCGGCGCCGAAGAAGAAAGCCGCGTCGACGAACCCTAGAAATCGAGGAAAGGCGAGTGTGGAGACGGGTGGAGAATCGCCAAAAAATAAAGGAAAGGAAAATGAAAGAGGACAGGTGGAGACGGGCCCACATGTCAGTGAGATGATAAACGGAGAGAGACAAAAAGTATCACGCAAGTCACAGCCACAGCTCATGTAGAGATGTATGCCGGATCCCACTTGGAAGAGGGCATAACACAGAGGCTCGCTGTCCCTATCTCGTCCGGATACAAATTTCAAAAAGGAAACAGGCGATCGAGAAGAGGAACAGGACGCGATCGAGAAGAAGAGGACGCGATCAAGAAGAGGAAGAGGACGCGATCGAGAAGAAGAAGAGGTCGTGATCGAGAAGAGGAAGAGGACGCGATCGAGAAGAAGAAGAGGTCGTGATCGAGAAGAGGAAGAGGACGCAATCTCGATCGAGGTATTTGCCTTCTTATTATGGAAAACTTCTGCAAGCTGCTTCGAATCTTCAAAACCTGTTGTTCGACCGTAGATTCTTACGATTTCTTCAACTGATTACCTCGATTCTACAGTCGGTTCGTTGCCTCCTTCCTTTGTTCCATTGGTTTTTTTTCTTCAATCAAGTCGATAATTGATCACACCAACTCGATCGTTTCTATCATCGACTGTATTGTTTCCATGATCGACTAGTTCGTTAAAAGAATCGATAATTGATCACGTCAACTCGATCGTTAATATCATCGACTGGATTGTTTCCATGATCGACTAGTTCGTTACTAAGACTAGTTCGTGTGTCTCCAAACAATTCGATCAAATTCAAAAATATAAAATACTATTCAGCCGAACTACAACAAACTGGAAATAACTAGAAAACAAGAACTTATTCGATTACACAAACTGATATACAATCAATAACCAAGGTAGCACTACAAATATTTTAACATCACAAACGAGTCTCTAACACAAACGCCATCCATTGTTTGTCTTCAACTTCTGCAGGAATGGATGACAAAGGATCAACCAAGGAGATGGACTACGAAGACCATGAAAAAATGATGCTAAACAAGCTACCACCAGGGATGAAGACCCTACCAACAAGAGAACAAATGGCAGCTATAATTAGACAGGTAAAAAATTATACTATGTCAAACTTATAATATTAAGGAAGCACAGCAGATAGATACCAAGGGTTTCAGGATGTACAATTTAGAAATATTGGTTTGTACGGGCAATCTTGACTGGATGTACAATGAGAAAAAAGTTGTACAAGCACTAATATCAAACCGTGAGCTGTGCTGATTGTACATCCTACTGTTTCAGCTTGTACACATTAGTTATATTACTTTGTACAGGCACTCTTGACAGGATGTACAAAAAGGAAAAAATACTTGTACAAAAAGAGGGCTATAGGTAATACATCGAAGTGTTTCAGGATGTACAGAATAGATATATTGATTTGTACGGGCACTATTGACCGGATGTACATAGAGAGAAAAAAATACTCGTCTATAGTACATCCAAGTGTTCCAGGTTGTACATGTGAGGTATATTGGTTTGTACGGGCACCCTTGATCGGATGTACATGGATAAAAATAGTTGTACAAGCACTAATATTCCATCTACAATAGTTGTACATCCACTAGTATGCACAAATAGTCCGTATATAAGAGAAGTACATAAATATATATTACACTATATACCATGTTTTCAATTCCAGATATATGACCAGTACTAATTACAATATAATCCTTTGTTGCTTAAATTGCAGTTATTACTACAGAGATGGAAGGACAAGAAGGCGAGGAAAAATACAGACCGGATTAATACGCTTATAGAATCTATAAGGGAAGTACAACAAGCCCATCTCAGACGAGCTTTGATACCAATAAAGAGAGAAAAGGAGTTGGAGAATAGTTCTTGCTCGAAGCGTCCGTTAGATGATCAGTTGGAGCAAGAAAGAAGAAGCAAGGCGAGAACAGTAACAACCTCATCAGGTTTCACAGATTCAGCACCATTCTGCGCTTCGTCGACTCTTTCACATGCTCCAGTCCTGCCACAAAGAACAAAGAATATACAACCGTCAAACAGCTTGATAAGGAACAAGGTAAAAAACTGCAACTAAGCTTACTGACAACACTAAACAGCAAACATTAGGCTCACACTGCTTTCAATCTATATTTTTTTAAACAAGATATGCTGTAGAAATACAGCAACGCAGAAGGGAACTAATTTATTTTCACTTCTATTTGCAGGTCATTAACAAGGAGATTTCAAATTCTAGTAAGCAAACATCGCATGAATATCATTACGATAACTCAATGCAAGCACAGAGTACTGCAGCATCTGTAAGATGGGAAGGGAGCAAGGAAAAAGAGGTACAACATAAAAACACACAATATTTCATTTCAAATTCATGCACAGCTGTGTTGATCAATTGGTATTATTTTCCATACAGACAGAGGAATGCAGGGTAAAAGAAACCAGCTCTACTTCATCAGCACAACAGAAGTGAAGTAACTTCAGACATGATAGCAGCTTACACAATCAACAGCCAACACCTGCTTGGAACAAACTAACAGAAGACTACACTGCAAATATCAGCACCTACACAAAGAACATGGTAAGAACCTAGTATTACGAAACAAACATTAGGCCCACACTGCTTTCAATCTGTATTTTTTAAAACAAGATATGCTGAAGAAATAAAGCAACGCAGAAGGGAACTAATTTTCTTTCACTTCTATTTGCAGGTCATTAACAAGGAGATTTCAAATTCTAGTAAGCAAACATCGCATGCATATCATTACGATAACTCAATGCGAGCACAGAGTACTGCAGCATCTGTAAGATGGGAAGGGAGCAAGAAAAAAGACGTACAACATAAAAACACACAATATTTCATTTCAAATTCATGCACATCTATGTTGATCAATTGGTATTATTTTCCATACAGACAGAGGAATGCAGGGTAAAAGAAACCAGCTCTACTTCATCAGCACAACAGAAGAGAAGTAACTTCAGACATGATAGCAGCTTACACAATCAACAGCCAACACCTGCTTGGAACAAACTAATAGAAGACTACACTGCAAATATCAACACCTACACAAAGAACAAGGTAAGAACCTACTACTACGAAACAAACATAATGAACATTTGACACTATTATAACAAATTTACCTTGCTACTATTGCAGGCAGATATCAGCCAGCAGTCACATTCCAGTAAGCAAACAAAACATGAAGGGTCAACACTGAGTTACACAAATGCATACAACAGAAGCTATGATGAATGGAAAGCGAAAGAGGTAATACAAAAAAACATAGCCATTTTTTCATATATTTATACAACCATGCGGCTCAAATGATGTTATTCAATGATTGTACATAGGATTACAGAGGGGACTACCAAAATGAGGAGACAATGGGAGAGAGCTCAGGGAACACACAAGCATAGACAGAGAACTCAGCAGCAAAACAGAGTGGTTCACCAGAGGAACACACAAGCAAGCAGCATAAAACAAAGCAAACAGAAAGGCAGCAGGAAACTAATGACATTCAGCACGATGAGGAAAAAGAGGAGACAATGGAAGAGAGGTCAGCAGCAATACTGGGTGGAAGCAGTAATGACACTCTGAATGATGACGACACTACGATAAACCCAGAGCCTCCAACCATCATGGAAGAAGAAATGGACAAAATGTTTGACGCGGACAGCTATCCAGCAGTCGATGAAATAATAAATGCAACAATCCCAAAGGAAGGTGAAAATTTCAAGTCCTTGAAAGATGCATTCTACAGATACGCACTCTATGCAAGAAAATCAGGTTTCTCTGTAAAGAAATTCAGCAGCAAGAGATCAAGAAAAGACAACGAGATCTACTACCAGTATTGTACCTGCAACAAGGAAGGGGTGACTAATATGGATGTTAATCCTAGCAAGAAGAGGAGAACAACCACACTGGTGAAGACAGGGTGTGATGCAAATATAATGGTGCATAAGTGGGAGAAAGGATGGTTTATCAAAAAGGTAAATCTGCAGCACAATGATCCGCTGGAACCAACGGATTATCTAATAAGGTTCTCACACTGTCACAAGAGGATGACTCCACTGGACAGAAAGCTAATTGATCTCCTACAGATGGGCCGCCTGCCACCCAGAAAGATGATGTTAATATTCCGCAAGATAAGGGGCAGATTCCGCAGCATCCCGTTTGATGCAATCGACCTTAGCAACATCCAAAGTCACCAGACTGAAATAGAGGACCACGACATTGATCATTGTCTTGAGCGATTCAAAACACTGCAGAGAAAAGTGCCTGGATTCTATTATGCAATTGAGAAAGACGAGCAGAAAAGGGTGAGAAGTCTTTTCTGGATGGACGCAATGTGTGTCATGAATTACAAATTATTTGGTGAGTACATATCATTTGACACAACATTCAGCACCAACAAATACAACCTGCCGTTTCTTCCTATTGTTGGCGTGAACAATCATGGGTCCACAGTGCTATTTGGTGTTGCATTGCTCAAAGATGAAAAAATCGGTTCGTTCAAGTGGGTCCTGCAGACATTTGTTGAAGCAATGGGAGGGAAGGAACCGGAGACAATCATAACAGACCAAGATAAAGCAATGAAGAAAGCAATTCAGGAGGTGCTCAAGAACACAACGCACAGAAACTGTTACTATCACATAGTAACAAAAATCAGCCAGAAACAAGGTTCATTCTTCGCAACGCACCCAGATTGTTCAGAGCAGCTCAGATTTGCAGCAAAGAATGCATTCACCCCATAGGAATTTGAAACAGCATGGGCAAAAGTCATCAGAGACCACGGTGCAGAAGGAGAGAAGCACCTAAGCAAACTATACAGAATAAGAAACAGATGGGTCCCGGCATACTTCATGGATAAATTCTATCCATTCTCATCAAGCACGGGACGTAGCGAAAGCACAAATAATATGTGGAAATGCTACAGCAGGAACACAGACACAATAACAAAATTCCTGGAGCAATATGAAGTCATACAAGACAAGTGTCTGTCTGCTCTTGACAAATAGAAGCTGAATTCGACTTTGAAAACAGCAAAAACAATTACCCACCATCCATTTGAGAAGCAGGCTCTTGAGGCATACACACATGACATCTTCCTGAAATTCCAGATACAAATAACAAACAACACTGCATTGCTATTTACAAAACAGAACCACCATGCCACATCCAATTGCAGAGAGTGAGCGAGTATAAGAAAATGGAGTTCAGAAAAAAATACTTTGATGTGTATTACGACGAAGAAAAAAAGAATTTCAGCTGCAGTTGCATGAAAATGCAGAGAGATGGGATACACTATTGCCATGTAATTAGGGTAATGGTGCAACTTGGAATCACTCACTTGCCAGAGAGTTTTGTCATTCCAAGATGGAGAAAAGATATCGAGTTAGAATTGCAAACACTTGGAGATGCTGTGGATGTTTCCAACACGGAGGAAACTATAAGGTTTGCAGGCGCAATGAGCAGCATGGCAGAAATATGCAACCTAGCATGTCCTGAGGACAAAGCATACACAGTCATGGTGGATTGCATGCGAGACATGAAAACAAAAGTAATGGCAGTGCTGGCAGGGCAGGAAAAAGCAACAGAAGAAGCCATACACAATAACGAAGATGACAGGCTACATGATCCACCAATAACTACGAGAAGAAGTACAAACAGGGGAAATAGAACAAAGCCTGGATCAGAGAAGAGCAACAGGGCAAGAAACATAACATGCGGTCATTGCAAAGTAAAGGGACACATGAGAACATCTTGCAGTGTCATGAAAGCTGAAATGCAAGCAGCTGCAAACAGACAGAATAATCAGCAAACAAGTAACAGCCAGCAGGAACAAACTGCACGACAGCATCAAGATACACCAAACAGGCAGCACCAAGAGCACCCGCAACAGCAACAGAATACAATAAATAGAAGAAATAACAACTACTCAACTCCATCACAAAACCAAGCAACCAGAGGACCCCACTATCATAATGGCAGAATAAGATGCGGATTTGAGTATCTGATTTTTGGAGATCAAGAAGCAAACTCACATGAAGAAGAGGAATAGATAAAGATAGCTCATAGAGAACAAACAACACAAGATACCAATTATTATGTTTATATCGTTCATAGTACTACATTTCAAGTCCATATTTGAGTACCTGATATTTGGATGTACAATCTAGCTGTTCCAGCGTGTACACCATGCTACTGGATGTACATCACACTACTACTGGACGTACATGATGGTACTTGATGTACACTCACACTACTACCGCATATACACGTGCTGCTGCTACTACTAGATGTACAAAAAAGATGCTACTAGATGAGATGCATCGTCCATCTGATCTTGTGCTAAAAATGCATCTCATACTAGTACTAGTTGTACAAAAATGTTGCCACCGTATGTACACGCTCCTAATGCTATTGGCTGGATGTACACCATAACACTCTAGTGGATGTACAATCTAACTGTTCCAGCGTGTACACCATGCTACTGGATGTACATCTCACCGCTACTGGATGTACATGACGGTACTGGATGTACATGAACACTACCACCGGTGTACACGCTGCTGCTACTACTACTAGATGTACATAAATGTTGCCACCGTATGTACACGCTCCTAATGCTATTGGCTGGATGTACACCATAACACGCTAGTGGATGTACAATCTAGCTGTTCCAGCGTGTACACCATGCTACTGGATGTACATCTCACAGCTACTGGATGTACATGATGGTACTGGATGTACAAAAACACTACCACCGTATGTACACGCTGCTACTACAACTAGTTGTACAAAAATGTTGCCACCGTATGTACACGCTCCTAATGCTATTGGCTGGATGTACACCATAACACGCTAGTGGATGTACAATCTAGCTGTTCCAGCTTGTACACCATGCTACTAGATGTACATCTCAGTTCTACTGGTTGTACATGATGGTACTGGATGTACAAAAACAGTACCACCGTATGTACACGCTCCTAATGCTATTAGCTGGATGTACAAAAACAATACATACATGCTGCTACTGGATGTACACTATGTTACTACTACCTGTACAAATATGCTACTACTGGATGAACACACGCGCTGGTACTGGATATACAACAATACTGCTACTTGATGTACACCTACGCAGTACAACAACACTATACGTTAAGTACAAAATATCACGTTCAGAATGTACAAAGCTGAACAGACGAAAACAAAAAATTCACAATGTTCGAAAGATTTGTTTAAATCACAATGTCAGACTTCAAAAGATTTGTTCCAAAAAATTCACAACAGCAACAGAACAGTCTATGCATGTCACTACGAAACATATTGCAGATATAGACTTCCCACAGAGACAGGAAGATATTTTTGTACCCCAAATTACCTGACCGAATCTGACATTTTATAATCTGCTCAAGCAGATCTAAGTTAAAGCATAACTTCTCCAAAAAGATGTATCAGAAAGTTGATGCATATTGTAATTAAAAGTGCAACCTCCCTCCCATTACTTCCCCTGAAAACTCCCTGCCCGGAAATGACAAAGGGAAAAAGGGAAAAAAGCGATTAAAGGGAAACAAGCGATTAAAGGAAAAAAATCGACGACGAACAACAAGATCCTCGACGCCTTTTCTCGCCGGAATCATCGTCGGAATCATCGCCGTCGGCGGCAACATACACGGTCGATTTTTATCCGCCAGAGAGGAAAGCTGAAAGGGAAAAAGGAGAAAAGACGGAACACCTTTTCTCGCCGGAATCCTGGCCGGGAATCCTCGCTGGAGACCCGTAAAGGAAGAACTAGCCACCGATTGACGCGCCGTCGGCGGTGACATACACGGTCGATTTCTATCCGCCGGAGAGGAAAGGTACGCTGAAAGGGAAAAAGGGGAAGAAAAAATAACGAAACGAATCGGTATGTAAAACCCGAACCTGTTAAGAGACTAAAACCCGGTACCCGTGCGGGGTGCGAGGACAGGGCGACACATGTCGCGCGCGGAGAGTACCGACGATGCGAGCGACCGACCAGAAGTCGACACTTGTCGACACGGCATCGCACGCGCGGTTCCCTTCCCGAAGGGAAGCCTTTATTAGTGATTTCGGCAAGGGGTGCGACTAGCTAGAGGCTTCCCTTCGCGAAGGGAAAAAACGGTCGCGAGCGCGCTGTACCGTGGCGACGCATGTCGCGCGCGGAGGCAACCTCCAGCGAACCGTTTTTTTCGGGCTCGCGGGTCTATTTCACAATACGGTTACACTTTGCGGACCCGTTACCCGACTTGGGCGCTTGGTTTTTCCCTTTTTCCCTTTACGTGTCAGTTTAACCTCCTTCGGGCCTTTTTCTCTTTTTTTTTTCTCTTTGTCATTTCCGGGCAGGGAGTTTTCAGGGGAAGTAATGGGAGGGAGGTTGAACTTTTAATTACAATATAAAGTAACTTTTAAATAACAAAAATTAAAAATAAATAAATCAAGAACATAAAAATAGTTATAAAAATAAAATAAAACAATTTGCCTATAATTTATTTAGTTAAAATAGTATTACGGCTCGGCTTCGCCTCGCTAAATTTTAATAATATCTTGAGGGGGGGGGGGGGGCATTGGTCGTTGCGCGCATTGGTCGTAGTATGTGCTACGGCTCGGCGAGCTCGAGGCGCCTACGGCGCATCATCTCGGCTGGGCCTCTACTTCATAGAGCTATAGGTTTTCAAAATGTTGGCGGCTGGTAGTACATAGTAGATATATATGTTTGTACGTGCAGTCTTGACAGGATGTACAGAGAGAAAAAAAGGCTTATACATTTACTAAAACGAAAGGTAGTACAAAGAGTGGGCTGGGGGTTGTACGTCCTAGGGTTTCAGGATGTACATACTAGATATATATGTTTGTACGTGCAGTCTTGACAGGATGTACAGAGACAAAAAAAAGACTTGTACATGCACTAACACGAAAGGTAGTACAAAGAGTGGGCTGGAAGTTGTACGTCCTAGGATTTCAGGATATACATACTAGATATATATGTTTGTACGTGCAGTCTTGACAGGATGTACAGAGAGAAAAAAAAGGCTTGTACATGCACTAAAACGAAAGGTAGTACAAAGAGTGGGCTGGAGGTTGTACGTCCTAGGGTTTCAGGATGTACATAGTAGGTATATATGTTTGTACGCAGTCTTGACAGGATGTACAGAGAGAAAAAAAAGGCTTGTACATGCACTAAAACGAAAGGTAGTACAAAGAGTGGGCTGGAGGTTGTACGTCCTAGGGTTTCAGGATGTACATACTAGATATATATGTTTGTACGTGCAGTCTTGACAGGATGTACAGAGACAAAAAAAGGCTTGTACATGCACTAACACGAAAGGCAGTACAAAGAGTGGGCTGGAGGTTGTACGTCCTAGGGTTTCAGGATTTACATACTAGATATATATGTTTGTACGTGCAGTCCTGATAGGATGTACAGAGACAAAAAAAAGGCTTGTACATGCACTAACACGAAAGGTAGTACAAAGAGTGGGCTGGAGGTTGTACGTCCTAGGGTTTCAGGATGTACATACTAAATATATATGTTTGTACGTGCAGTCTTGACAGGTCTTGACAGTATGTACAGAGACAAAAAAAGGCTTGTACATGCACTAAAACGAAAGGCAGTACAAAGAGTGGGCTGGAGGTTGTACGTCCTAGGGTTTCAGGATGTACATACTAGGTATATATGTTTGTACGTACAGTCCTGATAGGATGTACAGAGACAAAAAAAAGCTTGTACATGCACTATTGACAGGATATACAGAGAGAGAAAAAAGGTGTACATGCACTAATACGAATGGGAAACTTTTACATAGTATTACGGCTCGGCTTTGCCTCGGTACATGCACTAAGACGGAACACCTTTTCTCGCCGGAATCCTGGCCGGGAATCCTCGCCGGAGACCCGTAAAGGAAGAACTAGCCGCCGATTGACGCGCCGTCGGCGGCGACATACACGGTTGATTTCTATCCGCTAGAGAGGAAAGGTACGCTGAAAGGGAAAAAGGGGAAGAAAAAAATAACGAAACGAATCGGTATGTAAAACCCGAACCTGTTAAGAGACTAAAACCCGGTACCCGTGCGGGGGTGCGAGGACAGGGCGACACATGTCGCGCGCGGAGAGTACCGACGATGCGAGCGACCGACCAGAAGTCGACACTTGTCGACACGGCATCGCACGCGCGGTTCCCTTCCCGAAGGGAAGCCTTTTATTAGTTATTTCGGCCAGAGTTTCTTTGCTGGGTCATAAACCTGCAGGTGCCTGAAAGAATTGACATAGAAACTTTTGTTCAAAAGCTCGTGGGTCGAGATCGTGGCATTCCATTGGATAAACTTAACGACAAGTTTGGCCGCCCGTGTTGTTTTTCTCTTTTCTTTCCTTCATTCTTCTTCTTTTTTTTTTACGGAAAAAGTCATATATTATCTGAGACCAGCCCTTACAAGAACATCATCTATACTACTATTACTAGCAAAGTGCCCGTGCGTTGCAACGGGTCCAAATTCGATTCAAATTTAAAAGTTGGCCGTGGAATATCAAAGAAGAACAGAGATCAAAAGGTAGTAAAATAATGCAGAAAACGAAGGCAGCTGCTCTCATTTATGAATGAACAACACCGAAAAAGTAGTTCAGTTCTCGTAGGCAAATCAACAAACACTTAGAGTGTACAAAGACAACAAAATGAATAAACAAATGAAGGCATAGCAACTGTAGTCACGAACCTAAAGCTGTTTTCATTTCTTGTAGGAGGGTTGTATTTTGTGAATACATCACCAAATCTTGCATATGAAAGCCCTCTTAGTGCTCTGGACAAGAGAAACTTCAAATGAGACAATTTGAAATTACATATTCATAGTATAACAGGAAAAACAAATATAGTGATACCTCTCCAAGGAATTTCTTAAGGCCTGACATAGTGCAGCTGCAACCTCTTCCGAGTTGCCTGGAGCCACCCATAAACCACTTGAAACAACTGTGAAACAGTATAATCAGTAAGAACAAGCAGATAAAGCACTCGCCTAAGATTACATGCAACAAAATATATCAAGCAGAATGAACCTCTTAATTTGGCTACCGCAGGGTGGGTCATTCCAGGTACTGACGAGTGATGGCCCGAAAGAAACAACCAGAGCTTGATCTTCTCATCTGTCATTATTACAAGACTTTGCTGTAATAATGAGCTTAGGCTAGACTTAGGTGAAAAATAAGATGGATGCAGGTAGTGCACACTGCACACAACTATTACCAGGGTTGTGCTCTCCTTGAGATGGATCCCACGGACCAACAAAAGAATTTGTCCATGTACTTAGTAGACCTTCACTCTGTAAGTGGAGATACGCTGACAGCACAATGCTATTAAGAGCATCTTTCTGCTCAGCTTTTTAACTGGAGATGAACAGTAATCACGAAAGGAACAAATGCATCAGAACAAACATTACAAGTGACAACAAGCAAACTGCCAGACATCATAAAAATAGCATATGAGGGGTATAAGTAACACCTTCCAGAAGTAGCACTATAATCTGGTTCAGGAAGAAATTGATACCATGATACAGTCTGAAGCTCCACCTTTTTTTTTTAGAAAAGGGAATTTTATTACTCCCAGCCTCTGCATCGAGTGATGCACACAGCCGATTATTACAAAGTTTCAGCGTCAAATATTCATAGTTTACATAACCAGGAAACACGAAAGATCGAGGCGCAGCTCGACCGACACAAATAACAGAAGCAAAGACTACAAAAGTCTACTAATATGCTGCCACGTATGTCGGGAGAAAAAATCCTGTGCCACCAACAGGAGTCGCGCACATCCAGCCACCATAAGGTCTCGCTGGTCCGACGGTAGCAAGAAAGCCCAAAGCTGGATCCAGTGCACCGCCATATGGATAACCTGTAAGACATGAAAAGTTTCTTTCCTGTTAAAACAAGATTGTTCCTACAATTCCAAATAGACCAACAAATAGCTGAAACGCCGATACGAATCCTATCCTTGGTCTTTTATCCATCCCATTCAACCAATTCCCAAACATATTAGTGACATTGGTAGGAGGAGGAATATTGTAAGTACAAAAAACAACACGCCATACAAGTTTTGCAAAAGGGCAGGAAATAAATAAATGTTCTACAGATTCGCTATTCCCACAAAACGAACAGCGAGAGTCACCTTTCCAATTTCTTTTTGCCAAGTTATCCTTAGTCAACACTACTTTTTGTGAAGGAACCACATGAACACCTTAATTTTTAGAGGAATTTTCAGTTTCCATAAGTATGTTTGTAAAAATCTAGTATGTCCATTCATCAAGTCTTCATACATAGATTTAACTATAAACTACCATTTTGTGTCAAATTCCAATGAAACTATCTGGAACATCAGTGAGAGTAATATCCATTAATCTAATACATAAATGAGACCACATGTCCCACTTGTTTCCTACTAGTGCCCTACGAAAGCCTATGTTTAAAGGAGGAGCATTGTGAAACACATCATGAACCGAAACATTTTGTTGTTGCACAATGTTATAGAGCAATGGATATTGATCTTTTAACGGAGTCTTGCCAAGCCAAGTATCTCCCAAAACCTGGTAGTTTCCCCGTTGCCAACTCGGAATGATCCTCTACTAAAGAAATCTTCCTTTACTCGCATAAGACCTTTCCAGAATGGAGAGTCATTTGGTTGTGCTTCCACCTGAGCCAAAGTTTTACTATGAAGATATTTGTTTTGCAGCAATTCCTGCCAAACCCCTCTTCATTTAAAAGTTTAAACAGCCACTTACTGAGTAAACATTTGTTCTTTAGTTCGAGCACTTCAACCCCTAAACCCCCTGGTCTTTGGTCTACAAATGATGTTCCATTTTGTTAATCTATATTTCTTTTTGTTCTCATCGCTCTGCCAAAAAAAGCGAGATCTATAGAAATCAAGTCTTTTACGTACCCCTTTTGGTATTTCTAAAAAAGACAGCATGAACATCGGCAAACTTGTTAAAACCGAATTAACAAGAACTAACCGGTCTCCATATGATAACATCTTACCCTTCCAACAACCCAGCTTGCCTTCGAAACGGCTCTCCACTGGGTACCATTCGGAATTCCGAAGCTTCCTATAATGAATCGGAACCCCAAGGTATTTAAAAGGTAGAGAACCAGACTCACATCCGAAGATCTGTTTGTATTGATTTTCTACCTCTTTTGCCTTCCCAAAACAAAAAATCTCGCTCTTGTGAAAGTTTATTTTAAGCCCCGATAGTTGTTCAAAATGCATAGAATAAGTTTCATATTGACCGCTTTGTCTAAATCGTGTTCCATGAATAATATAGTGTCATCGGCATATTGCAAAATAGATAACCCCCTTCTACTAAATGAGGGATGAGACCACCTATCTGACCATCTTCCTTCGCCCGTGCGATAAGAATGGCTAACATATCTGCCACTATATTAAACAGCATCGGCGACAGTGGATCTCCCTGTCGGAGACCTTTCTTGTCTGAAAATAATGACCGATGTCATCATTGACCCGTATGCCTACACTTCCTCCCTGAATAAATTGCGTAATCCAATTGCACCATTCCTGTGCAAAACCTTTCATACGCATAGCTTGTTGGAGAAACGGCCATTTAACTTTATCGTATGCTTTCTCAAAGTCAATTTTAAAAATAACCCATCCATTTTCTTCCTTTGAAGTTCGTGGATAGTTTCATGCAAAACCACCACCCCTTCGAGTATGTGGCGGCCAGGCATAAACGCCGACTGCGTCGGTCTAATTATCTTTTGTGCAATTTCAGTAATACGATTAGTACCTACTTTTGTGAAATTTTAAAGCTGACATTGAGAAGACAAATTGGTCTATATTGCTGAATCTGTACCGCATTATCTTTCTTGGGTAGCAAAGTAATAACCCCAAAATTCAGTTTGAACAAAGACAAATTTCCTTGTTTTAACTGAACAAATAAAGCCATGAGATCATCCCTAATAACCTCCCAAAAGGTTTTATAAAACTCCGCCGGAAATCCATCAGGCCCAGGCGCCTTGTTCATCTCCATTTGGAAAATAGCATCGTACACTTCTTTCACTAAGAAATCAGCTGTAAGAATATTATTTTCTTCTTGGGATAATTGCGGTATATCATTGTTTATATTTTCATCCATAGTTACATCACTTGGCAAAGAAGCACCGAATAATTTCTTATAGTACTCCGTGATATATGTTTTTAAATTTTCCTGCCCTATAATCGTTCCTTCCTCTTGCTCTAACTGAAAATTTTTCTTCTTCCTATGTTTACCGTTTGCTATGAGATGGAAATACTTTGTATTATTTCCACCTTCCTGTATGTGTTTAACTTTCGCCCTTTGAGCCCATTTAGTTTCCTCATCTCTCCGAAGGCAACAAAGCCTATCGTTCGCATTTCTTAAAGTATCTCTCTCCGCTACCGAAAGCGGATATTCTCGGCTTTAATATCAAGTTCATCAATAATCTTTAGCAATTTCTCCTTTTCTATCTTATATTTCCCACTTTGATTTTTAGCCCACCCTTTAAGAAAGCGTCGCAGATGTCTTATTTTATTTTGCCACACCTCAATTGGTGTACAACCTTTAGCCGGCTTATTCCACTCGGCTGCAACCATCTCATAGAAACCTTCCTCTCTCAACCACGAAAGTTCGAAAGAGAAACGTGCTTTATTCCCAACATGAGCATGAACTCCCGAGTCGACTAACAACGGAGTATGATCTGATCCCACCCTAGTTAGGCCTGTACCGTAACTAGGGGGTATTTCTGTTCCCATTCAGTAGAAGTAAGAACTCTATCCAACTTTTCAAACGTGGGATTTTCACGCCTACTAGCCCACGTGTATTGCCTACCTGAGAGCTCAAGCTCTCTTAACTCTAAGCTTTGAATAATTGCATTAAACATGATTGGCCACCTCGGATTGTAATTATCATTGTTCTTTTCTTCAGGTTTCCGAATTATATTAAAATCCCCACCCACCATCATCGGTAGTGGTTCGTTTTCACATAATCGAACTAACTCTGACAAGAACTGGGGTTTGTGCTCGTCTTGGGCCGCCCCATAACGGACACAACACCCACTGAAAACCATCACACTTAGACTTGAGGTATAGTTTTACACAAAAATCTCCTACCTCGACGTTTGTGACCTGAAGTGTGCCAACGTTAACCCTAAAAGCATTCCCCCGGACCTGCCTCTAGGCGGTAAACAAAACCAACTAAAATCTTGACCAGCAGCTAAATGATTTAAGAACGGAGTAGCAAAATTAGATCTTCCCGTTTCCGATAACGCTAAAAAATCTAATTTTCTCTCCCGTATGGATTCTTGAACAAAAAAATGTTTTCCGGGGTCACGAAAACCCTCACTATTCCAAAATAAACCTTTTAAGTTATGCATCTTACGCTTATTTTGTATTTTAATCCTTGCACTTCTACGCTTATTCGAACAGGAGTAATCTCTCCTTTTCCTGGTTCTCTTAACAGGTTCTGTGAGACTGAAAAATCCGATTGATCTTCCAGCGTCCTCTCTATCTCATCATCCTCTAAATCTTCGGTTAAGGCCGAAGCTGTGTTAAGAATCAAGCTAAAAGGTTGCTCCCTCCTTATTTTTTAAATTATTATCCAAAATGCAAAGCGACCTATTTAGTTCAGATTGCTTAATTGACATGACGGAATTAATAACTTGTTTATCAGTCTCCCCTAGCGATACCCCCAACTTAGTAGCCCTATCCAAAATCTGCTTATCCGAAAAAGCTAAAATGGAGTGGGGATATTTTTAGTACCTTGCAATAAGTCCCGCTGTTCCGCCATCGCCATGGCCCGCTCCATCTGAGTGGCATCGGCATTGTGCTGCGCACGGATGCGTCCACTCGAGCGCACTCCCAATGCCTCCGCATCCGGGATGCCTCCGAAGTCGGTGACGCGCTGGTTGTACACCTCCTTCTCCGTCACAGCCGTGTGGCTGATCGAAAAAGACGGCGACGCGATGTATACCGGCGCCCTGCACAGCTGCTGCCCTTCCTATCTCGAACCAGCACCCCCGCCTGGGGTACTAGGAGAAGCAAGGTGCTCCCCACTCGATCCGTCACCACCTCCTGTGGAGATCGGAGAGCAGGGAAAAGGGGACGAACCCCTATCCGTGTAGCTGGCCGAAGAAGATGGTGCAACCACCTGCTGCACCCCCTTCGCAGAGGGCGACACCGGTGCAGCCACCTGCTGTACCGCCGTCGAAACCGCCAAGCGCCCGTCGTGCTCAGCCGAGAGAGGCACATGCTCAGCTCCTGCAGGAGAACACGAAGCCCTCCAACGTGAAGCACATGGTGAAGATGTGAGCCGTGACGCCGTGTCACCAAAGTTCTCACCATCCTCCTTCAAAGTATCCCTTGATTGATCAATTGAAAACATACATGATACTTCCTTTCTTGCCTTGTCAAACGCAGCACGCACCATAGGAGAGAAAACAACTCCCCTCTTCACCGTAGAAGTTGGTGGCTGAGAGTTTGGCTCCCCCTGCTGCTCACTCGCCGATGAGGCCTCCGGTGCAGCAGCAGTAGAACTCATAGGATTAGGCAAGTACTTATTGACGGCCTCCTGAAAATCGTCACCAAGGTCATCATCATCGTCGTCGTCTCCATCTCCATCGGCCCCATCCATATCCACATCCGGATCCACTGGAGGTGCTGCCCCTTCCACCACAAAGGTGAGATCAAAGAAGCCAGCTTTGAATAACATAGGGAAATGCCGAGGAATCTTGGTATGATCAAGACAGCCAATTCTGATGCGAAGAATACCGTGCTGCCTAGTGAACGCCATATCGATCTCCAGTGTTTTGCCAAACATGTCACCCACTGCCCAAAGTGCAAGGAAATCACCAATATCAGGTCGTGGGATTCCAGACACCCTCAACCAAACCGTCGGCAGCAAGCTAGTGGGTTCCGGATTTTGAGCCCAGCTATCAAAAGTCATCTCGCTGTTACTGTTTGGCACCCGGCACAAGCCAAAAACTTTAAGCCTTTCTAGATCATTCCTAGTCGGAAACTGAACCTGATAAACATTTTGTCCCATCTGTCGGACCTCCCAAATAAATTGGTCTGAGGGCACCAATCTCTGTAGCTGTGCCACAATACCTGGTATCGTCATTTCTCCGCCTGTTACTACCAAAGAAGCCAAACGTACATTCTCCATCTTTGGCTTGTAAGTTTGAGTGCCGGGATATTCAAAGAAAATGAGGTCTTCGTGAGCATACCCATAAACCCTAATCTGAGGCTTTGGAGCTGTCAACAAATGACACGTCTTGTCCCCATGAGCTGGTCCTTCGCAGATCACACAAATTTCAACTGAACAATCCACCGATCTGTGACCTGAAACGCCACAACGATAGCACCTCTTCCCTTTCTTTGGAGCTGCCGAAACCAGAGCCGCCGCGAGTTGCTCCGCCGAGACACCTGCAGCTTGAGCTTGAGCGGGCACCGCCACCGTTGCATTCACGATGGGGGCAGGGACTTGCTGCACGGCAACCTGCAGCCCTTGTTGTTGCGTAGCCGCAGGTGCAGCCGCGACCGCTGCCGGCTGAGCCGGCCCCGGCAGCACAGCGTCCACCATCTGTGCCGCGACCGGCGCCCCCAAGCCCAACTGACCACGTCCTCCATTGTTACCATATGCACCGTCGCCAAAACGACCGCGCACACCGCGATTCTGCTCAAAACGACCACGAGCAGGAGCATAGCCACCGCGACCAGCAGCTCGACCGAAGCCATACGCCGCATCTCCCCGATACCGGCCTCCATAGCCCGCAGCCGCCCGACCTCTGCCATTATACTGCAAACGCCCTCGACCACCACCAGCAAAATATCCACCACGGTGACCACGCGGGCATAGAAGCCCGATCCCGCATGGAAACCACCGCGGTAGCCGCCCGCCGCCGTGCCGCCGAACTGCACCGGCCCATCAGGCACTCCAGCAGTCCCACTAGAGCTCCCAACCTCAAAGGTCGAGTTCCCGGCGTTGTGGAAACCGCCGCGGCCAGGAAGGGCGCCGCCCCCACGTCCAGGAGGAGCACCGTCCCCACGGCCAGGAGGAGCACCACCCCCACAGCCACCATCACCCCCACCTCGTCCGCCGCCATAGCCCGACATGACGTGCGAGCTATCGTTAGCGAAACAGGAGGATGTTTTCTTCCAGATCGAACCTAGTATGCGGCGGAGACCAACCCCAGCCGCATTAGGTTTAGGTTTTGATTCGTTTTTTTATTTTTCTGAACTAGTGAGCCCATCCGACGTGGGCTTTCATGTAGGCTGGGTTTAGCCGGGCCGACGCCCACCGAACCCCCTGAATTCGAAATTCGAAAATTTGATCCGCGAAAACCGGATCGAACCATCCCCGGACTTACCAGCGAAGGCGACGGAGCTCGGCGACGCCGGCTGACCGTGATCCACTCTCCAGACAACTTCTCCTCGACGAAGAAAGAAGGCGGCAGAACCGGTAACCTCGGCGCCCTCATCTTCCGCGTAACCCTCGGCGTTCCTGCATCACTAGACAACGCAATGGTTAATGACACAGCCGCGTACCTTTGCTTACGTCTCTTCTCGATCCTCTTCTCCATCCTCGATGCCCGTGATGAAGCATCTCTCTTCTGATCTGTCTCCGGCGTCGCACATGCATCGAAGTACTTCTCAACGGCCAGTGGCACTGGCGGCGTCTCGTCAACCTCCGCATCGGAGTCTTCATCCGCCAAACACCAGAAGCGACCCCCTGCGGGAGAGGCTTCAATACCGACAGCTGTCGCCGCCGCGGTCACCTCCGCGATCGCGCTCGCCCCCGGCCGCTCAGTCGCCTCCACGGCCACCTCCGCGGTCACCACCGCGGCCACCTCCGCCGGCGCCGCCGCGGTCGCCTCCGCGGTCGCCTCTGCGATCGCCTCACTCATGACCGTTCCCGAGAGGGAGACCTAAATGCCACCCACTCCCGTCTCAAAAGTTTGCCTGCATCCAGACACATGGAAACTTTCGGGCAGGGTGACAGCAGAAGATTGTTTTGAGCTGACAAAGCCGTCTGAAGCTCCACCTGCAAGGGCGAAACATAGAAATAAGATTAAACCAAAAGAAAACCTGACTCGAGAACTTGAAAATTAGTCCCCTAGCAGGCCGTGGAAGACTAAGCATGTAAAACATGTCTCACTCCCCTGCTCTAAAACCCTAGCAGAAACCTAGAGAAATGAAATTGTTAATATTCTTTCAAAGTACAGAAGTGTGGCAGGCAACGCTTCTCATTGCTTTAGTTTGTGAGGAGGATTGTTCGCTAGTTCTCCAAGCTTTCAAGCTTAACGATCACTCACGCGTTTTACTTCCATTTCATCAGCGTTTTTTGCAATCCGTTACAGGAACAGGAGAGGATCCAAGACAAACGACCCATGCACAACTACTCTCGAACTTTGCCTATTGGACAACGGTAAAAGAGTGTACAAGTCCATAAGCAGACCTTCAGATACTCTATCCAGGATGAAACTCTATTACTATTACAGGCTTCTACATACTGGTCGAAAAATGAAACGGATCAGAGATATAAACCAGGTAACTACATCCCGTAACCATTTTCCCGAACATCCTATCATCGTGGCTAGCGTAGAACATAACTCGCTTGCAAAAACGACGATACAACACACTGAGAACATATAGCGCTAGAAAGTCTGTGTTACTCAATAGAATGAAACACAGCAAAAGTTATCACCAAGTACTCTATTCTGTTGCAAACGGAGGCAGAGCAATAACAGAACAGAACAGGGGGCGTGGCAGATCTGACTCACGATTTTGAAAATGTTGGTCCACATGTTGGGCGCAGAAGACGGGGGCGCCGCTCTACGGGATCACCGCCGGATTCCCTGTACGCGCAGCGCGAGGCGAGCCCTGCACCATGGCCTGCGGCTGCACGGGACACAGAGAGAAATTTCTCGAGTAAGTAAATTTGTAGAGCAGCGGCGCGAACGGGAGGCCTCGGCGAGGGAGAGCGGGGGCGGCGATTGGCGGCGGCACGGACGGGATGCCCCGGCGAGGGAGAGCGGGGTCGGCGGTGGAGAGGTGGGGCGGGGTTGAGGCGTCGGCGTCGGCGGTGGCGGTGGCGATAGCTAGGGCACGGCGGTGGACTGTAGGAGAGATAGAGATTCAGAGCGAGACGCGTTGGTGGGGCAGGGCAGCACCAAACCGGTACGTTTGACTTAGCGGTGCATATTTTGTGGTTTGATATTTTCAAAAGCAAAATAGCCTCTGCGTTGCAGAGAATATACCGTCAGGCTAATTAAGTCCTTAAACTTAAGAAAGGAACAAATAATATGTGTGTACAATAAATCAGTAATACATATGCAAGTGGGGAAAATGTGAACGGGCCAAAACTATTTTAGTGAAGATTAGAGAACTGAATTAACACAGTACAATGGTTAGACGTGCAGCAGCCCAGAAAACAGGTACCTTATTTGTTGAACGCTAGCATTTATGTATTATAATCTTTGTAAAGAGCAGTACAAAATTCCAAATATAAATGGTTAACTTGAGACTATCAAAGAAAAACATAGCGTAATGGAGTCTGAAGTCATTGTCTACCAAGACTATAAAAGAAAGTAATCATTTCTGCCGCTGTGAAGGAGTTGAATCACTCAACTCCCTGAACCTCTCTCTCTCTCTCTCTCTCTGCTACTTCAGGCAGCTCTCCTTGCGCTGTTTCACACTGCGACAAGTTTTCTTCTTCTCTATTCTCTTGACACTGAATACAACTCGATGCATACAGGATATAAATAGCTAGCTAGCCTTACCACAAACTCCATACTCACGGCACTAACAGCACTACTTATCCTAGTGGGTACATGCACACACACGACCAATTCACATGTCCACTACCAGAAGACTCGGACACACACATCAGGCCGTTGCAGTACTCAGCTTGCATGCGCAGGTGGCTGTGCATCTCACACGGCGACGTCCGCTTCTCGCGTACCTGCACCTTGCCATCCAGCTGAACAATACGTTTCACACGTACATCTGCTAATGCATTGGCCCAACATGACAGTCTAACTATATGCAAATACAGAAACATCAAGATTAACGCTGACATGCTGCACATAACAGCAATCACACATCATCACACTACTCATAGTGCATTTGTAAAGCAGTAGTGTGCTATCATATAGGATTACTGATAGTGTGTATTGGAAGTACGGAGCAACAAAGTAAGTGAATCTGGGAACAACATTGGCACAAGTACTACCTAGACCATTCGTTTCAAATGTGACATATGAGATGGTAAGGTAAGACACACCATCCCCGTGAACTCAGTTTTTATACAAGTACAGATAGCCGCGAACTCAACATTTTTCCAGGAGTTCAGATATACATGCACTAGTAGAAAATGGGCCTATGGTCCCGGTTCGGTTGGGCCTTCAGTCCCGGTTGCCCAACCGGGACTGGCCAATCGGGACCAATGCTGGTCCCGGTTGGGCCACGAACCGGGACCAATGGTTGTCCACGTGGCCTGGTCTGGCTGCTCGTGGGGGGAGACTCATTGGTCCCGGTTCGTATTAAGAACCGGGACCAATGAGTGCTTTTTTTTTTTTGGTATTTAGGGTTTAGGATTCGATCTCGCCGGTGCCCCCTCTCGCCGGTGCCCCCTCTCCCTCTCGCCGGTGCCCCCTATCGCCGGTGCCCCCTCTCCCTCTCGCCGGTGCCCCCTCTCGCCGGTGCCCCTCTCCTTCTCGCCGGTGCCCCCTCTCGCTATCGCCGGTGCCCCCTCTCCCTCTCGCCGGTGCCTCCGTCGTCTCCCCCTTCTTCGCATCGCCGACGAGCTCTCCATCGTTTCCGTACGCATATTATACGCTCTACTATATACACAGTACACGTTGATGCATATATAATTAATATTCGATCTCTTGCGAGAATACAACTATTTAATTACATGGAGATAGATCAAGCCATCAAGGCATATTTAGTTCATCGTCCGAAGCATAATGTTCTCCTTTTCATCGATGGCCTCCCTAAGCAGAAATCCCGCCAATTCCTCTTGAATTGCTCCTACGCGCAGTTTTGGTTCGAGCGTCTCCCGCAGGTCGCTCAAATTAGTTGTTCTCCGCTCAGTGGTCAACTCGCGAATGAACTCGCAAACGTAGAATCCACATAAATTACTCCCCGGTGGCTGCTGCGGACATGTCACCGATTTATAAGTTAGCTCATCTTTGAATGGACCTTGTACCTTCTGTTTGAAATGTGTCCAACACCTGCTTTGGCAAAGAAAATGAACAAAGGAGTTATTAATTACTTGACATAAGGGAACGAACGAAAGAGGGCGATATAATGCGATAATGATTGAAATTACTTGTTGAGCATTTCTTTCATGTCGGACCACATGTCTTGGTCCCAACTTAATGAGTCGTGGACTTCAACTGTGGACTTGTCAAGTTGAATGCTTAGCAGAATCCAGTGGAACCTGCGGACGTTTCTGTATCAATTACAGACGAAAAGGATAAAGTTGCTAACCTCGGTGCGGGTCGGGCATTTCATCGAACACATCTTGTGCGTGGCAAAGAGAAAAAAAACTAGCACCCCACTTCCCACCAATCCAGGAAAAAAAAACAGAGGAGAGAGGGGGTGGGGGCAACAATATATAGGCAGGGGAGGGGTATTGGTCCCGGTTCTTGGCACGAACCGGGACCAAAGCTCCGCGGCATGCCACGTGGTCCGGCTCTGGAGCTTTGGTCCCGGTTCTTGGCATGAACCGGGACCAATGCCCCCAACCGAACCGGGACCATTGCCCCACGGGGCCCTGGCAGCTCGAACCGGGACCAGTGCCAGGCACTGGTCCCGGTTTTTGCCTGAACCGGGGCTAATGGCAAAACAGTACTCCGGACCAAAAGTCCTTTTTCTACTAGTGGTACTTCTGCAGAGTAGCAAGTCTACTTTCTCTTAAAAATGTAATTGTTTAATTTATTTTTGTCTCTACCCTCGCCCATCAAAGACTGAAGCTCATTCAGAACTCCACTCGGACCAATTTTTGACATAGAAGACTTTAATTAATTAGCATGCATAGATCAAGCGTGTATAGTACATCTAAATCTGGTACCAATTTTTGACATCGAAGACTTTAATTAGCATGCATAGATCGAGCGTGTATAGTACATCTAAATCTGGTCGGCGCACTGGTTTGGAGCAAAGCAAAGAGATAGCAAACTATAGCACATCATACAGTTCATCCATCTCAAATGCATCACTAACATACAAGTGCATGATAGCAATAAAAGTTGACAACTTCAGAAATAAGATGCAAGAAAATATAGCACTGAACCTTACCTGAAAGGTTGTATTACTGGGGGTTCTGTCCAGGCTGCTGCGGACCAGGTGGCGGCGTCGGCATCCCCATCCTGGGTGGTTGTCCAAACTGCGGCGGTGGCATGAGCCTCATCCCTGGTGGTGGTGGCATGCCTGGCATCCCAGGCCTCCCCGGTGGCGGCCCCATCGGTGGTCCCCTCATGAACTGCTGAGGAGGGCCCCCAGGGTATGGCTGCGGCGGCCCTGGCGGGCGCTGGAACTGTATCTGCATAGGCGGCGGGCCACCAGGACGCATGGGAATGCCCCCCATGGGCGGGCGGACGACCTGCGGGTACGCGGCGGCGCCGAGAGGTTGGGCATCGGGGGCCGCGAGATCTGCGGCTGCATCATGCCAGGGGCCGGGCCGCTTACGCCCCGGACAGGGCCAGAGAGGCCGGGCTGGGCCTGGAGGAGCGGGCCAGTGGGGACACCGCGACCGGCAGCGCGACCGACGCCGGTGCCGGAGAGCGCGCCGCCGCCGGCGGAGGCCTTGACGCGCGACTCGTCGGGCGGGGGCGGCCCCTCGATGGTCATGGAGACGACCTCCTCGCCGCGGAGGAGGAGGCCGAGCGTCCTCCGCTCCTCGCGCTCCCCGGTGGTCTTGGAGGACTTGGAGGGCGGGAGCTTGCGGAACTCCTCGCAGTCGCCGAGGACGAGGTTCATGTGGCGATCGAAGGCGCCGCCAGAATCGGGACCTGATTATTAACGAACACGAAGCAGTCGGGGTCTCGGGACGAAGAGATCCGCCCACCTGCGGCGCTCCTTCCTGCGGCGCTCTTCGGCGGCGGCCGGCGCCGCGGCCGGCGGGAGGAGGAGGATGAGGCGGGGAACAGGAAGGTGGAGGACGACCCTCCCCGGCGGTCCGTCTCCACTTCGTGGCTCTCGGCCATAGTGCGACGCAAACGGAGCTGCGCGTGGTCAGGATGGAATATCGCCGGGGCGGCTTGTCCAAAACGAATCGTTTTTTTTTCCAGGGGAAAAGATCTAACTTATGGATGGCAGTGGTGGGTAATATTTACAAAATCATGGGGGTAAAATCGGAAATTGAAAAAAACGTACCAACCATCACCTGTAGCCATATTATATCTATACTACTATTAAAAGAGCAAACTTGTTGGACAAACATCCCAGATCAAACATTAAATCTGGACCGTTCAATATCCGATCAAACAGGCCAGATCGTCCCAATGTTTGACAACTCAACATTGTCCGATTTTTCCCGTTTTACCCTCCCACCAAATCACATAATACAACCAAATTGCCACTCAACACACCTTTTCGTTTTGTGAAATTTACATGGATTGCCACACCTAATAAGATGTATAAACGGTATAGATTTGTCAAGCGCTAACAACCACGAACCGATCCAATCTACCGTGCCTGACAATGTTGCACTATACCTGGACTCCTGGACTCTTTTCTAGGTTTTCCTATTAAATACGACTGCTAGCATTGCCAAAAGAAAGAACGACGATTTCTGTCCGGCGGGCATACGCCAGCCTTCGAGCTCCACGATAACGCAAAATCTCGGCAGTCACCGACCTTATCCAAGCTTAGCGATCATGCGGGCGTAGGCCGCATGCCGCGCTCGGCGACGTGCCGTCAGGCCGCTGTCATGCAAGCCGCAGGCCCTAGCGGAGCTGACTCCACTCCGCAAATTGGAAAATACGGGAGCAGATCAATCGTCATCGACGCCTCTGTCCTGCACTTGGATGGATTTGGTTGTGATGTCCTCTGCTCAAGCTAAACTGGCGCCACTCATGCCGTCGATGTTCTATTGTGTTGATCCACTGACATCATGTGCGTGACTTCCCCCAACAATCCCTGCAGGTAAGGCTAGCTCCTCCTATTATACTTACCAGATGCAATCCAGGGGCGTTTCATCAATTTGTTTGGGTTAGCATCGTTCTTATGGATGTTGCCTTACTAACTGGAAGTACCATTGATTGGTTATCAGTGTCCTTGAGTAAAGAATCGTGTTTAGAAGTCCACGAAAAATTCAGAAGAACATAACAAGAACGGCCGGAGAAAGAAAAACAATGCTCAGGTACGTCTATATTTTATAGATGTAGATCATACTTTTAACTAATTAATCTTTCTAATATTAAAAGTAATTTTTTCCAGATGTCATTGGATTACACAATGAAGCATCTTCAATCAAGAATAACAAGAACTTGCAAGGTTCATACTTCTGTGAGATTCAATTCTAATACCAGTGGTAAGAGCACACTGCATACCCATGCCTCCAAATTAGTTGACATTCCACCATTGTGGTCAGCACTGACTGTTTCTTCTTGAACTCTTTAGGGTTGTAAAAAATCAGAATTGTGGTACCGGAAAGGTTAGCTTATTTTCTGAATGAGGAAGTAATCGGCAACCAAGCTGTCCTTATTGTAACGACCTCAACAATGGTGCAGGTCAATGGCAAGTACAATACTATTACAAGCTGTTCTATTAAATAGGGTTGTGCCTAAGTAAACCAGTGACACACGAATATAGCAGATCTAGATATGCCTGAAACTCAGGAACTACTTGACAGGTATTTAACACTGTTTTTTATTAGTCATCAACTATTGAATTGTAAGTCGGGTTTATTCAGTACTGTACTTGAATGCATATGTGCAGACACTAAGCAAAAGAAACTTAACTCTAAATTGATAGACATAACTAGAAGCCTGCAAGGAACACTACCTGGGATTAGGACACAATTGCGTCAGATATTCACCACCACATCCCTGTGACAATATAGCCGGGAAGACTGTACACATAACCATGTTATATATTGTGTTTCTGATTAATGAATGATGAATTAGACCTGCAACACACTCTCCATAAATCCAACAAGGACATGATAATGAAAAAGGAAATACTATCAAGTGCAGACAAGAATATTAACTATGAAAAACTTATACTGGTGTTACACTTAGTGGATGGATATAATGGATTTTCCTTTCTCTGTACAAATCTGCATATAAGTTTTCCTATTAAATACGACTGCTAGCATTGCCAAAAGAAAGAACGACGATTTCTGTCCGGCAGGCATACGCCAGGCTTCGAGCTCCACGATAACATGGAAACTTATCATATTTCTTTTTGTAATTGGACACAAGAGTTGTTTCACGAGAAGCACCATCCTAGCACGACGGTCAACTCGGAATATCACATTTTGATGCGTGCGTTGCAAGTTTTGTATATGTATTAGTCGACACATGCCTTTTCAAGTTTAATATTTCATACTTCTAAATTGCCCCTTTTAAATGTGAAAACGTGCGTTGCACGTACATGTCAACTAGTAGTAGAGAAAAGAGCAAACATGTTCGGGATACATTAAATCACAGCCATCTAATATCCGATCAACGATCCAAATCGTTCCAATATTTGACAACTCAACACACCTTTTCAATTACGGGTTAATTACACGGCATTGCCACCGCTAAAAAGGAAACGATTATGTTTCGCGAGCGCCGCGCGCAGCCGGCCGCCAAGCAAGATCCGGTCGAGAGCCTACGGTCAGCGTATGTACGCCTAGGCCGCGGCAAAGCACACAGATTTCAAGTGCAGGAATTTTGCTCGAGGCTGGGCAGCCTGCAGCGGCGACCATGGCAGGCCGTCTGTACCGGCGGCTGTGGACGCTGGGAGCAGAGGAGTGGGGCGGCGGGGCTCCGTGCGGAGATGATGGGGTCTGAACCGGCAGGGGCGGCGGCCAGCCGAGAGCCTGAGAGCACGGGTCGCCCGGCGGCCCAAGGGATTAGGGATCCCACGCGTGGGGAAGCTGGACGACGGTGGGGCCGTCCGGTGACGGAAGGTACCAGATGACAGTACAGCCCCTGCCCTGGACGAGACTGCCGCCCAGCACACACGCGAGGTCGACGGCCAGCCAACCTCTCGGCAAGTCGGCATGCATGCGAGGCCCGTCCCCAGATCTGGAGCTGTCGTTGATGATGATACATATTACATGAGTGTACCGCAGGTTACAATAGATAGCAAGATCTGTCATATACTTGCACCTCTTTCAGTTCCTTTTAGCACTGATGTCTTTCGGTGGATTACAAATCCCTCGAAGAACTCTACTGCAGCTTTATCAGCCTTCCAGTTCTGGTACGAGGCGACCTTTGTTCTTAATAACCATGACTTCTCATGTCAAGATCTTATGCAGGTACAGGTCTTATAAGGCAAGCAAGGGAGGATATTAAATAATATTGTTGAATTCTTGCATATCTGTTATGTGAAATACTGTCAAATTACAGTCATTTATGATGTGAAATTGCTGCCCAAATTTCAAACAAATCGCTGGCAAAATTTTGTGGAAATTGCTAACCTCCAGTGTGCACCTACAAAGTGACATTGCAAGTTTACAACTGATCAAATGGGTTTGCATACACTCTATCTACCTAACACACGGTTCACTGAAAGCGGAACTTTTAGAGCACTGAACTTCAGAAGATGGCTCCAAGTCTGGCGGTGCCATCTCTAGCTGCAAGCCTGCAACCTCACGTTCTGATGTTCTAGCTTAACCTTCTAATACAGCAGAGTAGCCATATAACCATCTATCTTCAGTGTACCATTTTCGCCAAGAGTTTATCCAGCATAGAGGCACAACCACGCAAGCCTCATCTTATTTTTCTCATTCCCTTCCACCTTGCACCATGGTGTCTCATACCACACGGTGAAGTCATAAATTGAGATATCGGCAGAATAAATGAATCAGTAGCGGATATGCGCACGAATCATTTCACTGATTATTCCCAAGATTTTCAGGCCATGACAACAATCCAAACAGCCTGGTCAACCTCATAATTATAGATAATCTGTAACTAAAGAATGTGGTGCTCATACTTCTGTTACATAAATTGAATTTGGGATTTTGCTGCTCTATTGCGTGATGGATGGATTTTAGATTATCGGCAACGGTGCTTATTGTTACTTTTGTCGATCTGAGTAGAAGAATAGATCGCGCGAAAAATACTTATAGCAAGAAAGTTTGTAGATATAATAAATAACTGAACAAAATAAGCAAAACTTCACGGCCCATGGCAACGCGCGACCATTCACATTTGCTACTAAAAGAATCTAAATCAATTACTTTGCTCAAGAAAAATAACTTTTGCATTCACTTTATTGTTGTTAATTTTTTTAATTAACCAGTAAATGACCTCTTTTCTGGTGTAGAATATCAAAATGATGTAGATATTATGGATAATATTACTTGAACATGTGTTTCCCTTTTGTGGATCACAAGCCGACAAAGATATATTTTGTCGATGATACGAAAAATCAATCAACAAATATTCGGATGTCGACAATGATGTTCCATAGCTAATTGCCTCGAACACAATGGAAAACATCATCAAACAAATTGGTTATAAATATGTACCTTGAGGCAACTAGACAGACCGTGCGTGGGCATTCAACTAAATTATGTTATGTAGCAATTGGTTTGACTTCAAAGACATATATTGACATGGATGTACATTCTGGGTACCCACTCGTGAGGGTACCTGGTGCACGTAAATGCCCAGTTATTCAAAGGGACAACTCGAAGCCCAAGACCACAGGCCCAAAGAAGAAGGAGTACCCTCCAAGCTTAGACATAGGCATAGTCGGTTAGAACTTTCCTTACCTGTAAACAGGGTCGGTTATGGACTCCCGAGACCCAGCCTATGTTGGCTGGGAGGGCCGCCGATTCAGGACAAGCAACACTAGAACCCCCAAAAGCTCTAGCGAGATCGACAATCTCGCCGGAGCCACCCTGTAACCGCATAATCTCACACGATCAATATCAGACAAGCAGGAAGTAGGGTCTTTACCTCCACCCGAGGGGACTGAACCTGGGTAAATCTTTGCCTCTGCTTGTCAGCCGACGAAACTACCAGCACTACCACGTTCTCTCCCCATAATCTCAACCCTAGGTCCTTAACCATGGGATTTGATGAGGACACCCCTCGCCAATTGGCGCCGTCTGTGGGAATGAATAGTGCTGGACACACAGTTCCTTCGGTTCCATCAGAAAGCGGTGACTCGCCGATCGCATCTACAAACGGCAACTCGCCGGCTGCATCGACAAACCAGAACTCGCCGATTCAGGCGGCACACGGCGACATGCCGACTCACTCGACAAACGGCAGCACGCCGACTTCGCCTGCAAAAAGCACATCAGATCCTCTGGCGAACTTCGAACCACACTCGCCAGAATTCCAGGAAGCGTTCGCCGGTCTCGAGTCAGGTTTGGATTTAACAGTTGGATCGTTCAATTTTTTCGTAAACAAGCTTGGTACGCAGGACTTGACAGATCCACGCCAACTCACGACTTCCGCACCCGAGGCTCCATCGACTGAGGCTCCATCTACTGCGGATCCATCAAGCGCGTCCATCACGTCATCGCTACTCGAAGCTTGCTCATCTGCAACAACCATGTCAACTCGCGAGTTCAACGAGTTCATGGCGAAGGGGCTCGAAGAAGAAGAAGCTGAATCAGCATATCACAAAACCGATCTCACGATCGATTCTCCACTCGACGATGGCGTCGACCGCGAAATCTCCTTCAGCGACTTCGACGAACCTAAAACTCATATCGACAACAACGTCGACTCCGAGATCTGCATCAACAACAACCTCGACTTCGAGATTCATAACGGTTCTACTGACACCGAGATGAGCATAGACGATGAGCACATCGAAAGCAAGATCCGCCAAGGCAAGCCAGTTGATGAAGATGTCGACTCCTTCACAGGAATCGACAACATATACACATATCCTCGGGTGATACCCCAGCAGGTCTACGTCGCCTTCACCGCAGAATCATCCGATGCTGCGGCCAGTCGCAGGCCCACAGAGTTCCCGTGCACAATAACTATGTCGGATGGAGTTACAACTCTCAAAATTTCTGCTGACATGGCAGCTAAAGCAGACAAAGTCATCAAGGAGTGCACAATGATGCCAGCAGACTCGACGCGAGAGGAGATGTTGACCTTCCAGTACTTTAACTGGCAGGAATCACTTCGACTGCAGCAGATCCGCGCAACACTCGAAGAACGCAAAAAGCAAGCTAGCTTGTCGAGTGCACGAAGAAAGCAACTCTCCCTGAGCTCCACCGGGCGAGTCGACACAAGGTCCAGATCGAGGCTATCACGCCTCGCAGACGATGAGAGGGAGGCGCTCACCCGCAACTTAGGCAACTCCTTCATGACGTTCGATGAAGAGGGAGTACCAGTACCCAAAACAGCCGCGGGTGCCCTCTACTCTGCTGCAGCATACCTACAGGCAATCAGGCCTCCATCGGATGATCCCAACACAAAACTGCATCGCCAGCAGATCAAATCACTCGCCCTAGCGGCGAAGGCCATAACCAAATCCCAAAAACTCCAGGAGTGGGTCGAGACCGTGCAGTAGCTAATCCACGACGTGAAGAGCATAATCAAAGTGGTCGCAGACACCACTCGAAGGAAAGGAGCGGCTCACGCCGGCGCAGGTCCAGAAGCAGATCACGCAGATCTTCCAGCAGCGACTCATACTCTGATCAGGAGCCTGAGCCATGTGGAGCTCTGTGCTTCACTCGACGCGTCCGCGAGACACGGATGCCCAAAGGGTTCAAACTTACATCAGAACAACCCAAATATACGGGTCGACAGGAACCATCAGGTTGGTTGGAAGATTACAGGCTGGCTATCTCGTGCCAGCGAGGTACGAACACCACAGCCATGCAGTACATACGACTGATGCTCGAAGGCACAGCTCGCGACTGGCTCAAAGCCCTACCTCCATCAACATACGACTCGTGGGATCACTTCCGCACAGACTTCATCAAAAACTTCGAGCCTCTATGTGAGCGACCGAAGACGTTCGAAGAACTTAGAGCTTGCATCCAGCGCTCGGATGAAACGTTGAGATCATACATCCGACGATGGACTGAGATACGCAACTCAGTCGGCGTAATATCGGAGGACATGGCCATGGATGCTTTCATAATGGGACTCGCCAGGCGAGACTTCAAAGAAGCACTCGGTCGACAAAAGCCAACCTCCGTGGCTAATCTCCTCAAGGTGGCGACTGAGTGGGCAGACGGAGAAGACATCGTGCGCACCACACGAGGGTCATCGCCCGTGAGGATCATAATAGCGGCAGTCGAAACCGCAGGGACTCGTACAGAGACGACATGAGGCGCAAATGTTCCAAACGTCACTACGACGACGACAGACCCGAATTCATGGCGGCTGGGTTCTCCACACCCCGCAATGACAAAGATAGAAGCGACCGACGGTCAGAAGATCGACGCGACAGCCGAGAAGATAGACGGGACAGTCGAGACGATCGTCGGGACAGTCGAGATGATCGGCGAGACAGTCGAGACCGCGACTCACGCAGTGATAGCTACAAGAGGAGAGACTGGCGCAAGTCGCGTTCCAGCCCACAAAACGATCGATCATTCGATGACAAAATGGATTCTGATTGCAGACTACACTTGTACAAGGGAGAAGATGGAAAATTACGCTCCAATCACTCGATGCGAAACTGCAGAGAGTTCGACAAACTCGCATCTGACTACATGCAACTCAGGAAGGCAGTAGCCGCAAACGCACACGCACCCGCCCCCGCCCGGTGCCCCAGCCACATAATGTGCCCGTTCTGATGGCACCACCTCCACCACCACAGCCTGCGGCAGGCATACACATCGCAGGCGTCATACAACCCATACCTCGGGTGGACGAGCCTCAATACCCTCTGCCCCAAGGGCAGGTGTACATGATACAAAAGGGTCACCCTTCTAACAGGGAGCAAAAGCTACACACTCGGGAGGTGAACATGGCGGTCATGGCACCCCCTGTCGTGCCCCAATACCTCTATGGGTCTGAGACTGAGATAAAGTTCAGTCGAAGGGATCACCCACCGGCTATCACACGGCCAGGGCATGCGGGTCTGGTACTCAACGCACAAATTGGTGGCTACGCCATGTCCAAGGTCTTCATGGACGGAGGCAGCGGCATAAATATCATCTTTGCGGATATGCTCCGCAAGATGAATAAATCAGTCGAGAATTTACCCAAATCATCGAACACCTTCCACGGTATCGTCCCAGGCAAAGCAATCAACCCCGAAGGAACAATCAAGCTGGACGTCACGTTTGGAGACAAAAATCACTTCAGGACGGAGTCGATTGAGTTCGAGGTCGTCGACTAGAAATCTCAGTACCACGTCATACTGGGGCGCCAACGTTCGCTCAGTTCATGGCAGTCCCCCACTATGCATACCTCCAGATGAAGATGCCAGGACCAAAGGGAGTCATTACTGTCAAGGGTGACTTCACCAAATCTGACACGTGCGACCGCGAGTTCGGCAAAATTTCAGAGACATTTGGTGTAGAAGCAGCACTCACAAACTTGGCGGTGTCCGCTGATCGCGCAACAAGGGGTAACCAAGCAGACGCCCATGGTGAGGTCAACAACGATGATGAGGAGGCGCAACGACTGAAGCGGGCGAAGACAGGCGAGCCTTCGCCTGATGCCTAGGCGTTTTAGTCGCATAATATAATAAGCATACATGTCAAAAGGGCTGCAGGTTTCAGACGCACTCTTTTCCCTTCCAGGGTACCTAAGGGGACTGGAAGGTTTTTTAATGAGGCGGCTTGCAGCCCAATGTTCATAAAGTGGAAACTATTCAGTGTTCTACTGTTTTTCTACTCGCATAATATTTTTCCGCATAAACCTCGTTTCCATACTCGAGGACTAGCATATCACCAACACAAGCTATCGCTGTCAAAAAACATCATACGTCAGCCTCACCCGAGCACTCGGGGACTACGCTATCACAAAACATGAGCTCTCGCTCTCATAACTCATACCTCAGCCTCACCCGAAGCGCTCGGGGGCTATCACAAACATGAGCTCCCGCTCACAACTCATACCCTTGCCACACTCGAATACTCGGAGGCTGGGTTACAACACCAAACATAATCGTAAAATTGCTCACCTCCACTCGCATGCTCGGAGGATGAGTCTCAAACAAGAATTTGAAAACTTCCAAGACATTGCAAAAATTCAGTCTCGCCCGATGTACTCGGGGGCTGTGCACTTGATCTTGTGTTTTCTCATAAACCCCATTCGATACACTCGGGGGCTGCAAAAACAGGTGTATACTACGTACAAGTGGCAAATATACACTCGGTGGCTGCCCCCTATACATAAAAACCTCTAGTCTTCAGGCTCGTCCTTGATATGTGGCACAGGAGCAACGAGTTGGTCGTAGCAGCGCTCGACCAGCGTCCTTGCGCACTGAGCGGTGCCTTCGAGATCTTCCTCACACAGAGTCGTTCCAACGGCGGGTGTAGGCAACACTAAATTGGGACGTTTGCTTCGCACATATGCCATCACCGCGTTGGCCCCAATCACAAGCTTCTGGGCGAGCAGCTCTCGGATAGGGCCCGCCTGGCGAAACAAGTCGAGTAGAGCATGGATCCCTTGTGGTTGCGGTCCTGTTGGAAAGAGAGTTTGGTTGAGCCGAAGGAAGGCCATCCTGCACAACTCGAGTAGCTGCGTGCCTTGCCACACGCGATCTTTCAGTGTGGCGAGCGTGCGCGCTCGAAACTTATCCAGCCAAAAATGCTGACGACCCGTTGCTGGGCTGTTAGTAACATTGTTCAAACGCTCCTCGACACGAGCCTGCTCTGCTTGGAAGTTTGAGACAAAACCTGCAACGATGTCAGCCAGGGTCAGCAAAGGGAGCAAGCACAATATCTACAATCGAAGCAAAGAACAATACTCACATTCGAGTTGTCTGTTCACAAGATCCATCTCCCCAAGCACATAGTCTTCCCGTTGGGTGGGCAAAGCAGGCCTTGCCTTCATCATATCCAGCTCACGTTGGACACTCGCCAGATCCTGTTCAAGCGTCCTGATCCGTTTCTTCATATAGCCCATAACTTTGTTATCGTTGGCTGAGAAAACTCGAGATCGAGGAAGGGCTCGGGTACGTGTCGTACCCGAAGACGATGCAGGAGCTCGTGGCTGCCACATGAAACACACACATACTCACATCAGAAGGTATACACAAACTCGTAAAGAGACATTTCAACAAAAGCCTAACAGGCAGCACTTCAAATAGTTGACAAGGTTCACAAAAGGAACGCGCACATTCGCGCGATCATAAAGTTACTTTACAAAAGAGTGGGAGGCACCACTCTATCGTTCGGAGATTGACTCCGACCTAGCTCTACGCTCACGGTAGTAACCTCTGCAACCCGATGCTCCATGGTGGTGACGCAGGCGCTGGACAGTCGCGATGCCCGCTCGCTTACACCCTTGAGTGACACGTACTTCCTGTTGGCTTTCCGCGGGAAATCCGCCACGGCCGTTTCAAAGTCACCCTCTATGCCGTGACCCAAAAGAAGCTTGAAGGTAGTTTCCGAGCCGCGTACCGTACGGCGTGCGCGAAGCTGGACATGGTCGACGTCCCAGGACCAAGCACATCTGCAAACCCTTGCGCAGTCGAAGGCACCTCGGCTTGCGGCAGAACCTCCTTCAAGACAGCACTGAGGGTGCTGGAGGACTTGTCGAGTGCATCCTTCGCCTGAGCAATGGTGGTGCCAAGACCACTAATGACCTCATCGAGTGGCTCCGCACTGACCTGGCCCTCGGGTGTTGGGGCACCAACAGCATCTATCGCAAAAGCAAAAACGCATAAGTACAAATGCATACTACATCGAGTGACGTATGACAAAAAATGCAGGTGACATACCTCGCACTTCCTTTGCCAGGCTAGCCAGTCGCTCGGCGTATTCTACGTCGCGGGCGACAGCGGCCTGCTTGGCGGCATCCGCAGCTTTCTTCGACTCTGCTGCCTGGGCAGCCAGAGCCTCTTCCAGCTCCTTCACACGCTCCTCAGCTGAGCTCTTGTCACCTGCAAGCATAGGGATCATACATACATCCCCGTAAGGTTCACAACAGCTCGAATCTGCGAGTACAAGCAAAAGGCGAAAAACTTATGGATAAGTTGCTGAAACTTGGAGCGTAAAGTGTTCCTCTCTTGCTCCACCTGGATGAAGGACTTGGCCGACTCGACCATGGCGGGGTAGAAGGGCTGCACAGTAGCAGAGCAGAAATAAGCAATCGCATTCGCACCCTCACAGACTACAAAAGCAAGCAAAGCATACTTACATGCTCCATAAAAGCCTCCGGGTGGCCAGCTGGTGTTCCAGGCTCGGGGCTACGACGCTCGCCACCTTAGCTGCAGTGGCGGCTGGGCTCACCGTCGGGTGGATCAGAGAGACAGGCGCCTCGCTGACAGGTGTTGCTGGGCGAGTGTCCTCTGCACTTCACAAAGCAAAGGATAAGAATAATTCAACATCCAAACATAGTAAAAGAAAGACTATGGCGCAAAAATTGAATGCAAAAGAACGTACATGTGTTCTTCCTCCTCCTCGCTGTCCGGAAGATCTAGGATTGGCCCACCAAACACCAATGCGCCGCTCGGCTGAGGTGGAGGCATCGAGTTGAGAGGAGGCACCTCCAAGGGGTTGGCCTGCACAGCACAAGGCGACGCCGAGTCGCCATCGTCATCCAGTTCTGTCTTCTAGGAGGGCGAGCTTGTGGCGGGCGGCGCCACTCGAAGGCGCCGATGCTTTGTCCCTTGTGCTCCGCTAGCAGTACCAGACGCAGATGGCTCTTCGCCACGTGGCTTGATTGCTTCGTCCCCTTCAGCTTCCTCCGCGACTGATGTGTTAGCCGAAGGAATGGGCGACACAGTCGTTTCTGCCTCGGGTACCATCGTCTCCTCAGTCGGGCCACCCTCACGAAGGGGGAGAAGCGTGGTGGCAATCGAGTGGCCCTGCATAAGCAAAAATATAGAAATAAGCATTGAGTAGATAAGAAGCCAAAATAAGCAACAGCATTCGAAGACCTAACTCACCTCTTCCAAAGGCTTTTCAGCCGAATATGGAGCCACTGGGCAGTCAAGGTTGATGGTGTCGCTGGCCTTGTGGTTGGTCAGTGAGCGCACATGCGACACCAGCTCCTTCTTCGAGTAGTCCTCTGAGCTCATCCGGTGGATCAGCCAGCCCTTCATACGCCCACATCGGTTGCACTCGAGCTCGCAGCGGCCACACCCACATATTCACAAAGGTGGCAATGAGCTGCACACCTGTTACGCTGCTCAGAAGCTTCTCAAATCTAGGCAAAAGAGAAGCCACCTCGGCGTCTTCGGCACTCGAAAGCTTGTGGTCCCAGGCGTTTGTCCTCACAATCGGCCGCGCAGCCGCGAAGGAAGGGAGTCCATCCTGCCCAGTCTGAACATAAAACCATTTCTTCCTCCACCCCTGTGCTGAGTCGAGCAACTTCAGCGCAAAGTAGTGCGTATCGCCGCGCACTTGGATCTGCAGGCCTCCAACTGAATAGGTGCGACCACCCCAGTTGTTGGGTCGCACCATGAAGATTGACTTCCACAACGCCCAGCTGGGAGCGACTCCCAGAAAGCACTCGCACAAGGTCATGTACACGGCTATGTGCAGTATGCCATTTGGGGTGAAATCATGGATTTGCACCCCGTAGGCATACAGCAAGCCATGTACAAAATCGTGGAGAGGAAAAGATAGCCCCCGCGGCAAGAACTCGGCAAAGCAAACGCTCTCATCAGTGCGGGGCTCGGGGATTACCTCCCTTGGCGATGGCGCGCGGGTGCGTAGCTACTCCTCGGGTGGGAGCAGTCCCTCCTCACGGAACTGCGCAATCTCGGGGTCCTTGATTGAAGACTTGGCCCAGTCACCTTCGTTCTTCCTCAGGTCGGCGGTGGCCGCAGATGACGATGGCACCGTCTTCTTTCCCTTGCCATCAACGGCGACAGTTGGGGGCGCATCGGTCGCGTCGTTCTTCCGCTTCGGAGCCATGGTAGCAGGGCACAGCGGCAAAAGCAGCAGCGAAACGCAAAAAGTAGAAGCGCGCGGCAATGGCGAAGAGCAAGGAAGAAGAAGATGCAGAGGGGGCGGCGCGTTGGGCAGATGGCAAGTACAAAATTCTGCCAGCACCGTCCCCCCAATTTACTGCAGGTCAAATTCATCTCAGCCGTTCAGATCAGGTCATGCGCTCCGCGCCCCATCCCGCCTTCCACGTGTCACACGCGGAGGGCAACCGTCGCCGGCCACGGCGCCCACTACGCACGAGAAAAGAGGGCCATCATCACACCTCCGTAAAAGGTGGGCCCATCGGTCAAATCAAGTCCAAGCGGCGTGGTCGCTGCATGACGGGCCCACGTCCGTGATTTGTCACGTCCATAGCAGCAGAGCACGTTACCCCTGTCAGAAAACACAGTCGACGTGTGCGTCACTACTGACGTCATATTCTTACACATTAAGCAGAAGGATGCGCAGAGAAGGAAATTGCAAAAACTCTTCGATTGAATTTCAGAAACAAGGCTCTTTGGCTGAGTCTCAGACGCAAAAACTCTTCGCCTGAATTCAAAAAGTTACATATATCCTTCGACAGGATAGTCGAGTGGTCCTCGACTGAGTATCGGGACATATGCCTATCGACTGGCTACCCGATACATGTTCGCCTGCATACAGCACTTCCATCGGTCACTGCTGCACAATGGGCACACATGTGTGTTATGTCCCATCTATCATAATGCACGCCACCGCGTGTCAGGCAGCGCCAGTCGCCAGAAACGTCATCACTGACGTCTGCACAAGCTATCTGTCCAGAAAATTATTCGACTCCATCAAACGCACATTAATCACTCGACTGCTTTGTTAGAGCTAGAGGGTGAGAGAATGCTTGGCAAAATTGGTCACTCGACCGCTCATACGACTGAGGCATATCACTCCCATCGGGAGCGCATCAAAATTTCTTTGACTGGAAAGGTATGTGATGAACAGATTTGAGATTATCCTCTATTGCAAACAATACAACACAATCTCGGGGGCTACTCCCATCGGGAGCGCTGTCGCGCACCCGATAGAATAATGGCAAAGTATCAGTCGACAAAGGACACGACTCGTCCAGTAAATCATACTCGAAAAATACCCGAGTTGCGTCCGCCGCAAATATCTCGGATGCTGCATGCATAGTGCAAAGGTAAGACCCGCCGAATTTTCGAGCTGGGCTAAGGACCGTTCCAGTAACGTCACTCCTTATATTTACCGTGTCAGCAGACATGATGAAAAATCCTGACGGACGCGTTGGGTAAAATTCAAAGTTATACTGTAGATCGACTCAGTAAGACCTCCGCGGCCTAGTCGAATCTGACCAGTTTGTTCCAGATTCGAGTCCAGGGACTCGAGTCTGATTGAAAGCTAGTAAGGTTTTACCCGAATGTGTAGTTAACCAGTCCCGATCCGTCGAGTGTACTGGGCCTGCTAAGCTATTATCCCTTGATCATCATAAGCAAAAACCACAGTCGATGAGATACTCGACATAGCCATTCTGTGCTATTCATACAGGTTTTCCATTAATAAAAGGACAGATACAAATATTGTAGGACGTGCACTCACGATTGAGTACATGCCCGATTCTTCGATTCAGACAAGTACTCGGGGCTACTGACATGGATGTACATTCCGGGTACCCACTCGTGAGGGTACCTGGTGCACGTAAAGGCCCAGTTATTCAAAGGGACAACTCGAAGCCCAAGACGAGAGGCCCAAAGAAGAAGGAGTACCCTCCAAGCTTAGACATAGGCATAGTCGGTTAGGACTTTCCTTACCTGTAAACAGGGTCGGTTATGGACTCCCGAGACCTAGCCTATGTTATAAGGGCTGGGAGGGCCGCCGATCCAGGACAAGCAACACTAGAACCCCCAAAAGCTCTAGCGAGATCGACAATCTCGCCGGAGCCACCCTGTAACCGCATAATCTCACACGATCAATATCAGACAAGCAGGAAGTAGGGTCTTTACCTCCACCCGAGGGGCCTGAACCTGGGTAAATCTTTGTCTCTGCTTGTCAGCCGACGAAACTACCAGCACTACCACGTTCTCTCCCCATAATCTCGACCCTAGGTCCTTAACCATGGGATTTGATGAGGACACCCCTCGTCATATATGTAAGAGGCATGTCCACCTGTGTGATTTCATTAGTGTCATCATTGCATATGAGTTATTGGAGGTATAGAATTTAGGAGATGAATTGATTCAATAAAATACGGACATCTTTAGGCTAAAATATAGCATTTTGACTTCAAATTAAGGTCGATACAAATAAAACTTGTAGATAAGTAAACTCATAAGATGAAAGGATTCAGACAAAAATGTGTTTCATTGTGCAGACGTGCGTTGCGCGTGCCAACTAACTAGTTACAATAAAAAGAAATAACACACAAGTCTTTGAAGTTCTGCACCATCTTCCTTCTGCATCCGTCGATGGCGCGCCATGAGCAAAGCTCGATGTCGCCTCTGGGCCTCCGGCATAGCGAAGCTCGTGTCGGCGGAAGCTTGAAAAAACCCAGGCACTTGTATAAGCAGCTGTCGGGAAGTAGTCGACGTAGACCAGAAGATGCCGGCGACCATGACCTCAAGAGATCACCGTCGCGGAGAAGCTAGTACCGAGATAGGCCGGGAGATAATCCCAGATCCGGACAGGCGGAGATGGTGGACACCAAACTCGCAAGTTCCCCAACGAAACTGTACCTGGCTGAGCCTCATCGGACGGAGACGGAACTTGAGGACATCAATACGCTGCGACAACATCCTCTCCACAGAACGCCGTCGCCGTAGATAGACTCTTATCATGCCAGACCTAATGCCCAACGATCGACTCCAAACTCCAGTCCGTGAACGCTCCTCTGAAGAAGAACATCCATTAGGGGTGAGCTGAAGGACCTTTATTCTCATCATCGACGATGCCCCTTCACCGAAAACGAAGAACTCAAATACCTTAGAGGATCAAACACATGGATCCGAGGTTCTTCTACCCTCCTGCCGCCCGCTAGCGACCAGAGAGGCGATCGCATCATCTAACCCTCGGGACGCCGCCGCCGCTGGTTCCCCTACCCTCCGGCACCGGCGGCGGCGACGCTGGCATCCCGAGGGTTAGATGATGCGATCGCCTCTCCGGTCGCTGGCCTCAGAAAATTGTGTCGTACATTGATAATGTCGTTCCTTCATTCTTCTTAGAATTTTCTACGTAATGAATCGTGGTTGGTTTGGTCGAGCAGGACCCCATTTTTTGTGTGGCAATATCAGGCTCAGATTTTTTTTTTTGGAAAATTACAGTACTTGCGTACTGCATGCTTTATTGATTTTCCAAAAAAGGGGGGTTAGTACATGAGAGATGTACCAAAAAAGGCAAAGGCAAAAATTAAAGATAAAACTATACTATACATCAGATGAAACTATCCACCCACACAGCAAAATCTGAATATGCCTTCCAGGTTGCCCTAAGCTTCAGCCATTTCACCTCCTCCTTAAAAATTGCTCGACAGTAATATAAGCTTGGAGACCTCTGCTGAAAGATAAATGCATTGCGCATTTTCCAGATAGCCCATAGCCCCATCAGGATAATCTCCATGAAGAAAGGCAGTCGAATTCTCTCTCTGAGACGTGTTACGCAATCCAGACCCTGTAAACCCATGAGATCAGCAGACGGGGTGACGTGGGCCTACCTATCGGGTGCCCCACCATGAAGATACCTGGTGCACGCAAGGACTAGGGTCCGACGGACGGCCTACTAGAAAACAACATTCAAGGCCCACGAAGGGGGCCCAAAGAAGACATAGTGCGCCTCAAGGAAGGTGTAGTTTAGATCGGTAGAGACTTGCCTTACCTGTAAACCTAGTCGGTTGCGAACTCTCGAGACCCAGCCTCCATATAAAGGCTGGGAGGGCCGCCGATCTAGGACACGCTCATATTCCACCACCAAAACCCTAGCGAGATCGACATCTCGCCGGGATCGCCATTGTAACACCTCCAAATCATCAATAACAGACAAGCTGGAAGTAGGGTATTATCCTCCGGGAGCGTGAACCAGGATAAATCGCCTTGCTTCTCAGCCGTGGTAACTACCAGCACTCCAACATTTCTCCCTCTCAATCAACCTGGGGTACTCGACCCTGGGATTTGCCGTGGTGACCCCACGTCAACTGGCGCCGTATGTGGGAAAGAAGAGTGTTGGAATCATGGTTGCACCGGCTCCATCTGCAATAACCATCAACACGCCGACAATCACGGCGCCGATCCGCTTCGGCCCCTTCGAATTCGACCCCCACCCGCCGGCCCACCGATCGGTGTACGCCGATCTCTACGGAGGTATGTGCCTTACTTTCGGTAGCATGCAATTCCATGTGAACAAGTGGGGGACGCTTCGAGTCTCCGACCGTGCACCTGCATCTTCATCGCCTACGGAGATCGCGCCTGCTTCAACTACATCACCTGCATCTTCGTCGACTACGGAGATCGCGCCTACATACTACCCTGTTCGCACCTTCATCGACCACGAAGATTGCATCTGCTCTGACCGCGAGACTCGCGCCTTCGACCATGGAGATCGCATCTGCTCTGACCGCGGGACTCGCGCCTTCGACCGCGGAGATCGCATCCGCTCCGACCGTGGGACTCGCGCCTTCATCGACCATGGAGATCACATCTACACCTGCGCCCTCATCGACTACAGGGATCACATCTCCTTCGACTACACCTGCATCGCCTTCGGCCGCGGAGATCGCATCTGCCTCGACCACTTCTCATGCATCCTCCGCGAAGATCGCATCTACATCAACAACGATACACGCTGCTCCATCGGCTGTGTCTCCCTCGACTTCGGCACCCGCGACATCATCGACTGCCACTTTACCGGACGAGTTCTGCATTGATTGCGGCGTCTACCACGTCGCCTCCATCTTCAGCTCTGGGGATAGCTCTGACGGCGAGAGCAGCAGGAGCAACGTGAACTCGACCGCGCAGTCTTACCCTGTCCAAGTCTTCATGGTGGACGCAACTCCAAACAGAAACCCCGGAGGCGGCCCCCGCCGCAAGAAACCCGTTTTCCAATGGAGGTCACCATGCCAGACAAAGTAACAACCCTAGTGATCAATCAAGAGATGGGAGTCCAGGCCATGAAACATGTCCAAGAATGCACCTTCCCCCCTACGGAGGCAACCCGAGAAGAGATGATGGCATACCAGTACCTCATATGGAAGGAAAACGAGAAGCTGTTGCGCGAGAAAGCTGATCTAGCCAGACATAAAGAACTCGCGGACGCATCAATTACGCAAGACAACAGGCGCTCCAAACCACGCCTCCACCTGATGACAGACGCCGAGAGGGCTGCGACCACCCGCAACCTCGAATCATCGTTTATGACAGAAGACGCTGATGGGATACCCATCTCCAAAACTGATGGGGTTCGTAGCAGAAAACAATAATTTTTCTAACTATCGCAACATCGAAAACTAGCCAGGATCTATGTATCTAGTTGTTGGAGGAGGGTTTCCGCGCTGCCCCGGGACGACATGATATAAGACGTCTCGCGTGACGCAGGGCCTCACGCGTCAAGGACCTACCCAGTGTCCAGGTTACCATCGAGGTCGTCCCCTATGCAGGGGAGGTGCATGCGTCAAGGGTACTCCAACATGGGTACCGTCGGTGTCGGAGACTAGTCCCAGGAACTAGGGGTGTCTCTCAAGTGCCAGGAAACGAGTAAGGGGCTGAACACAACGTCAAACAAATCCTCAACAACCTCGGTGACGGTGCTCGTCGAGCTCGGTGAGGAACATCACGGCAGAGTGGTAACACGAGCCGCTACCCAGGTTCAGGCCCACCGAGAGGTGTAAAAGCCCTACGTCCTGCTAAGATGTATTGCACTGCTTGGAGAGGTTCACAGTACAAGTGTGCTTGCCGAGGGCACTGCTATGGCTAGGGTGGACTATGGTGGAATGAGCTCCGTCTTCTTCTCAGACGCAGCTCCTTGGTTGTGGAATGTGTTGCTGAATGCGGGATCTCCCTCCTAGGTCGTACACTGGCTCCTTATATACTGGGCTTGGTCCTCTTCACCGAAAACCTCCGGCGGGAAGGGATACCACAATGCCGCCGAACCGGAGCACAGCGCACAACATCGGGGGCGTCCATGGACATGGTCCATGGCAGGGAGCACGTCGTCTTGGCAGAAAAAGCCACCGTCCAACCAGGACGGTGGGCTGGCGCTGCAGAGCTTTGGGGCGCGCCCCACGGTGACGTCGCAGTTGGAACGTAGCGGTGGCCGGCCGCTTTATCACCAATTTGGCAAGTCCTGGAGTCCGCTTTGCTTGCCGCAGCTCCTTTGACCACTTTATACACGAGAATGGCAACTGCGGCGTCTTCGTCATCACGCGCAGGCGCGCGCGTCACTCTGCGGCGGGCGCAGAGCCCATGTGCGCTCTGCAGCGGCGCAGGAGCTTACATCCAATTGAAGGAACCCCACGAGGCCTGAACCCTCGCCGAGGTTCTGTAGCCGTTGACTTCTCGCGAGGGAAAACCTACCGAGGGCGGCGCGGAGACGCGCCAGGGCCTGAAGACCTTCTAGGAGAGGCCTTCCCGAGGCAGACGTCCCTCTCGAGGCCTCCAGGCCGAGCGTTTGGTCCTTAGCAGAAATGCTCGGCGAGCAACAAAAGCCCTCGCGAGGGGCTCGCCAGGCTGAAAGCCTGGTCCTTAGCAGAAATTCCTGCGGAGCATTCGAGGGCTGTGGCAGGCCGGCCCATGATACCCTGGTTTTCACTGGGCCGACAGTAGCCCCCGGGCCCGCGATGGGCACGCTGGCGTTCCTCAGGCGGAGGCGAATCGTCGTGGGCCCAAAGAAGCCTGCGAAGCCCGAGACACGTGGAGCGCCACGGCCAGGCACGATCCCACGATCTCCTATGAAGTAACGGGCGTGGTGGTGGGTCCCGCCACGTCCCTGTAACGGCTCGATGAGCCGATATAAGGTGAAGAGCTCGGCGCAGGCGGCCATCACTTCATTCGTTCCCCTTTCATCTCCTTCCTCCCAGCGCTCAATCCCCAATCTTCTCCTTCGCGACCTTGCTGCAATGGCGCCCAAGAAAGCCAAGCCACCGCTGCTTCGAAGGGCAAGGCAGTGGCGCAGGGCGGCGAGTCCGCTGAAGCGCAGCGGGTCGGCGACTTCGAGCCGGCTCTGAGCGGCTCCCGCTTCGAGACGGAGGCGCAGCTGGACAAGGTGCGCCACATGGCGGCCTCGAAGACCAACGAGCACGGCACCACCGTGCTCAAGCGCGCGGGCAACTCTCACGGCAGCTTCTACCCCATCTTCATGCACTCTCTCTTCGCCGGCCTCGTTCCTCCCTTCTCCGATTTCTTCCTGGCGGTCTTGGAGCGCTACCAGATCCAGGTTCTCCATCTCCACCCCAACTCTATCCTCGTCCTCGCCATCTTCGCCTACCTCTGCGAGGCGTACATCGGCATTTCGCCTTCGGTGGACCTCTTCCGCAGCTTCTACGCGCTCTGGTTCACGGCGAATAAGGAGCGGTCAGGGTGCGTGTCCTTCCGCATCACCGACGGCATGAAGGGCGTCTACATCCCCATCGCGCAGAACGGCGAGAACATCGTGACCAGCGTGACGAAGAAGGTGGAGGACTTCCGCAAGCACTGGTTCCTCATGCAGTTCGGGAGCCAGAGCGCCTTCTTCGGGCTGCCTGAAGCGCCTCCGACGAAGAGGAGGCGAGCTGGGCCTCCAAAGGGCTCAAGGGCACGACGCTTTGGCCCTGTGGTGAGGCGCTTGAGGGACCTCCGCGAGGCCGGCCTCACCGGGCAAATGGTGGCCAAGGACTTCGTGAGGCGTCGCATCGCTCCGCTCCAGAGGCACGCGGAGCAGGACCTTGCCTCCTTGACGCAGGACATGAACGAGATGCAGCAGCAGGTGGGGCCTGTTGTGGAACTCGTCGAGGAAGCTCGGCGGAGCGCTCTGACTGCGCAGGTCTTGTCGCGCCAGCGGGAGCGCATGTTTGCTTCCTTGGTGAGGCGCGCGCGCGCCGTCGCGGGCCGCCTGGGGACCGAAGCCCCCAGGCTCTCTGTCGAGGGGAACCAGGACGTCGCCGTCTACCTTGGCTTCTTCGAGCAGCTCCTCACCAAGTTTGAAGAGGTCGTGACGAACCTCGACGACTTGGTCGACACCGAGAGCCGAGCTCCTTGGCGTCGCGATCGGCCAAGTCTTCGCCAACCTTGCACACCTCCACCCCGGCTTCGATTTCGCGTCTGTGATGGAGCCTCTGGAGAAGGAGCTCGCCGAGAAGCTGGACGCCTCGGTGTGGGACGACGTGGAGAAGTACACTCAACGCTTCAAGAGGGTCGAGGTTGAGGAGAGCGACGACGAGGCTGGTGCTGAGGAGGTGGACGACGAGGACGTCGACGGACGACGACAACCCCGCTGCTTAGGTTGCCCCTGTGGAGATGTGCCAAGGGCACCAGTTATCTTAAGATTTGTCACTTTTATTTCGTGCTGGTTTGTAAAGACACTTTAACTTTGTGCAAGTGTGGGTGCCCCTCGGGAGGCCTTTTATCTGTTCCCTCATGTCTTTTTCGCTCTACGTCGTTAGGACCCTGCTCTTAGCGCAAATAGCACCGCCGCTTCGGTATGCCGGAGTCAGGGCTCGACAAGGCCGGGGGGTGCGTAAGGCTTAGAGAGGTAAGAGCCCTCGAGGCGCGATGCTCAGGGGCTCCCCTTTGACGTGCAAGCAGCCCATGAGGCGTAAGAGAGAAAAGAGAGGCTCGAGGGGCGACAAAACCAGCGAGAGGGAAAAAGAGCTCATGAGGCGTAAGTTCTGGACTTAGCTCTGGCGAGACGCCTGCTTTGTAGAGGGTGTTGTTCCTGGTGAGGTGTTCTCCCTCTCGAGGCTGCCTGAGACTGGCTTGGAGCTTTTGGAGCCCTGCAAGGCGTCTTGTTCCCTGTGTTGGAGAGAGAGAGAGAGAGAGCGAACCCACAAGCAAAGCATAGTTGTACAACTCATGCGCGCTCATAGATTTCCTCATGGGTATCTCACGAGGAGAATAAGCACCAAGGTCCTTGGTGAGGTGACGTGCATGGGAGCTAACCCACGAGTCAGAGCTCTTTGGTGAGATAACGGTCGTGGGCGGAGAGCCACGAGTTAGAGCTCGGATCCTTTGGATTTTACGATGCTGCTGGGATGCTCCCGAGACACAGGCACCGTGCTCAGCCCCCGCTCGCGAGGTGCGCATGGGGAAAAATGTGAGCGCGAATGAAATGTAAGAAAGCAAACTCACCAAGCAATATTACATAACGGCGCCGAAGCGCAATAGGTTCATGATGACCTGAAATTGTTCATTACACTTGGCGAGGCCAAGACAAAGTCCGCCATGTCTGGGCATGGGGTTCCACATGGAGTGGCTGAGGCTTCCCGCGGCCCGTGGCGCGCGTTGTAGGAAACTCTCAGTGGAGATGGCCCTCGTGAAGGGAAAGCTTGGTGAAGCTGGGAGGTGAAGACGCGTTCCCCTCTTGAGACAAAAAATGCCTGCCGCGACGTGATCACGGGTAGAACTTGCGTAGGTGCTCGATGTTCCATGGATTTTTGATCGGATCGCCGTCTTCCGTCTCGAGCCGCACCGCGCCAGGCCTGGCGATGTGCGCGACCCTGTAGGGGCCTTCCCACATGGGTGAGAGCTTGTGGAGGCCTTCTCTGGAGAGGATCCTCCTGAGGACGAGATCGCCTGTCTCGAGGGTGCGCGGCCGTATGTGGCGGCTGTGGTAGCGGCGCAGGTCTTGCTGGTACTTTGCCGCTCGGAGGGCGGCACGGCGACGTAGTCCATCGAGCAGCAGCAAGTCGTCGTTGTGGAGCTCCTCTTGGTTGTCCTCGTTGAAAGCAAGGATCCGTGGGGACCCATGCTTGATCTCGGTGGGGAGGACTGCTTCAGCGCCATAGACGAGAGCGAACGGCGTTTCTCCAAGTGGGCTTCGTGGCGGTGGTGCGGATGGACCAGAGCACGGAGGGGAGCTCTTCGATCCAGTTCTTGCCGTGGGCCTTGAGGCGATTGAAGCTTCTTGTCTTGAGGCCTTTGAGCACTTCTGCGTTCGCCCGCTCAGCCTGCCCGTTGCTTCGTGGATGAGCCACCGAGGCGAAGCAGAGCCGTGTGCCGAGACTCTCGCAGTAGGCCCTGAAGATGCCGCTGGTGAACTGCGAGCCGTTGTCGGTGATGATGCGATTTGGCACGCCGAAGCGACAGGCCAGGCCTCTGATGAATTTCACCGCTGATCTCGCCGGGATGGTGCGCACCGCTTCAACCTCCGCCCATTTGGTGAACTTGTCGATGGCGACGTAGAGGTAGCGGTAGCCCCCGCTGGAGCGTGGGAAAGGTCCCAGGATGTCCAGCCCCCAGACCGCAAGGGCCAGGAGAGAGGGATGGTCTGGAGCCCCAGTGCGGGCTGGTGGACTTGCTTGGCGTGAAACTGGCACGCCTCGCAAGCCTGGACAACGGCGGTTGCATCTTGAAGTACTGAGGGCCAATAGAAACCACTCCTGAAGACTTTCCCTGCGAGGGTGCGTGATGATGAGTGGTGGCCACATTCTCCACTGTGTATGTCCTTGATCAGCTGGCGGCCTTCTTCAGGGGGGACGCATTTTAGTGCAACTCCATTTGGACGCTTGCGGTACAGGTCTCCCTCGTGAAGGCAGTATGACTTGGCCTGGCGAGCAACTCTCTCTGCTTCTGCGTCCTCTTCAGGGAGGACTCCGTCCCTGAGGTACTCCTTGAGCTCATCGATCCAGCCCGTCTCTTGGTGTGTCATGGCCAGCAGCAGGCGTTCCCCTGTGGGTGGACCGCAGCCTGGTGCTCCAGATGTTGGTGGTGGTGGGAGCTCTTCGTCCATGTTCATTTCCGGCTTCTTTTGGCTGTTTCACACACAACATCATTCAACACACACATCACCGATGCCCTGAGCCTCTCTCCTCGAACAACGCCCGCTCTGGGCTTCTCTGCGTGATGCTCGCCTGGCGATGTCGTCGGCCTCCTGGTTCTCCCTCTCGTGGGATGTGCCTGAGCTCCATCCCCTTGAAGTGTTTCTCGAGCTTGCGGACCTCCTCGAGGTAAGCGGCCATATGGCCTCCTTAGGCGTGTAGCTCTTGTTGGAGAAGTTGACGAGGAGCTGGGAGTCGCCCTTGATGAGTAAGCGCTTGATGCCGAGGGCGATTGCGGCTCTGAGCCCGGCGAGGAGGCCCTCGTACTCGGCGATGTTGTTGGAGACCTTGTCTGTCGTGAAGCACAGCTGGACGGCGTAGTAGAGCTTGTCGCCCTTGGGTGAGGTCAGGACGACGCCAGCCCCAGCGTTCTGGCATGCGAATGCTCCGTCGAAGTGCATGGTCCAGTGGCTTGGCGCCGTGTCTCCTGCTGGCGTGGATTCTGCCTCATGAGGCTCTTCTTGCTGCGTGTCTGTCCACTCGGCGACGAAGTCAGCCAATGCTCTCCCCTTGATGACCCTGGTGGTGTCGAAGCGCAGGCCAAAAGGTTGCAGCTCAATGTTCCACCCTGCGACGCGGTCAGTGGCGTTTGGATTGCGCAGGATCTTCCAGAGGGAATGATGTGACCACCGTGATGGGGTGGCCCTGGAAGTAGTGGCGCAGCTTCCTGGAAGCGATGAGGAGCGCGAGGAGGAGCTTCCTGCATAGTGTACCGCTCGCGAGCATCTCGCAGCACAGTGCTGACGAAGTAGACGGGATGCTCGACGAGGGTTGTCGATGGTGACGCAGCGCTGGGCCTCGGGAGCCTTGTCGAGCCTCTCGAGAGGTGGACCCCGTCGAGGGTGCCTTCTGGTTGCGGGCTCGGCATGGGCTCAGGGCCTGAAAGGATGTTTCCTTGTCGGGGGATCTGGGCTTGGCGTGGCGGTGTCCTTCTTGGGAGGACTGGCTCTTCCCTTTCTGCCACCAAGGCTGCGCTCACTGTTTGTGGAGTGGCTGATAGGTACAGCTTCAGATGCTCGCCGGGCCTTGGGGCAACCATGACAGGTGGGCTAGCCAAGTACTTCTTCAGGTCTTCAAATGCCTTGTCCGCCTCAGGCGTCCACTTGAACGTGCCAGACCGCTTCATGAGCTTGAAAAATGGCAGCGCCCTCTGCGAACTTGGAGATGAAACGGCCGAGGCTGGCCATGCATCCCGCGAGGCGCTGCATGTCCTTAAGGCGACGAGGTGGCTGCATCTCTTCTATGGCTTTGATCTTGTCAGGATTCGCTTCTATGCCGGTGAGACACTAGGAACCCGAGGAGTTTGCCTGACGGTACCCTCCGAAGACGCACTTGGCGGGGTTCAGCTTGATGCTTACTTTGCGCAGGCTGGCAAAGGTCTCCTCGAGGTCCTCCATGAGGGTGTGCTCTCGCGAGTCTTGACCACGATGTCGTCGACGTAGGCTTCTGCATTTCTCCCATCTGAGCCCCCAAGGCCTTCCTCATGAGCCTCTGGAAGTGGCGCCGCGTTCTTCAGGCCAAAGGGCATGCAGACGTAGCAATACACACCAAAGGGGTGAGGAATGCTGTCTTCTCCTCATCCTCCTTCGCCATCTTGATCTGGTGGTAGCCTGAGAAGGCATCCAGAAAACAGAGGAGGTCGCAGCCGGCGGTGGAGTCCCACGATCTGGTCTATCCGAGGCATGGGGTACGGGTCCTTGGGGCAGGCCTTGTTGAGGTCGGTGTAGTCGATGCAGAGCCTGCCGCCCCCGGTGTGCTTGGGAACACCACCGTGTTGGAGAGCCATGTGGGGTGTGGAACTTCTGATGATGTGCGCCTTTTAGCTTCTCTACTTCCTTGATGATGAACTCTTGCTTCTCTGGCGCCTGGCGCCGTGCTTTCTGCTTCACACGGGGCGTGCGTTTGGACACACGGCTAAGTGGTGCTCGATCACCTCCCTCGGTACTCCGGACATCTCTGACGGTGTCCATGCGAACATGTCAGAGTTTGCCCTGAGGAAGGCGACGAGCCG
>CAMZMU010000037.1:73831828-74158728 GCA_947311845.1 Poa pratensis | reverse complement strand
GGGCTCGGGCGCCTTCAGCGCCACGTGCGCCACCGGACCTCGCCCTGCGTCGCAGGAGCCACAAAGGTCTTAAGCGCCCAACGCGTCATCCCGTCGTACGATGCAAGGGGCTCGGTGCCTTCAGCGCCACGCACGCCACCGACATCGCCCTGCGTCGCAGGAACCACAAAGGTCTTAAGCGCCCAGGGCATCATCGCCCTGCCTCGCGCCGCAAGGGCTCGGGCGCCTTCAGCGCCTCGTATGCCATCGACCTCGCCCTGCGTCGTAGGAGCCACAAAGGTCTTAAGCGCCCAGTGCGTCATCGCCCTCGTCGTACGACGCAAGGGGCTCGGGCGCCTTCGCGCCACGCACGTCACCAACCTCGCCGCTTGCCACAATAGACCTGGAGGTCTTGAAGCCGACGGCGTCATCGCCCTCGCTGTACGGCGCGAGAGGCTCATACATCTTGAACGCCACGTGCGTCACCAACCTCGCTGTGTTCCGCAACGGGCCCAAAGGTCTTGAACGCCACGCGCGTCTTCTCCCACTCCGCGCCGCAAGGGGCTCGAAGGACTTCAGCGCCACACGCATCATTGTCGTCGCCTGACGAGGTTATACTCTGCGGGTACCCCAGCGCAAGGGTACCTGGTGCACGTGATGGTCAAAGAAGCCCAAGGATTCATCGAAGCCCATGAAGGAAGGACCAAGGCGAAGAGTGCTTTCCAAGTTAGATCGAGTTATAGTCGGTTAAAACTTTCCATACATGTAACCTTGGTCGGTTATGTTTCCCGAGACCCAGCCTCCTATATAAAGTCTGGGAGGGTGATCAATCAAGGCAAGGAATCCATACCCACCAAAACCTCGACGAGACCAGCCGCTCGTCGAACCCTTGTAACCTTCATATTCATACAATAAACACAGACAAGCAGGAAGTGGGTTTTTTACCTCACTCGAGGGCCCTGAACCTGGGTAAATCCAGCTGTCAGCCGTCGATTCCACCGATACTAGCGTTCTCTACCACACAATCAACCCTAGGTGTAGCAACCATGGGAATTGCCGAGGGCACACCTCGACAATTGGCGTCGTCTGTGGGAACAGGTAGTATTGGGCTCACGGTTTCGCCGGTTTCATCATCAAGCGGCCACCCGCCGATCGCATCTGCACAAGGTAACTAGCCTACTACACCATCAAAAGCAAATCACCGACCACCGTTGCAAACGGCAACTCGCCGGCAAGAAGTACCAGCATCAGTCCAAAAAGCGATCATCGCCAAAATCTCCAAGGAGGCTCATGCCGCACTCGATGGAAGTTCAACAAGGCTTTGCCGGACTCGAATCAGTTTGGATAGTACGGTTGGAAAATTTAACTTCTTTGTCGATAAAGATGGTGTGCAGGACCTGTTAGATCCACTCGACATGGAGACACTCGACACGGAGACAATCGACAACGCTTCGAGTGCAACACCATCCATCTTGGCCGCGACATCATCACAGATCGTCCGATCCAATCGCCAAGCGACTCTGCAACATCCATGACCTCGCAAGAGTTCCGTGACGAGGTGGCAAAAAGATTTGGAAGAAGCGAGATCGATCTGCCTACCGCCCAAACAACTCAATCGAGTCACTCGACAACATCGTCGACTGCAACGACGTCACGGGGAACAAGGAGAACATAGATGACAACATATACCTCGCCGATCTCAATGGCCCAGAAATCCGTGCCAGCCACGAGATATTCACCTGCGACGCAGATAGCCTGGACAAAGCTTCGAAGATCAACTCGATTGCGGCAGAAACCCCAGCAAGTAAGCAACTCCAACATGAGCCTGGATGACGACGCCGAATCCATAATGCGCATTAGCAAACATGGGTTAGAAGATCGGGTGGTACCGTATCAGGTATACTCCGCGAGTATAACAGAAACATCAGCAGCTGCGGCATGCCGTCGACCTACAGAATACCCTTGCACAGTCACCATGCCAGACGGAACAACCACGCTGACCATCACCGCAGAGATGGCGGAAAAAGTGAGCAAAGTAATCGAAAGCGCACAATGCTACCAGCAAACGCAACTCCGGAAGAAGTATTGACCTTACAATACTTCCAGTGGCAAGAATCGATACGGTTGAAGAACTATCGAGCAGTACTCGAAGAACGCAAAAAGCAAGCCAGCATATCGAGTGCTCGGCGAAGAGCATTGTCTATGAGTTCAACAGGCAGAGAAACGACCCCGCGAATAGGTCGCGTTTCTAAACCTCGGAGACGCAGATCGTGCAGCGGTCACTCGAAACCTAAACCCAGCCTTTATGGCAGTCGACGCGGAAGGAGTCCCCATACCTACTGAGCCAGCCGGGGCGGCTGATGACGCTAGGCACCTATCTCAGAACAATCGAACCTCCTGAAGGAGACCCAAAGAGGGATCAGCACCTCCAACTGTACAAACAACTGGCAATAGCAGCAAAAGCCATACAGCATCCACAAGCAACTCCAAGGAGAGATACAGATCGGGATCGTCGCAGTCGAAGTCCTCGAGGAAGGAGCAGTCGAAAAAGCTCACGTCGTCACCGTTCCAGTAGGAGCCACTCGAGGAGGTCATACAGCAGCAGCTCAGACTCGGAAGCAGAAATCGGGCCATGTGGAGCGTTCTGCTTCACTCGGGATCCGGGAGGCTCGTATTCCCAAGAAGTTTTTGTTAGCTACCACGCCAAACTTCAACTGCAAACAGGAGCCATCAGGCTGGTTAGAAGATTTCAGGCTGGCTGTTGGATGTCAACGCGGTACCACAACCACAGCTATGCAATACATACAACTCATGATGGAAGGAACAGCTCGCGATTGGCTTAAATCGCTACCCGAATCATACTACGATTCGTGGGACCACTTCAAAGGTGATTTCATCAAATATTCGAGCCTCTATGTGAGCGCCCCAAAACTTTCGAGGAGCTCCGGACCTGCAACCAAAAGTCAGATGAATCTCTGAGATCGTACATACGGCGATGGACCGCCATCCGTAACTCAGTAGGCAACATATCAGAAGATAGGGCAATCGACGCCTTCAAAAACGGACTTTGGAGAGAAGACTTCAAAGAAGCACTCGGTCGAGAAGATCCAAAGACAATGGCGGCACTCATGGTACTCGCAACAAAGTGGGCAGATGGAGAAGACTCCGTACGAGGCACTCGACCCGTACCCTCACATGATAATCACGAGGGTGGCAGTCGAGACCGCAGAGATAGCTACAGAGATGATCGAAGGCGCAAACGCAAGAATCGTTATCACGATGATGACCATCCAAACTTCATCGCAGCAGGCTTTGTCCAGTCAAGGGACAACCACGATCAAACCGACAGACGACACGACGATCATCGTGATAATCGAGATCATCATCAGACGACCGCCGAGATAATCGAGACCATCGCACAGACGATCGACGTGACAGTCGAGACCACAGACGCGACGAACGCGATAGCTACAGAAGGCCAGAGTGGCGCAGGCGAGCAGACAAAGATCCTGAGCGCTCAATTGAAGAAAGGATGGACGATTATTGCAGATTCCATCTTTATAAAGGGGACGATGGTAAGCTTCGCTCTAACCACTCGCTGAAGAATTGCAGGGAATTCGATCAACTTGCGATTGAACACATACTGCGACTGCAAAGAGATGGATGTACACCTCCTCAACTAGTGCAGACTCCACCGACTACATCACAAGCACAGCCTGTTCAGGCATATCCAGCACCGCAACAAGTACAACAAGCACAGGTATATTCCATACCACCGCAACACAACCTACTCAGGTGTATCCTGCACCAACACCAGCGCAATCGACGCCAGTGTACATGGTGCCAGCACAACCCGTTATGGGAACACAATGGCAGCAGCCGCGCACCAGATGCAGCAAGGAGATGAACAAAAATATCCCATAACTCGCGGGCAGATGAACATGATCCAGCGAGGACGTCCCTCCAATAGAGAGCAAAAATTACACACTCGACACGTCAATATGGCGATCATGGCACCCCCACTATCACAGATTTTTTGAAAGGATCAGAAATTCCGATCGTCTTCAATCGAGAGGACCATCCACCAGCAGTATATCGACCAGGGCACGCAGCCTTGGTACTCGACGCCCAAATCGGAGGCTACACCATGACCAAGGTCTTCATGGACGGAGGTAGCGGCCTCAACATAATCTTTGTAGATACGCTACGCAGAATGAACAAATCAGTCGAAAATCTGCCAAAGTCCACAAGTACCTCCACGGTATCGTCCCAGGCAAAGCAGTGCTCCCAGAAGGCACCATACAACTCGATGTTACGTTTTGGAGATCTACTCACTTCAGAACCGAGTCGATTGAGTTCGAAGTGGTCGATTGGAAGTCACAATACCATGCAATACTTGGGCACCCCACTTTCGCTCGATTCATGGCCGTCCCACACTACGCCTACCTCAAGCTCAAAATGCCAGGACCAAAAGGAGTCATCACGATCAACGGGAACTTTCAAAGGTCGATTCATGTGACCGTGACTTCAGCAAAATATCAGAGATGTACGGGATGGAGCAATCATTTGCCAAGCTCGGGTTTCTAACGACCGCACACTTCTGCCGGAACACAAGAGGTTAGAATCCGACAGACAATTCAATGCAACCAACGACACAAGAAAGCATCAAGTGCACCAACTGATCCCTCCAAAAACGGTCAACATATCATCGAGTCTTACCAGCGAACAGGAAAATGCGCGCGTCGAATTTCTCCGTAAAAACTGGGAAATATTCGCATGGTTCCCAGCCGATATGCCAGGTGTCCCCAGAGAATTCGCCGAGCATTCTCTACAACTCAAGCCAGGATCTTGACCAATCAAGCAAACTATGCGCCGTGTCTCCGATCCCAAAAGAGGTGCAATCGAGTCAGAAGTCGATAGGTTACTTGCTGCAAAGTTCATTCGAGAAATCAAAAAGGCAGACTGGGTTGCTAACCCTGTACTGGTCGAAAAGAAGCACTCAGACATGCGGATGTGTGTAGATTTTACAGCCCTAAACAAATGCTGTCCAAAAAGATCACTTTCCATTACCACGAATCGATCAGATCATCGACTCAACAGCAGGATGCGCTCTTATCTTTTTGGATGCATACTCAGGATACCATCAAATTCGAATGAAAGAAGAAGACGAAGACAAAACAGCATTCATAACCCCACTCGGGGTCTACTGCTACACAACCATGCCTTTCGGGCTCAAAAACGCAGGCGCAACTTACCAGCGCATGATGCAAAACTGTCTACAAGAATAGATAGGACGCAATGTTCAGGTCTACGTCGACGACATCGTCATCAAGACTGAAAAGGAGGACACATTAATCAGTGATCTACATGAGACATTCAAGAATCTCAATCGATACAACATCAAGCTTAACCCAAAGAAATGAACCTTCGGTGTCCCAGCTGGACAACTCTTGGATTATTTGATATCTGCGGGTGGAATCGAAGCAGCCCAGAAAAGATACAAGCTAATACTCACAATGAAAAGACCTACCAAACTCCATGAGGTACAACAGCTAGCTGGTCGAGTAGCAGCACTCAGTCGATTCATCAGCAAACTAGGCGAAAAAGCACTTCCATTTTACAAATTGATGAAGAAAGCAGACAAGTTCGAGTGGACGGATGAAGCTGAAGCAGCTTTCCTCGAACTCAAAAAAGATGCTCACAAGTCCGCCAATCCTTGTAGCACCTAAGGAAAATGAGCCACTCTACCTGTACATCTCAGCCACCAATCGAGTGGTCAGCACCGTGCTGGTGGTTGACCGCATGGAAGAAGGATATAGTCAAAGCATACAGAGGCCAGTATATTACGTAAGTGAAGTTCTTTCCCCGTCCAAACAGCGGTACCCGCAATATCAGAAATTGGCGTACGCCGTATTTATGACATCAAGAAAGCTGGCGCACTACTTCATAGAACACCCGATAACGGTGGTCAATAAATCAGCGATTGGAGACGTTCTCACAAACCCCAACGCAACAGGGCGAGTAGCAAAATGGCTCATCGAGCTGGGGGCCACTAGGAATCAAGTACGAACACCCGAAAGCCATCAAATCACAAATCCTACCCAATTTTCACACCGAGTGGGTAGAAGCTCAATTGTCAGGGGTACCTGACGTATCAAATTCCTGGACCATGTATTTCGATGGGTCCAAAAAGAATGAAGGAGCAGGAGCGGGCGTCATACTCATATCACCAAAAGGCGACAAACTGCGCTATATCTTGCAAATGGGTTCGAGTTCCCATCAAATAACGAGGCCGAATACGAAGGTCTAATCCATGGCATGTGCATGGCAAAAGCCATGGGATGCACTCGACTAATGATTTATGGCGACTCTAACTTAGTTGTGCAGCAACAATGAAAGCCTATGATGCAATCGCAGACAACATGATCGCTTATCGGATTTGTACAACTAATGGAGGGCAGCTGTCGGAGACTGGTCCCAGGAACTAGGGGTGTCTCTCAAAAGCCAGGAATCGAGTAAGGGGCTGAACACAACGTCAAACAAATCCTCAACAACCTCGGCGACGATGCTCGTCGAGCTCGGTGAGGATCATCACGGCAGAGAGGAGACACGAGCCGCTACCCAGGTTCAGGCCCACCGTGGAGGTGTAAAAGCCCTACGTCCTGCTAAGATGTATTGCACTGCTTGGAGAGGTACACAGTACAAAGTGCTTGCCGAGGGCACAGTTATGGCTATGGTGGACTATGGTGGAATGAGCTCCGTCTTCTTCCTTCGACGTAGCTCCTTGGTTGTGGAATGAGCTTGAATGCGGGATCCCCCTCCTTGGTCGTACACTGGCTCCTTATATACTGGGCTCGGTCCTCTTCCCCGAAAACTCCGGCGGGAAGGGATACCACAATGCCGCCGAGTTGGAGCACAGCGCACAGCGTCGGGGGTGTCCATGGACGCGGTCCATGGCAGAGAGCACGTCGTCTTGGCAGAAAAAGCCACCGTCCAACCAGGACGTGGGCTGGCGCTGCAGAGCTTTGGGGCGTGCCCCACGGTGACGTCGCAGTTGGAGCGTAGCGGCGGCCGGCCGCTTTATCACCAATTTGGCAAGTCTTGGAGTCCGCTTTGCTTGGCGCAGCTCCTTGACCACTTTATACACGAGAATGGCAACTGCGGCGTCTTCGTCATCGCGCGCAGACGCGCGCGTCACTCTGCGGCGGGGGCAGAGCCCATGTGCGCTCTGCAGCGCGCAGGAGCTTGCTTCCACTTGAAGGAACCCCGCGAGGGCCTGAAGCCTCGCCGAGGTAGCAGTTGACTTCTCACGAGGGAAAACCTCCCGAGGGTGGCGCGGAGACGCGCCAGGGCCTGGAGGCCTTCCCGAGGCAGAGGCTCCCTCGAGGCCCCCTAGGCCAACGTCTGGTCCTTAGCAGAAATGCTCAATCGAGCGAAGAAGCCCTCGCGAGGGGAAATGCCTCGCGAGGCTCGTCAGGCTGAGAGCCTGGTCCTTAGTAGAAATTCTTGCGGAGCGTTGGAGGGCTGTGGCAGGCCGGCCCATGGTACCCCGGTTTCCACTGGGCCGACAGTAGCCCCCGGGCCCGCGATGGGCACGCTGGAGCTCCTCAGGCGGAGGCGAATCGTCGTGGGCCCAAAGAAGCCTGCGAAGCCCGAGACACGTGGAGCGTCACGGCCGGCACGATCCCACGATCTCCTCCGAAGTAACGGGCGTGGTGGTGGGTCCCGCCACGTCTCTGTAACGGCTCGATGAGCCGATATAAGGCGAAGAGCTCGGCGCAGGCGGCCATTACTCCACTCGTTCCCCTTCCATCTTCTTTTCCCAGCGCTCAATCCCCAACTTCTCCTTCGCGACCTTGCTGCAATGGCGCCCAAGAAGGCCACCGCTGCACGAAGGGCAAGGCAGTGGTGCAGGGCGGCGAGCTGCTGGGTGCAGCGGGACGGCGACTTCGAGCCGGCTCTGAGCGGCTCCCGCTTCGAGACGGTGGCGCAGCTGGACAAGGTGCGTCACATGGCGGCCTCGAAGACCAACGAGCACGGCGCCACGGTGCTCAAGCGTGGGGCGACTCCCACGGCAGCTTCTACCCCATCTTCATGCACTCTCTCTTCGCCGGGCTCGTTCCCCCTTCTCCGATTTCTTCCTGGCGGTTCTGGAGCGCTACCAGATCCAGGTTCTTCATCTCCACCCCAACTCCATCCTCGTCCTCGCCATCTTCGCCTACCTCTGCGAGGCGTACATCGGCATTCCGCCTTCGGTGGACCTCTTCCGCACTTCTACGCGCTCCGGTTCACGGCGAACAAGGAGCGGTCGGGTGTGTGTCCTTCCGCATCACCGACAGCATGAAAGGCGTCTACATCCCCATCGCGGAACGGCGAGAACATCGTGACCAGCGTGACGAAGAAGGTGGAGGACTTCGCAAGCGCTGGTTCCTCATGCAGTTCGGGAGCCAGAGCACCTTCTTCGAGCTGCCTGAAGCGCCTCCGACGAAGAGGGCGAGCTGGTCCTCCAAGGGCTCAAGGGCGCGACGCTTGGCCCTGTGGTGAGGCGCTTGAGGGACCTCCGCGAGGCCGGCCTCACCGGGCAGATGGTGGCCAAGGACTTCGTGAGGCGCCGCATTGCTCCGCTCCAGAGCACGCGGACGCGATGTGGCTGTACTCCAACCAGAGGGACAAGATGCGCCTGAGCGCTACCCTCTACACGAAGGAGGAGTTGCACGCCCTCATGGAGACCCTCTTCACGTCTCCAGATATCCCTGTGCCCACGACCAGACTGTGCCGCTCCATCGGATCGATCTCGGGCGCCGCGTCTCGCACGTGCAGCGATGCCGAAGTTCGACCAGTGGGGCCTGGTGCCTAAGGGGCACGTTGGGCCTCGCGAGGACCCGGAGTCTGCGGCGCAGGGGGCGCCAGCTGAGGGCGACGAGGAGACGACGGAGACGCCCGCGGAGTCTGACGCGGGCGCACCGGTGCCTCGGGGGCGCCGCTTCCTCGGCGGAGAATTCGAGCGCCTCGAAGAGTGCGGCGCCTGAGCTGAGATCCATACGATCTCCTCGGGCAGCGGCGACGAGTTCGTGGTTGCCCCCTCGAGGCTGTCGAGGGGGAGGAGGAGAGCGACGATGACGATGCTTCGTCGGGCCACTGCGAGCCTCGCTCCAAGGCGATCCACGACAGGAACGCCGGGGCCCAGGAGGAGACAGAGGCACGGACGAGCGCGGAGCCCAGTGCTCCGCCCGCGAAGCGGAAGAAGAGGAAGTGGGTCGACACCGCGGCGTAAGTTTTGTACTCCCTTTCCTGTTTGATGTTGTTCTTGGTGTATGCCTCTCGAGAGGGTTTCTGAGTCTTTTCCTCTCCAGACGCACTGAGGAGCCAAAGAGGCGGAGGCTCCGGAGCTTGGAGAGATCTCCGGCTCTGCCGCGGCGTCCGCGACCCCAACTGAAGAGGTGCACCACGAGGCCACCGCTTCCTCTCCCGAGGCTGCGACGCCACCTCCTGGGGCGGAGGAGCGCCACGAGGAGAGGGAGGAGGAGGCTGAGGTGACGACGCCGCCGCCTTCGCGGCCTGACGCTTCTCCCGCGGCAAGAGAAGACGCCGGAGATGGGCGGCAAGGACCACGCCGCCGGCGAAGGAGGGCGCGGCGGGGACAGCTGCGTCTGCAGAGACGCGCTGACGTCGACATGGAGGACACCACGTGCCGTCGCCTCCACCGAGCTCGGGCCTTGGAGGGCCTACGGTGGGCGCTGAGGCTGCCGCGGGGACGGCCTCAGCAGAGAAGGCCAACCCTGCTCCTGAGAGGAGGAGGAGAGTGCTCCCCAGGGGCAGAAAATGGCGGAGCTGATGGTGGGGGCGCCTCGAGCCCCCAGAAGGCTCCCAGCGGAAGGCGAGGGGGGCTCTCGCCAGAGCCCCCAGAAGGCCCCTTGCACGGAAGGAGAGGGAGGCTCCCAGCAGAGCCCCCAGGCGCGCCTCGAGGACACCCAGAGCCCAAGGCGCGATGCCCCGGAGTCCTCAGCAGGCGCTGGCGCTTCCAGGCCCTCTGGAGAATCATGGGCCCTAGCCTTGCTGGGTCGGCGCCCTGTCGCAGCTCGCCGAGAGGCTGTCCTTCGCTCGGCGAGGGAGGTGCTCGATGGGCTCGAGGCCCAGCTCGCTGAGGAAGACCACGTCAGGGCGGAGGAGGTCGCCGAGCTTGCGCGGGGCTGGGCTTGCCTCCAGGAGACCGTGGAGCGCTGCCGCCGGAAGGACGAGGCAGCCCAGGCGCAACGCGAGGCGGCGCTGCGCTCTGCTGAAGAGATCCGCATCAGCGTGGTCCGCGAGGTCGAGGAGACCCTTGCGGACCTGAGCGCTAGGCGCGAGGCTCTCGAGGCGGAGACGGAGGCCAAGCATCAGGAGCTGGCGGCGCGCGAGGCGGCGGTCTCCACCAAGCACAAGGAGCTTCTGGACCGCGAGGCGGGATCATCGCCGAGTCGGAGACCGTGCGGCAAGGCCTGGAGAAGCTCCGCGAGGACCTGCGTCCGCGAGAACCAGATGGTGCAGCGCGGGGCAGAACTTGATGCCCGCGAGACCGAGCTACGCAAGCGCGAGGAACAGGTCGAACAGATCGAGAAGGATCAGTCTGCGCAGCGGGAGCACCTGGAGTCTCGCGAGAGCAAAGTTACTCAAGACGAGGCGTTCTACCAGAAGCGCCTCGCGCTGACCAACGAGAACCTCCGCAAGAAGGAGGAGCAGATGGCGGAGGAGTCCGCGACCAAGGAGCAGCTCTTCCGCGACAATTGCAGGAAGGATTTCGCGGAGAAGGCCAAGAAGCAGGAGGAGCGCTTCACGAAGAGACGCAACGAGCTTGAGGCTCGCATCAGGGAGCTTGAGGCTCAGAAGAAGCGATTTGACTCCCGCCTTCATGACGCTGTGGAGGCTCGGAAGCACGCGGAGCAGGACCTTGCCTCCTTGACGCAGGACATGAACGAGATGCAGCAGCAGGTGGGGCCTGTTGTGGAGCTCGTCGAGGAAGCTCGGCGGAGCGCTCTGACTGCGCAGGTCTTGTCGCGCCAGCGGGAGCGCATGTTTGCTTCCTTGGTGAGGCGTGCGCGGGCCGTTGCGGGCCGCCTGGGGACCGAAGCCCCCAGGCTCTCTGTCGAGGGGAACTCGACGTCGCCACTACCTTGGCTTCTTCGAGCAGCTTCTCACCAAGTTTGAAGAGGTCGTGACGAACCTCGACGACCTGGTCGACACCGAGAGCCGCGAGCTCCTTGGCGTCGCGGTCGGCCAAGTCTTCGCCAACCTTGCACACCTCCACCCCGGCTTCGACTTCGCGTCTGTGATGGAGCCTCTGGAGAAGGACTCTCGAGAAGCTGGACGCCTCGGTGTGGGACGACGTGGAGAAGTACACTCAACGCTTCAAGAGGGTCGAGGTCGAGGAGAGCGACGACGAGGCTGGTGCTGAGGAGGTGGATGATGAGGCGTCGACGGACGACGACAACCCCGCTGCTTAGGTTGCCCCTGTAGAGAGATGTGCCAAGGGCACTAGTTATCTTAAGACTTGTCGCTTTTATTTCGTGCTGGTTTGTAAAGACACTTTTACTTTGTGCAAGTGTGAGTGCCCCTCGGGAGGCCTTTTATCTGTTCCCTCATGTCTTTTTCGCTCTACGTCGTTAGGACCCTGCTCTTAGCGCAAATAGCACCGCCGCTTCGGTATGCCGGAGTCAGGGCTCGACAAGGCCGGGGGGTGCGTAAGGCTTAGAGAGGTAAGAGCCCTCGAGGCGCGATGCTCAGGGGCTCCCCTTTGACGTGCAAGCAGCCCATGAGGCGTAAGAGAGAAAAGAGAGGCTCGAGGGGCGACAAAACCAGCGAGAGGGAAAAAGAGCTCATGAGGCGTAAGTTCTGGACTTAGCTCTGGCGAGACGCCTGCTTTGTAGAGGGTGTTGTGTTCCTGGTGAGGTGTTCTCCCTCTCGAGGCTGCCTGAGGCTGGCTTGGAGCTTTTGGAGCCCTGCAAGGCGTCTTGTTCCCTGTGTTGGAGAGAGAGAGAGGAGAACCCACAAGCAAAGCATAGTTGTACAACTCATGCGCGCTCATAGATTTCCTCATGGGTATCTCACGAGGAGAATAAGCACCAAGGTCCTTGGTGAGGTGACGTGCATGGGAGCTAACCCACGAGTCAGAGCTCTTTGGTGAGATAACGGTCGTGGGCGGAGAGCCACGAGTTAGAGCTCGGATCCTTTGGATTTTACGATGCTGCTGGGATGCTCCCGAGACACAGGCACCGTGCTCAGCCCCCGCTCGCGAGGTGCGCATGGGGAAAAATGTGAGCGCGAATGAAATGTAAGAAACAAACTCACCAAGCAATATTACATAACGGCGCCGAAGCGCAATAGGTTCATGATGACCTGAAATTGTTCATTACACTTGGCGAGGCCAAGACAAAGTCCGCCATGTCTGGGCATGGGGTTCCACATGGAGTGGCTGAGGCTTCCCGCGGCCCGTGGCGACGCGTTGTAGGAACTCTCAGTGGAGATGGCCCTCGTGAAGGGAAAGCTTGGTGAAGCTGGGAGGTGAAGACGCGTGCTTCCCTCTTGAGACAAAAAATGCCTGCCGCGACGTGATCACGGGTAGAACTTGCGTAGGTGCTCGATGTTCCATGGATTTTTGATCGGATCGCCGTCTTCCGTCTCGAGCCGTACCGCGCCAGGCCTGGCGATGTGCGCGACCCTGTAGGGGCCTTCCCACATGGGTGAGAGCTTGTGGAGGCCTCTCTGGAGAGGATCCTCCTGAGGACGAGATCGCCTGTCTCGAGGGTGCGCGGCCGTATGTGGCGGCTGTGGTAGCGGCGCAGGTCTTGCTGGTACTTCGCCGCTCGGAGGGCGGCACGGCGGCGTAGTCCATCGAGCAGCAGCAAGTCGTCGTTGTGGAGCTCCTCTTGGTTGTCCTCGTTGAAAGCAAGGATCCGTGGGGACCCATGCTTGATCTCGGTGGGGAGGACTGCTTCAGCGCCATAGACGAGAGCGAACGGCGTTTCTCCAGTGGGCTTCGTGGCGGTGGTGCGGATGGACCAGAGCACGGAGGGGAGCTCTTCGATCCAGTTCTTGCCGTGGGCCTTGAGGCGATTGAAGCTTCTTGTCTTGAGGCCCTTGAGCACTTCTGCGTTCGCCCGCTCAGCCTGCCCGTTGCTTCGTGGATGAGCCACCGAGGCGAAGCAGAGCCGTGTGCCAAGACTCTCGCAGTAGGCCCTGAAGATGCCGCTGGTGAACTGTGAGCCGTTGTCGGTGATGATGCGATTTGGCACGCCGAAGCGACAGGCCAGGCCTCTGATGAATTTCACCGCTGATCTCGCCGGGATGGTGCGCACCGCTTCAACCTCCGCCCATTTGGTGAACTTGTCGATGGCGACGTAGAGGTAGCGGTAGCCCCCGCTGGAGCGTGGGAAAGGTCCCAGGATGTCCAGCCCCCAGACCGCAAGGGCCAGAGAGAGGGATGGTCTGGAGCCCCAGTGCGGGCTGGTGGACTTGCTTGGCGTGGAACTGGCATGCCTCGCAAGCCTGGACACGGTGGTTGCATCTTGAAGCACTGAGGGCCAATAAACCACTCCTGAAGACTTTCCCTGCAGGGTGCGTGATGATGAGTGGTGGCCACATTCTCCACTGTGTATGTCCTTGATCAGCTGGCGGCCTTCTTCAGGGGGGACGCATTTTAGTGCAACTCCATTTGGACGCTTGCGGTACAGGTCTCCCTCGTGAAGGCAGTATGACTTGGCCTGGCGAGCAACTCTCTCTGCTTCTGCGTCCTCTTCAGGGAGGACTCCGTCCCTGAGGTACTCCTTGAGCTCATCGATCCAGCCCGTCTCTTGTGTGTCATGGCCAGCAGCAGGCGTTCCCCTGTGGGTGGACCGCAGCTGGTGCTCCAGATGTTGGTGGTGGTGGGAGCTCTTCGTCCGTGTTCATTCGACCGCTTCTTTTGGCTGTTTCACCGATGCCTGGTGCTCTCCTCGAACACGCCCGCCTGCTGGGCTTCTCTGCGTGATGCTCGCCTGGCGATGTCGTCGGCCTCCTGGTTCTCCCTTCGTGGGATGTGCCTGAGCTCCATCCCCTTGAAGTGTTTCTCGAGCTTGCGGACCTCCTCGAGGTAAGCGGCCATATGGCCGTCCTTAGGCGTGTAGCTCTTGTTGGAGAAGTTGACGAGGAGCTGGGAGTCGCCCTTGATGAGTAAGCGCTTGATGCCGAGGGCGATTGCGGCTCTGAGCCCGGCGAGGAGGCCCTCGTACTCGGCGATGTTGTTGGAGACCTTGTCTGTCGTGAAGCACAGCTGGACGGCGTAGTAGAGCTTGTCGCCCTTGGGTGAGGTCAGGACGACGCCAGCCCCAGCGTTCTGGCATGCGAATGCTCCGTCGAAGTGCATGGTCCAGTGGCTTGGCGCCGTGTCTCCTGCTGGCGTGGATTCTGCCTCATGAGGCTCTTCTTGCTGGTGTCTGTCCACTCGGCGACGAAGTCAGCCAATGCTCTCCCCTTGATGACCCTGGTGGTGTCGAAGCGCAGGCCAAAAGGTTGCAGCTCAATGTTCCACCCTGCGACGCGGTCAGTGGCGTTTGGATTGCGCAGGATCTGCTCCAGAGGGAATGATGTGACCACCGTGATGGGGTGGCCCTGGAAGTAGTGGCGCAGCTTCCTGGAAGCGATGAGGAGCGCGAGGAGGAGCTTCTGCTGCATAGTGTACCGCTCGCGAGCATCTCGCAGCACAGTGCTGACGAAGTAGACGGGATGCTCGACGAGGGTTGTCGATGGTGACGCAGCGCTGGGCTCCTCGGGAGCCTTGTCGAGCCTCTCGAGAGGTGGACCCTCGACGAGGGTGCCTTCTGGTTGCGCGGGCTCGGCATGGGGCTCAGGGCCTGAAGAGGATGTTTCCTTGTCGGGGGGATCTGGGCTTGGCGTGGCGGTGTCCTTCTTGGCGAGGACTGGCTCTTCCCTTTCTGCCACCAAGGCTGCGCTCACTGTTTGTGGAGTGGCTGATAGGTACAGCTTCAGATGCTCGCCAGGCCTTGGGGCAACCATGACAGGTGGGCTAGCCAAGTACTTCTTCAGGTCTTCAAATGCCTTGTCCGCCTCAGGCGTCCACTTGAACGTGCCAGACCGCTTCATGAGCTTGAAAAATGGCAGCGCCCTCTCGCCGAACTTGGAGATGAAACGGCCGAGGCTGGCCATGCATCCCGCGAGGCGCTGCATGTCCTTGAGGCGACGAGGTGGCTGCATCTCTTCTATGGCTTTGATCTTGTCAGGATTCGCTTCTATGCCGCGGTGAGACACTAGGAACCCGAGGAGTTTGCCTGACGGTACCCCGAAGACGCACTTGGCGGGGTTCAGCTTGATGTTACTTTGCGCAGGCTGGCAAAGGTCTCCTCGAGGTCCTCCATGAGGGTGTGCTCTTCGCGAGTCTTGACCACGATGTCGTCGACGTAGGCTTCTGCATTTCTTCCCATCTGAGCCCCCAAGGCCTTCCTCATGAGCCTCTGGAAGGTGGCGCCGGCGTTCTTCAGGCCAAAGGGCATGCAGACGTAGCAATACACACCACAAGGGGTGAGGAATGCTGTCTTCTCCTCATCCTCCTTCGCCATCTTGATCTGGTGGTAGCCTGAGAAGGCATCCAGAAAACAGAGGAGGTCGCAGCCGGCGGTGGAGTCCACGATCTGGTCTATCCGAGGCATGGGGTACGGGTCCTTGGGGCAGGCCTTGTTGAGGTCGGTGTAGTCGATGCAGAGCCTGCCGCCCCCGGTGTGCTTGGGAACGACCACCGTGTTGGAGAGCCATGTGGGGTGTGGAACTTCCTGATGATGTGTGCTTCTTTAACTTCTCTACTTCCTTGATGATGAACTCTTGCTTCTCTGGCGCCTGGCGCCGTGCTTTCTGCTTCACGGGGCGTGCGTTTGGACACACGGCTAAGTGGTGCTCGATCACCTCCCTCGGTACTCCGGACATCTCTGACGGTGTCCATGCGAACATGTCAGAGTTTGCCCTGAGGAAGGCGACGAGCGCGCTTTCCTATTTGGGAGGCAAGCCAGCGCCTATGGTGACGCTAGCCCCCGAGCCGCTGGCGTCCAGTGACACCTTCTTCGTGGCTGCCTGCTCCTGTGAGAACAGCTGCTTCTTCTTCGCGGGCCTCTCGAGGGGCTCCATGTCCTCATCAGCGGGGAATGCCACGGCAGCGGCCTTGTAGGCGGTCTCGACAGAGCGCATTGCGTCCTGGACTTGACCGTGGATGGCGATGGTGCCGCCGCTGCCTGGAAGCTTGACGATGTTGTAGGCATGGTGAGTGACAGCCATGAACTTCGCGAGGGCGGGGTAGCCGAGGATGGCGTTGTAGGGCAGGCCAATGTGTGCGACGTCGAAGTCGATCTGCTCGGTGCGGTAGTTCTGCGGCGTGCCGAAGGTGACCGCGAGCCTCACCTGCCCCAGAGGTGTGGTGAGCCACTTGTCACCCCCGTGAAGGGCCTAGAGGGCAAGCCACTCGTAGGGCACTTGAAGCTGCTCGAAGGTCTCGACAGAGATGACGTTCAAGCCCGCACCCCCATCTATAGCGTCTTGGCGACGGCGATGTTGTTGATGATGGGGGTGCACACCAGAGGGATGGTGCCTACAGCCTTGGTCGACTTGGGGTGGTCCTTGGAGTCGAAGGCGATGGTGTACTGTGACCACTTGAGGGGCTGGGAAGCCTCAAGCCCTGGAAGCGCTGCGCTGACCTCGCGAGAGAATTGCTTGAAGTGGTTGTTGGACTTGGGCGCCTGGGACCCGCCGAGGATGCAGGCTATTGCCCCCTGAGGGGCCTGGTAGCCCCCAGGGTTCTCGTCGGGGAGGTTGCCGTTTTGCCCAGCGTTGTTCCCCCGAGCCCTGTGCTGGAAGTTGTGGCGTCCACCTCCGCGGCCACCACGGCCTCCGCCGCGGCCGCCGCGGCCCTGGTTCTTCTCCGCTCCTTGCTGAGCTGCTTGAGCTCCCAGCAGTTCAGTGGCGTGGTTGTGCCTGTTGTGGTAGATGCAGTATGGGCGATTGTCCGCCTTTTTCTCTTCAGCCGCCGGAGAGGCCTCGCGAGGCTGCTTTGCGTCAGGCTCTGCCGCGAGGATGGCGGTGGTCTTGCGCTTCTCGCAGGCTTCTTCTTGCTCCTGGACCCCTCTGGAGGGTCCTCCTCCACTTCCTTCTTGACGAAGAGGAGGCCCTCTTCAGCCTTGGCGCACTTGTCAGCCAGATCAAAGAGCTTCACCACAGAGGAGAGGGTGTCGTGGATGCCGAGCTTCTCGAGCATCCTGTGGTTCGTGACGCCCTCCCTGAAGGCGGAGATGACGTGCGAGTCCGGGATGTTCGGAATCTTGTTGCGGACCTGGCTGAAGCGCTGGATGTATCTGCGGAGGGTCTCGTCAGGCTTCTGGCGCACCGCGCGAAGGTCGTTGTAGGTGAGCGCGCGTCGTAGGTGCCCTTGAAGTTGGCGACGAAGACCTTGCAGAGGTCCTCCCACGTGTCGATGGTGTTCTCGGGGAGGTTCATGAGCCACGAGAGCGCGGAGTCCTTGAGCGCCATGGAGAGCCAGTTGGCCATCACCTTGTCGTCGCCTCCTGCAGCCTGGATGGAGACGGTGTAGAGCTGCAGGAACTCCAGAGGGTTGGTCCTGCCGTCGTAGCGGAGGGAGGTCTGGCTTGAACTTCACGGGCCAGACGACGCGGCGCAGGTTGCGGGTGAAGGCGGTGCAGCCCGTGGCGTATGTCACGGCGCCACCAGCGAGTACGCCGCGGTTCTGGCGACCTGCAGCGGCAATCTCCTGCACGACGCGGTTGTGGCGGTCCCTCTGGCGCTCGATCTCCACGCGGGCATCCGCCGGAGTCCGCTGCACGATCTGGCAGTCGTGCGGCGAGGATGCGTGCGACGCGGCGCGGTGGTTTGCTGCCGGAGCTGCAGCTGGAGGAGGTGGCGGAGGCGGAGGGGGAGGAGGAGCGCCGTGCGCTATGTTCCCCTCGCGTCCGGAGTGGCGCACCAGCGAGCGAGAGGGCTGGTGCTGCAGTGGTGGCGGCAGGAACGGCGGCGGCGTTGATGAGCTCCTCGAGACGCCCAAGCCAGTTGTCGTGGCCCGCCTGCGTGGGACGGTAGCGCAGCAGCTCTTGCGCCATCAGTAGCGCGGTGGCTGGACTGGGCGCCGCTCGGCCCATCGTGGAGGCGCTCTCGCGCCTGGATGGGTGCAGGAGGAAGCTCCCTCGTCCTCGCCGTCGATGCCGCCGTCGTTGCCGCTGCCGTTGCCGCCGTCATCCTCAGGATGCTCGACGCGCGGCTCGGCGTTGCGCTCTGAAGCGCGGTTGGCGCGTGGGCGACCACGCGGGTTGTGGTTGGCGGCGGGCTCGGTGTTGGCCCTGCCGGACGTCCGTCGCGCGAGACGCGCAGCTCGCGTGTCAGTCATGGCGCGGAGAGGTTGAAGAAGTTGAAGACGCGCCTCAGCCCCCTACCTGGCGCGCCAAATGTCGGAGACTAGTCCCAGGAACTAGGGGTGTCTCTCAAAGCCAGGAAACGAGTAAGGGGCTGAACACAACGTCAAACAAATCCTCAACAACCTCGGCGACGGTGCTCGTCGAGCTCGGTGAGGAACATCACGGCAGAGAGGACACGAGCCGCTACCCAGGTTCAGGCCCACCGTGAGGTGTAAAAGCCCTACGTCCTGCTAAGATGTATTGCACTGCTTGGAGAGGTTCACAGTACAAGTGCTTGCCGAGGGCACAGTTATGGCTATGGTGGACTATGGTGGAATGAGCTCCGTCTTCTTTCTTCAGACGTAGCTCCTTGGTTGTGGAATGAGTTGAATGCGGGATCTCCCTCCTAGGTCGTACACTGGCTCCTTATATACTGGGCTTGGTCCTCTTCCCCGAAAAACTCCGGCGGGAAGGGATACCACAATGCCGCCAAGTTGGAGCACAGCGTCGGGGGGTCCATGGACGCGGTCCATGGCAGAGAGCACGTCGTCTTGGCAGAAAAAGCCACCGTCCAACCAGGACGGTGGGCTGGCGCTGCAGAGCTTTGGGGCGTGCCCCACGGTGACGTCGCAGTTGGAGCGTAGCGGCGGCCGGCCGCTTTATCACCAATTTGGCAAGTCTTGGAGTCCGCTTTGCTTGCGCAGCTCCTTTGACCACTTTATACACGAGAATGGCAACTGCGGCGTCTTCGTCATCGCGCGCAGACGCGCGCGTCACTCTGCGGCGGGCGCAGAGCCCATGTGCGCTCTGCAGCGGCGCAGGAGCTTGCTTCCACTTGAAGGAACCCCGCGAGGGCCTGAAGCCTCGCCGAGGTAGCAGTTGACTTCTCGCGAGGGAAAACCTCCCGAGGGTGGCGCGGAGACGCGCCAGGGCCTGGAGGCCTTCCCGAGGCGAAGGCTCCCTCGAGGCCCCTAGGCCAACCGTCTGGCCCTTATCAGAAATGCTCAATCGAGCGAAGAAGCCCTCGCGAGGGGAAATGCCTCGCGAGGCTCGTCAGGCTGAGAGCCTGGTCCTTAGTAGAAATTCTTGCGGAGCATTGGAGGGCTGTGGCAGGCCGGCCCATGGTACCCCGGTTTCCACTGGGCCGACAGCAGCTTCGATGGCTGCGAACTACGACACATAGGGAGAGAAAGCAATGAAGAGGCTGACAAATTAGCCAACATTGCTTCCACAAAAGCACCAGTCCCGCCGGGTGTTTTCTTTGAACGAATAGAGCGTAGGTCAATCGACAAACGACCATCGACCACGACAGCAGCTACAGATAAGAGCAAAGCGCCAAGCACAGAGGATCCTCCGGTTGAGGTACTTCTCATTGAGCCAATATGGACTCAACCTTTTCTCGCATACATACTTCGCAATGAACTACCAGAAGATACAAACGAGGCCAGACGCGTCACTCGACGAGCAAAAGCATACACCATCATAAACGGTGAGTTGTACAAACGCAGTACCTCAGGTATGTTCCAAAGATGCATTGCACTCGAAGATGGCAAGGATCTCCTTTGGGGCATTCATGCCTTTACCTGTGGGCACCACGCGGGCAGTCGATCACTCGTAGCCAAAGCCTTCCGAGCAGGGTTTTACTGGCCTACAGCGCTAAGGGACGCAGAGGACATAGTCAAAAGATGTATTGGTTGCCAGAAGTTCGCTTCCAAGCCACATGCACCCGCATCAGCGCTAAAAACCATACCATTAGCATGGCCTTTTGCCCAATGGGGACTTGACATGGTGGGACCACTGAAGAAATCATCAAAAGGAGGTCATACTCACTTACTAGTGGTAGTCGACAAGTTCACCAAATGGATCGAAGCTATCCCCATCACAAGCTCAACAGCTTCTACGGCAGTTCGTTTCATACAATCGATCATGTATCGATTTGGAGTAATGGATAGCATCATAACTGATAATGGTACAAACTTCACGGCGGAAGAGTTCAAATCCTTTTGCAAAGAACAAAACATCAAACTAAACTACGCCTCTGTGGCACATCCACAATCCAATGGGCAGGTTGAAAAGGCCAATGGACTCGTATGCAGTGGCATCAAAAAGAGACTCTTAGTACCACTCAAAAGGGCCGCGGGTGCATGGGTAGATGAACTCCCATCAGTACTATGGAGCTTAAGGACCACCCCAAACGCCTCCACACAGTACACACCATTCTTCATGGTCTATGGTGCGGAAGCAGTGTTACCATTCGACGTCAAGTTTAATGCACCACGGGTGGAAGCATATGAAGAAAACAACGCAAACAAGGCACTCGAAGACGCAGCCGATTTGCTGGAAGAAGCACGCAATACGGCCTTGGCACGAGCAGCCGTTTATCAACAAGACCTCCGCAACTACCATAGTCGAGGATTACGCACACGGTCCTTCATGGTGGGAGACTTGGTGCTGCGGGAGAAACAGAAGAAAGTCCATAAACTTGCATCACCATGGGAAGGACCTTACATCGTCACAGAAGTCATCGAAGGAGAAGCCTATCGATTGAAGAACGCAAAGACGGGTGAAGTAGCATCAAACCCATGGAACGTGGCGCACCTGCGTCGGTTCTATGCATAGATCTCTTAACCTCATATGTAATAGCGCATAATGTCAAAAGTACCAGCAAGTTTCAGACGCACTCTTTACCCTTACCAGGGTACCTAAAGGAACTGGAAGGTTTTTAATGAGGCGGCTTGCTGATCAAACACATATTTCGAGTAAAGATACATGTTCCTTCATATTTCTGATATATGCCTTTCCCCACTCAAAACACTCGGGGGCTCGGGCATAAAAACATAAAGCATCAAAATTCTAGCTCAAAAATCAGTAAACAGAAAACCCAAATCCCATTCGACATGCTCGGGGGCTGGGTCAAACAGGAAACACAAACCCACTTGATAAACTTGGGACCTGGCATAAATCAAAAACACAGAAATGTTATCCGAGGACTGCCCCGATTATACCACGATCAGTTGAGTCAGAATTAACAACGTCGTCCTCTGCGATCAAAACTCTGAACATTGGGCCAACACAGATACGTCTTGTCAAAACGGCTAGCAAAAGGATTCGACTAGCAAAGGTACTCCCATGGGAGCATATCAAAAATTTCTTACGATTGATCAAAAAGGAGCAAAATTATTGAGGTTATCCTCTACTTCAAATGAAATAAAACATAATCTCGGGGCTACTCCCATGGGAGCGCTGACGCGCTCCCGTAGATTTCAAAGACAAAATATTTCGATTGACAAAAAGCAGTATAGAAGGATGATTTGAGATTGTCCTCTATTGCAAGACAATAAACCAAAATCTCGGGGGCTACTCCCATGGGAGCGCTGTCGCTCTCCCATAGATTTCAAAACAAGGTAAGAAAATTCACTCGACTACAAACACGATTAAAATGCATTAAGTACTTCACAAATCAAAGAATCATACTTCATAAATTCCCGGACTATGCCAATCGCAGATGTTTCGGATGCTGCATACGCAAATGCAAAGGTAAGACCCGCCGAGCAATCGAGATGGGCCGAGGGACGCTCCAACAGTGTTTTCCCTTGAAATTTTCTGTGTCAACAGACATGATGAAAATCCTGACGGACGCGTTAGGTATCAAAAGTTAAACTGCAGGATGAATCAGTAAGACCTACAATGGCTTGAGTCGAGTCTGTCCAGTATGTTCCAGCCTCGAGTCCGGGGACTCGAACCTGATTGAAGGCTAGTATGGTTTCGCCCAAATGTGTGGTTAAGTGAGCTCGATTTTCGAGTGAATCAGGCCTACTATGTCAATATCCCTAGGCAAAAATTTCAAAAAATTTCCAGCTTCGAGTCCGGGGACTCGAACCTGATTGAAGGCTAGTATGGTTTCGCCCAAATGTGTGGTTAACTGAGCTCGATTTTCGAGTGAATCAGGCCTACTATGTCAATATCCCTAGGCAAAAATTTCAAAAATGTTCCAGCTTCGAGTCCGGGGACTCGAACCTGATTGAAGACTAGTATGGTTTCGCCCAAATGTGTGGTTAACTGACCTCGGTTTTCGAGTAAATCAGGCCTACTATGTCAATATCCCTAGGCAAAATCTTTCGACTGCGTTCCAGGCTCGAATCTAGGGACTCGAGTCTGACTGAAAACTAGTAAGGTTTTTTGCTCAAGTAAGCAGTTAACTGAGCTCGATATTCGAGAGTATAAAAGCAAGGACTATGACGTGCACGATGAAGGGAGCACATGCTCGATCCTTCAAATCAAGCAAGTACTCGGGGGCTAATGACGAGGTTATACTCTGCGGGTACCCTAGCGCAAGGGTACCTGGTGCACGTGATGGTCAAAGAGGCCCAAGGATTAATCGAAGCCCATGAAGGAAGGCCCAAGGCGAAGAGTGCTTTCCAAGTTAGATCGAGTTATAGTCTGTTAAAACTTTCCATACATGTAACCTTGGTCGGTTATGTTTCCCGAGACCCAGCCTCCTATATAAAGGCTGGGAGGGTGATCGATCAAGGCAAGGAATCCATAGCCACCAAAAACCTCGACGAGACCAGCCGCTCGTCGAACCCTTGTAACCTTCATATTCATACCATAAACACAGACAAGCAGAAAGTAGGGGTTTTACCTCACTCGAGGGCCCTGAACCTAGGTAAATCCAGCTTGTCCGCCGTCGATTCCACCGATACTACGCGTTCTCTACCACACAATCAACCCTAGGTGTAGCAACCATGGGAATTGCCGAGGGCACACCTCGACATCGCCCTACGACGCGAGAGGCTCATACGTCTCCAGTGCCACGCGCGTCACCAGCCTCGCCGCGCCACAAGGGGCTCGGGCGCCTTCAGCGCATGCGCTTCGCCCGCCCCTTCTTGCAGCGCAAGAAGCTCGGACGCCCTCAACGCCTTGCCCGGTTTCGCGATGCAAGGGGCTCAGATGCCAACTGTTCCTCGCCCCACAATGCAAGGGGCTCAGAGACGATTGTGCCTTGCACCTAGCAAAGGCGATGTCCCCCAATGAGGGTGTGGTAAATCTCCTCGTGTGTGATGGAGGCAACCCCTCACCGGCACGGGTCGAGTGCGAAAACATCGGTAAACCTCCTCGTGTGCGATGGGAGGCGACACGTCCCCGCACACGGGTCGAGTGCGAAATATCGGTAAACCTCCCCCTGCGTTGCACAGGTCGAGTGCGAAATATCGGTAAACCTCCCCGTGCGCCGCACGGGTCGAGTGCGAAATGTCGGTAAACCTCCCTGTGCGCCACACGGGTCGAGTGCGGAATATCGGTAAATCTCCTCGTGTGTGATGGAGGCAACCCCTCACCGGCACGGGTCCAGTGCGAAAACATCGGTAAACCTCCTCGTGTTCGATGGGAGGCGACATGTCCCCGCACACGGGTCGAGTGCGAAATATCGGTAAACCTCCCCCTGCGTCGCACGGGTCGAGTGCGAAAACATCGGTAAACCTCCTCGTGTGCGATGGGAGGCGACACGTCCCCGCACACGGGTTGAGTGCGAAATATCGGTAAACCTCCCCTGCGTCGCACGGGTCGAGTGCGAAATATCGGTAAACCTCCTCCTGCGCCGCATGGGTCGAGTGCGAAATATCAGTAAACTTCCTCGTGCGCCACACGAGTCCAGTGCAAAAATACCGGTAAATCTCCTTGTGCAAGCACAAGTCGAGTGCGAAGGACCCAACAAACCTCCTCTTGTATGGCACGGGGTGAGTGCAAAAATACCGGTAAATCTCCTTGTGCAAGCACAAGTCAAGTGCGAAGGACCCAACAAACCTCCTCGTGTATGGCACGGGTTGTGTGCAAAAATACCGGTAAATCTCCTTGTGCAAGCACAAGCCGAGTGCGAAGGACCCAACAAACCTCCTCGTGTATGGCACGGGTTGAGTGCAAAAATACCGGTAAACCTCCTTGTGTGTTGCACGAGTCGAGTGCGAATGACCCAATAAACCTCCTCGTGCGCGATGGAGGCAAGCCCTCCCCGCACGGGTTGAGTGCAAAATATCGGTAAACCTCCTCATGCGTGATGGAGACAAGCCCTCCCCGCACGGGTTGAGTGCGAAATATCGGTAAACCTCCTCATGCGTGATGGAGACAAGCCTTCCCCGCACGGGTCGAGTGTGAAATATCGGTATACATCCTCATGCACGATGGAGGCAAGCCCTCCCAACATGGGTAGAGTGCGACTCCCCGCACGGGTAGAGTGCGAAAATATCAGTAAACCTCCACGTGCGCGGTGGAGGCAACCCCTCCCGTGCATGGGCCGAGTGCAAAAATATCGTTCGACCTTCTTATGCGCGCCGGAGTGACCCATTCCGCGCACGGGTCGAGTGCTAATATATGGGAAGATCTCCCCGTGCGCGACGAATGAAACTTCTCCTCGTGTGCGCTGTAGGAAACCCTTCTCCCACGGGTCGAGTGCTAAAATCAGGACTCACTCATGGCTGGACAGCAGCACATACAAGGAATTACTTTGGCCGCCTCTTGCACCGAGGGATGCACGTTGCTTATGCCACGCCCATCAAGTGGCTCAGAGGGCATCAGCATCACGTGCTTCGCCCACATGGCCAGGGCCCGCCAGGGGCTTGGAGGCCGACAGCACTAAAGTTGCAGGTGGGATGGGATTTCCCACCTCTCCCACGTCCCATCCCACCTTAAGTAGCCCAATTATCCCACTATTAAACCCCACTAATCCCGTACGGGAGAGATGGGATAAGCCCACCTAACCCATTAAATCCCTATTAGTCAGTGAATGAATCTCGTACGGCAGTTAGCGCACAGAAATTTGGGGACGCAGCCATGGGATGCAGCGACCAGCGGGGAGCCGGCCGGGGAGATGCGGCGACCGGCGGGGCGCCTTAAGGGGCTAGCAGCCAGGAGATGCGGCGACCAGCGGGGCGCCGCCGCGCTGCGTGCCGGGGGCGGGCTTCCTCCGCCACCGATGCGGGAAGCCGTCCTGCCACGGGCCTGCCGCGGTCCTGCGTTTTAACTTGCCCCGGCGCTGTCCTGCCGTACGCTGCGAGCCGAGGGCCGCATCGGCCGTCATCATTGGTCCCCTTAAGGAGCCCCTTCCATGGAGAATCTGCTCCGGGAGGAGCCGAGCCGCCGCCGCGTTCATGAACCGGGCAGGCTGTAAGGGCGTCGACTAAGACTTTTGTCGGCTGCCTCGTACGCGAATCAAATGGCGGGTTTGGCGGAGGGGCGGCGACGACGGGCCGAATTCTAGCAACCGCACGTCGGCGTGGACCAGCTCTACCTCCGCGTGCGCGCCGGCAATGATGCGCGCCTCGTTCCGATGTGCGCGGCTGGTCGGCGATGCGGAGAGCTCGGCGAGGGCGTTGTTGCCGGCGATGAAGACCGCGCGGAGCTGGTGCTGCGGGGAGATGAGCTGCGGCGAGGCCTCCGATTTCAAGTCTGTTTCTGCCTAAACTGAATTACGTGGGTACCGCTGGGATCCCATCTCCGTTTCTTAATATCCCGATTAGTCCCGATTAGTCCCGTCGGGACAGAGCTGGCGGGAAGCAGTCGTCCCATGTCCATCCCACTTGCATCGTGAGACAGCACCCCGTGCTTCGCGGTTCAGCGTCACGTGCTTCGCACACCTTGCGACACAATCGGCTCGGGCGCCGAACCATGCGCATCGCCTGCCTCGCCTCGTGACACAAGGGGCTCGGAGGCCGACACCACCCCGTGCTCCGCTCATCGACGCCACGCGTATCACCCGCCTCGCCCCGCGACGCTGCACCGCCCCGTAAGTCTTGGAGGGCATCAGCGTCCAGCGCTTCCCCCACGTGGCAACGCGTCGCCTTGAGTCCAGAGGCCGACAACACCACGAGCTTCGCCCACCTTGTCGCGCGCCATGCTTAGATCGTCGTTGCGAGGCTCTGCGGTCGAAATCATGGCACCGTGCAGAGTGCACCGATGTGCGCCCCGAGTGTCTGTGCAGGGCACAGGGTCACGGGGGTGGCGGTGGTCATGGGGCGCGGCAATCCTCAGCGGTCGCCTTCACGGGAGCACACGTGCGAACGGCCAGAGGACTCTCGAAGCCGAGTTTGCACCACGGCGGCGCCCAGAGGGCTGCCCTGGGGCGAGCACGCACGGGGACACACGCGCGAGCGGCCGGACGACCCGCGAAGCCGAGGCCGCACCACGGCGGCGCCCAGAGGGCTGCCCTGGGGCGAGCACGCACGGGGACACACGCGCGAGCTGCCGGACGACCCGCGAAGCCGAGTTTGCACCACGGCGGCGCCCAGAGGGCTGCCCTGGGGCGAGCACGCACGGGGACACACGCGCGAGCAGCTGGACGACCCGCGAGCCGAGGCCGCACCACGGCGGCGCCCAGAGGGCTGCCCTGGAGGAGGTCGCTGGCGGCAACCTGGAGGCGGTGGCGCGGCCCGGCGGCGGCGGTCGGCGGCCCGGGGGCTGGACCCGCGGATGGCTCGTCGAGGACGCGGTGAGGAGCAGCGGCGAGGCGCCACGGCCGCTCGGCGGACTTCCCGGGCGAGCGCCTGGTCGAGCGTTGCCTCCGGCCGAGCGCTGGAAAAAAGCAAGAAGAGGAGAGAGAAACGGGATCGGGAGTAGAGAAGGAAAATTGGAAAGAAGCTGAGTGGCTACGGGCAGGTGAAGTAGGGAAAAAAAGGAAAGGAAAGAAAAGAGGAAAAAGAAAAAAAAAAGTGGTCGGTGGGTATGCCATGTCATCAATCCTGGCCTCTCTTGACGACGGATTGTGTGTTTCATCTTGACTATTTTGCTCCGGACAGCGCAGCAACCCCTTATGATTAATGTGCCGGCACGGACCGGCGCTAAGCTACCGCCCGCACCTGCGAGGGGCTACTGTTGGAGGAGGGTTTCTGCGCTGCCCCGGGACGACATGATATAAGACGTCTCGCGTGACGCAGGGCCTCACGCGTCAAGGACCTACCCAGTGTCCAGGTTACCATCGAGGTCGTCCCCTATGCAGGGGAGGTGCATGCGTCAAGGGTACTCCAACATGGTTACCGTCGGGGCTAAGCCCTGCGTGGTGGGACACGTCCATCACCTTGATGTCGGCGCCCTGGCAGGCCACCGCCCCTAATGGCTCCCGTGCGAGCCTCAGCCCCCAGCGGCATAGCGTGGCGCAGAGGGCAGGCTACCGACAGACGCCCAGTCCATCACACGGGTCATCACATCCGTGATGTCCGACCTGACAAACATTACCCGACGGAGGATAGTTAGTCAGAATATTGAAGGAGAATATTCTTATAAAATGCCATGTAAAGACCAATGTACCCCTCTTCTTATGTTATAGCCCGAGGGACAAAATTGTAATCTCACACCCTTCCCTCCATTTCCTATAAATAGGGGTGGCCCTCTCCCATTTGAGGGGATCACAAATCTGAAATATATGAGAGCATTGTTGAATTCCTTGCCATGCTTGTTGGTCTTGTGCCCTCGGAGGGCAGTCTCGCGTCGGGCGTCGACGTGTCGCGCGCGTCTCCGCCTCAGGGTTCCCGCGCATCCCGCGTAGGCCCTCTATGCCTTACGGGGGGTGCCTCAAGTGTATTGTCTAGTCTTGACCCTACGACACTAGTAATGTTGTAACGGAGAAGTTATCGAACACGTACCCTCGTACACCGATAAGCAGGAAATACGCTCCCGCACAAGCGTTGCCGATGAAGACGTACGTAGCCGACCTCAAGGTCACGGAGAACATGGCGCGATGAAGAAGGAGGCGGCGCGACGACGATGCTCCGGTGCCGAGCCTGAGTGGACATCACCTCCGAGTACTCGCACACGTACGGACCTTGATGATGACTTCCGGGCTCCCCGATCCAGCCGAGATAGCGGAAGCGAGAACTTGGGTGGAATCCCGCAGCACAACGGCGTGCTGCGGTATATATAGGTCTCACGTATACGCAATCCAAACGTGGGATCACATACGCCGAGAGACGGGAGGGTGGAAGTGGACAAAGGGAGAAGCCTTGGCCAACCGGGATTAAACCTGGATTTATTGTGTATTTTCTCAATTAATCCGTCTCCTATTTATTGGAGGAGAGGGGTTGCACCTCTCCTCCAATTGTCCATGTGGGACTAAACAACAAAGGAGAGGAGGGGGTGGTGCGCCGGCCATGGGGCCCAGCCGCCCCCATGCAGCCGCATGGGCCCCTGGGGCCCAGCCGCACCACCTGGGGGGAAGTCCCCCACTTGGGCCTTTCCCTCGGGGTTTGGCCCATTTAGGTGGGCTGCCCCTTTTTTCCTTTTTTTAATATTAAATTAATATAAATATATAATTCTATAATTAATATATTTACATATATTTAATCTCCCGTGACTCCGAAACAATTTCTAATCACTCCGAACTCACTTCGGTCTTCCCCGGAACACTTCGTTCTTGCCGGAACCTTTCCGGAACCTCTTTTCTCTATACCTAAATAATTCGATGTTTCCAAAACGTTCTCCAAGCGTCGTCAAGACCTTAAGTGTGTTACCCTACGGTTCGGGAATACTCCAGACATGGCCGAGACCCTTCGCTCGCCAATGACCGTCAGGGAGCCCTGGATGACTATGACGGTCCCTGTGCATTCCAGAATAAATCGTCGTTGAACCGTTAACATAATATGTTCATTCCCTTTGTTCCATCGATACTACCTTTGTCCGAGATACGATCGTCAACATCCTATGTTGTGTTTTATCTCGTTACCGACAAGGTTGCTTTAACTCGTTCGTGATATTATATCTCCAATGACCTAGTCATACGCTGCGCAGCTTTATAGATATAATCTCACCGAGTGGGCCCAGAGTATCTCTCCATCACACGGATGAACAAATCCCGCTCTTGATCACTCGCCCCGACTACTTCATTCCAATACCCGAAAGTGTCACCTTTATTGTCACACTATATAAGATATGACGTTTGATGCGATCAAAGTATCTTCCAGAAGCAGCGACTTGATATAATCTCACGGTCTAAGGAATAAGCTATCACGTTACTTTCCTATTGCAGTGTTGAACTTAGTGATACGATCCTTTTGCAATACTTTGGTGGGTAATGTCCATCAATTTATTCTACTAATAAAATGACTCCATCATCAACTGTTATGAATCAATATGATCGGGAAATCACGATCATCCATTGACTGATGGACTAGTTTATATAGAGGCTTAACTAGGGACTCTGGTTTGTTTTACATACCACACGTGTATTAACAATTCCGATTAATACAGTTATAGCATGGTATAAAACTAATTATAAACTTAATGAGATAATGCAATAAATCCTTATTATTTATTTGCCTCTAGGGCATATCTCCAACAGTCTCCCACTTGCACTAGATTACAAATAAACCAGCTGCATTTCTATACCAATCATACAACCTTATCTTCTATAAGCGTTTATGATAATGCTCGCTTGTGGAAGAGGTTTCCTTCGGCCAGAACCTTTCATAACCGTAAGTTCTTTGCGAATCATTGATATCACCTTGTTTGATATCAACAAGTTATCTTTATAACAAATATACATATTTGGCAACTAAGTGAGACTTTTGTTTCCCTGCGCTTACTCTGATCTTATATCAGTTAATTGCATTTAAAACACACTCAGCTTAGAGAATACATTTTCTCTACCAATCCTATGTAATTTCGCAGTATCTATATATACTTTTATATTTACCTAAGTAGATCCTGACACTCTATTGTCAGCCTAATGCCTATCCTATAACGACTTGATCCTTATTTCCTTCTGTCATCTAGGTTGATCATTTTAACATAACACTTGTTAAACTCATCATCCTTTACAGACTTGAAATAACCACACACATCTTCAGTTTCTTTTAAAAATGAAGATGTTCTTGGTTTTACTGACAGTGAATGTAAATTCACCTCAGTACTTGTTCTTCTAGTCATATTATGTCGAGTATATAATATGGTTCCATACGCTGCCATCTTATCGTGCAACATATTTTACAACCACGATTATTTTCTATAGATTTACAAGGACCACCTCGTTGTCACGTCTCTTTCTGACTTCTCAGAATCTAATCCAGAAAAACACCTCGACTTCCATTTTAAACACTCTAATCTATTCAAATAGACACTGATGTTTTAAATCATATATGACTTTATTGTAATTCCACAATTACTCCTAGTACCATCTACTATATGTCATTTACATATAAACACCTGACTTAGCTCCCACTCAAAATGTCAATCACATTTGAGATTGTGTAGCTTGTGATGCTCCCACTCAAAATGTCAATCACATCTCATATTGTGTAGCCCACAAGCTCCCACTTAATAATACATGACTTGCATATTAATATGGTGAGCTGTCCTACTCCCACTTAAATTATACAAATATAATTTCTTTCGATATTTCGTTCAATACCGAAATCCATTGATCATTCATCAATTCGAAAATTCCAAACATGATGTATTATACTTGTCTAATACAAATCCAAAAACTTAGGCATGTCTACATCCAATGCAGTCAAACAATTTGATTTTGTCCAAGACATTCTCTATGACAAAATTAGCTTATGTTCTTCTCATAGTTCCATTCTTTTCACACAACCTGTCATGTGAAAAATCAAGTAATCCTTTTACTTAATAAGATTCAAGCAACATTTACTACCATAATCTTAAATGTAACCTTCTAGATTTATGACTCTTTAGTCATGATTCGAATTTGGTATCACCTTAATTTCTTTGTATTTCGTAGGTATCTCTTGTTCTAGTAACAAGATTATTAAATCATGAATATTAATCTGTGACCAGACAGAAAATATTCTTCAATGCCTACTATTTATAAAAAGCTCCTTATTTGAAAATATTATGATCTTTTATCATCATTTTTTTCATTTCCATCTGTTGAGTTTTTGTCACCGGAGCATATTCCGAAAACATTATCTCTAACATAATGCGAACAAGACCAATTACCTCATATAAGCTTTTACTTCATATCCTTTCTTGAAACTTGTTTTCAACAAATCACCAAATTAGCAATACTAGTTTTGCCCTCGTCGGTGTTTGCCATATGAAACATATATTCACTCTATGAATATTTTACAAAGAACTATTTCGTATATAGTTTCGTATTATCATATAATCCTATAAACCACGACACTCAACATATTATCGTTTATACGAATTTTAGATGAAGATTTCAAAATAAGGGAGTTTACTAATTTTAACGAAACATTTTAATCCTTTAAGAGATACCTTTTAAGACCATACTTTATTTAAAACAGAGTATGATTATAATATTCACATAAATCAACATGCTTTATGTACGGAAATTCGCTTTGGCACCCGGGAGCATATGCTCCCGGTATTTTCGAAAAAAAGTCAAAATTTGAAAAATTATCAAAAAAATCTGAAAAAAATCATGCACGTACCTGACCATGGTACGCACCACCGTGTTTTTTTTTGCGCAGAAATGACATCGTACGCGCCTTGTACAAAAATGACAAATTTCCTGTCAGAAATTCAAATTTTGAATCTCATTTTCTGACAGGAAATTTGTCATTTTTGTACAGGGCGCGTACGATGTCATTTCGGCGCGAAAAAAATAGGGTGGTGCGTACCATGGTCAGGTACGTGCATGATTTTTTTCAGATTTTTTTTGGTAAGTTTTCAAATTTTGAATTTTTTTTTAAAATACCGGGAGCATATGCTCCCGGGAGCCAAAACGGCCTTCTCCTTTATGTATTATTATAATTTGTGAACCGAAATTTCACAAGTCTTCTATGATAAAATAAATCTTTAAAATCTTTATTATAATCCAATTACAATATCCTGATTTTATATCCTCCTTTTCTCCAAAAAATCCTTTTGATCTAATCAAATGATTTCAGACACTTGTATCTTTTAGTAAATACTTTTATTTACTTAGACATACAGTAAAAGGCTACAATAATAATTTTCACTACACAATTTAATTCAGCAATCATCTTGCATGATTTCAAATTAAATTTCTTCTCATATTGATACATCAATATTTTCAATCATTATGTCGTATGCAAATACACAAAATCAAAACATCCAAAATATTTGCAACACTAATATGATTAAATTCGGTAGTGTATATAATTATTGACTTATGATTTTATTTTAGCAATTATACCCACTTTGCTATCATTGAGATTAATACACGAATAACTTGTTCATAATCGAAATGTGACCATAAGAAAACTTTATTCATAATAAAAACAACTTGCTTGTTCCCTTACAAATCTTATATATTTACTAATTGGAGGCACCATACGAGGCTCCACATTAATCTTGGAGGTTAGCAAATTTTGTCCATCCGATCTGCCTATAATCAGCCTAAAACCGTTGGATTAAAATTGTTTGTCCAAGGCGCACGCTCGATTTTTCTTGCGCGCTATCTCTCCACTCGAGTTCGAATCCCATCTAGGAATAATTCATGGCAAATAATAAAATATCCCCGTTTGCTGGCACGCACTAGGCGCTCCTAATGCCTGCCTTCGTGACCCTTCGCCATGTAAAAGAAAAAAATAGGAAACAGATCTAATCGTCACCTCGGTTGTGATGCGGGCGGCACATCATTGATCAGGGCTTCATGCACGCCTAAGATCGATCGATCTCATCCGATGCATGTCAGGTTGCACACTAATTCTTTCTCAATTCTCACTACCATGCGATCGGCGACTGATTATTTGTTGATTTCTGATGCATGCCAGGTGGGAGCGTGTCAGTGTGCTGTACTTTCTCTGAATACTACGAAGTACAAGCTCTGATAGTCTCCCCGTCGATCACCTAGCCTCCTTTTTGCGCACAACTTCACAAACGTTTCAAAGCATCTCTTATGATCGGCCATGGACGGACGGACCCAGGGCCAGCAGTGATTATGTAGATCGGAACAACTGGGGAAAAATATTCGTGGGGCATGGCAGTGGTTCTCCAGCATCAAGACAACTCTATCAACCTACAGGTTTGGTCTTCTAACTTAATTATTAATAAATACCATACGATTCTATTTGGAATTCCGCATGCATGATATGCATGTGCAGCAAATTAGTGGATGCAAATTTTGATGTTTCGCTGCATCACATGCGATCTGTGATGGCCAATACGTTTAGATGGAACCAAAAAAATTTGATCAATCCTTACAATTTTGTGCCAAATACATACATGTGATTCACCCGATGCATAGCTCTTGGTTACCTGATATTTTTTTAATTGTATGCACAATGGATAAATCGTACCAGCGTGGTGATAGATAATAAGAATCTGAGCATATTTAAGATGAGGAAATTAAACAACATGCATGCAGTTTGGCGTGACGTTGAAATTAAACAACCTGTCCTTTACAAAATTAACTAGCCGGGTGGCCCGCGCATTTGCGTGGCTAGCATGGATATAAAATATGTTTATATCTAATTTATCATTTTTCTTATGGATACTACTCCTTCCAATTCTGAATTATTAAGATGTTTTATATTTTTTCTATATGGTATGTATGTAAAAAATCGACCTGACATTCGTGCATAAGATTTTACTGAAATTGTATTGGCACATATTTTTCAAAACCCTTATCCAAATGGATCCGACTCGAGCGGAAATGAAAACCAGTTTAGTGATTTAGAGGCCTCAAGCGCTAAGCCATTTTTTTGAAGCTAAGGCCGCAAGCTTTGTGCAATCTTTTGTTTGTGCGGGTTATTTTTCAACTTTTCTAGCATAGTTCTCACCCGTATGATTGGATCCTGGATAAACATGTTGGTGAGGTGTATTAGGTCCTTACTCCTTAGTAAAAATAATAAAGCTCAAGCTTTATGCCAATAAAACACATAATAATGTTTCTCCTTTTCTGTTCTTCCATTTTGCATTTTCCCAATGCAAAATTTTCCATTAATTAGTTTGAAGCACCAGTTCACTAAGAACTGAACATTGGACGCTTATGTCGAAATCTTGTACATGTCGTCTTCTTAGATCCACATTAAAATATATCGAGTTGCCATTGTTTTTTATTAGTGAAATGTGATGCTTCTAGATGCTTTTGCATAACCTAATAAACACACCCTGATGTACGGCAATGTAATTTATATGTATCTAATACGTAATTTCGTGATAGTTCTTTCTCATTCACTGAGGTTAGACTTTCTTTATTAAGTTTATATAAAAATTATATTGGTAATTCGTCGACTATTGTTCAAAAAAATGTAGTATATATTACTAATATGAAAAAAAATATAATCAAAATTTCCCCAAAAACTATTAATAAGACAAATTCAGGTTTGTAGGACTGACTATGGCGTGAGAAGGAACTTAGATCTTCATTCTTGATTTCTTTATGAAGTAGTATATTTTTTATTAAAGCAAAAAGTTTCTATGAACAGCACACAGGTGCATCTGACAGAACTGGCAGCACAAGAAAAATCTTTTTAGAATATACTTTACTGTACACAACCTGTTTCACAAAGAAGAAGAAGAAGAAGAGAGTTCACCTCATAACCAATATGTTGCTGGTGGTTCCTTGGGATCCTCAGTGATATATGTAGCGGCCTGGTGCGAGCAAAAAGAAAACCATGGAGAATAAGAAAGACCTTTCAATTGATCACACATCAAAAGGAAAATATAAATTTTCCTTCTTTTCTCCACGTAGATCGCATCAATGGAAAAGCCCTTGTTTTTGTTTTCGCTGGTAAATTCTAGGTAAAACATCTAGTGCTCATAGCGTCAGCTTGTTTGAGCTTCCATTTCATTTTCCCCATTTGAGTATGACCGTAGCATCACCAAGTGCTATTCTGCACATATGTTTGGCAAGAATAATGCAATGATAGCTTCATGTAAGCAAATGCGGTATAAAACTAAATGATGGCACCGTGACATCAATAATTTATGTGCACCTGTTAGATAGCAGGATGTTTTGACTTCTCCATAGAGTTTTCAGTTTTTAGGGGATATGAGTGTATGTTATGAACAAACACATTTCACTCGTTTGGTTTATGAAAATCCTTGTCAGATTATTTTTTCAATCACAGTTCCGAAAGAGAACAATAAAAAATTGTGTGAATCCTTATAATCAAGGTGTTCTCTACACAAAGTGGACTGTTAACTGAATCTAAAAATTCATACAGTTTGTGCTCATTACCTCTGTAATGTTCTTGAGAGAATATTCCCATGAACCCGACGAACATTGTCTCACCCTCGAGATCTTTCTTTAAGAAAACATCTGATTCAATATGTTTCCAATACAATCTTTCTTTCAGCATGAGCATAAAAATACTTTTTTTTCCTGCAACCGAATTTAATCAATAGTCTTAGATTTCTTTTTCGTTATCAAAATTTTTAGCTCTTATGCATCAAAAGCATTACTAACCTGGCCATAAGCATTTGATATCCCATCCCCCGTTCAATGTAGCTTCTGTACATATTTTCGAAAAAAATATGAGTAGGGAATAATCTGTGTGTAAAAAGATACATGGTACTTCATTCCTCTGAACCTGATGAATCGTATATATTTTTCCTAAGATCTAACAGAGATGAATAGTTGTCAAATGAGTCTTATATTTTCTTCAAAGAACAAATTTACGTGTTGCCTGTCTCTCCTGAAAGTACTGCTTTTTAGACTATATGACAATGTACTAACTTCTTGAAATAGATAGAGAGTGTACTAATTAAGTAAAACATAATAACGTGGGAAGTTTAGATATAGCAATCTCTACTATATAATACGGCTTGAGGAGGTGTTGGTACGTCATTTTATTTTCCGGTTCTACCCTCCCACCAAGTCACATATTACGCACTGATACCATCGTACCGTTTTGTTTCACTTATTTACGGAAACTGCCACCGCCAAGTCAGAGAAATTCCCCTCGGCCTCCGCTACTTTCGCCTAGCGCCACTGCTGCGGGCGCTCGACGCGCGGCCGGGAAGTCTCCCCACTGCCACCGTTGATCCCCCGCCGCCACTCCTAGCACCCGCGCCTCCCAAGCCGAGAGTCCCCATACTCCAGGCACTGCTGCACCTCCCCGGCGAGCTCAAACATCGCCGGTCCCCTTGCTCCTCAGGCTGGCCCTCAATCCTCAAACGGGAGATCGAACGTTGTCGGGCCCTTGCTCATTGCGCGGCTCGGCGTCCCCCGCCGCAAGATCAATTCCAGCGCCCCCTGCTCCGTGCTCAACGGGGCCGGCCTCTTCCCCGCACTCGACGAGGCTGGCCTCTTGCCCAATCCCACCTCGTGCTCCCTCGCGAGAACAGGAACAGCAGCCCGGCTGCAGCGGGTTGAGCAGCACGGCCCGGAAAGATGTCCCGCCGGTGGGGATTTGGGGATAGGTGTCCGGGGGATCCGCGCTGGTGAACGGAAGAAGGAGAGCAGGCCGGGAGAGGGTGGAGCAGAGCGGGGACGACCGCCGTCAGGCGATGTCCTGCTCCTCCCGTGGCAGGGGAGGTCGTCAGCACATGGATGCGGCTCCCCATCCGGTGGACGGCCAAGGTGGTTCCTGACCACGTGCTACCTACCGACGCCGCCAGCCGAAGTGTTGCAGGGGAGGTCGTCAGCACGGGCTGCGGCTCCCCATCCGGTGGACGGCCACAGTTGGCGCGGCGTCTGCGGCGGCAGCTTGCCACGATACATCTTCATCAGCTCCACCTCTCTTCTGGTATGGCGCCGTACTCCATCTCTGCTCGGAGGTGAGATCGTTGGAGGGTGGAAGAGAGCACATTTCCTGGCTATTACATCTAGCCTTGGAAGAGTTAGACTCGATAATGTGGTCGGACAGAAAATGGTGTTGAAGTATCTAAAATGCGGGGAATGCAAAAAGGCTGTTTGATGAAATGCCTCAGCTAAGCATTGTACGTGTTTGGACTGCTGCAATTCGATTGATGATATTACAAATTCACAATCTAACAAGCCTTGACTCTGATTGCCTGCCTGTTTTCCATGCTCTCCGTGAATCAAATATGCCTCTCTTCTGGACGTGACGTGATACGGTATGGAGTTCGTCCTAATAATTAGATTTTCGGGTGGTTGTGATTCTTCTACAGGGAACTAAATTCTCAGTTATCAGTGCTGTCCTCTCTACTCCTCAGCTTATACACGTCTGCTAATTTGGTAGTGCAGTACACCTTCATGCTATGCATCTCCATCTATCTGTTGTACTTTCTTTAAACGTGTTTAAATTCAGTTCTAACAGAATAAAATTGAGGAACAATATGTGTAATTCGATGCACATCTGAGTTAATTTGGCAAACTAGGTTCATTTACTTTGATCTCTGTCATGTCTCATTGCTGCAGGATGTGATCACCAAAGAAATGGAACACCTACAGATTTGCTTCAGTGCTGTGTACAGGCATGTCGGCTAACATGTACCCCATCTGTGCAATGGGTTCACTTTGCTGCTGAGTGAGATTGCATATGTGAGATCATAGCTTATTTTTATTACATTTTGTTAGTTTGTGGCAATGACCATTCTGGTAAGTCAGATAGAGCCTAATTTGGCGTACACTTCTCATCTTTCTGATTGAATTTCAGGCTGCTAAAGGAATCGCTGCCACACCATCATCTGAAATTGTAGGTAGGAACTTGGACTCTATTAAGGATGACATATAGAGTTGGTAAATCTGTACAGTATGAATTAAGTAGTCATGTTTTTAATCGAGATTAAAGATTCAAGAGGTTTCATTCGTTTGTTTGTTTTCCTTATTCCAAAGTGTACTCTTAATGTTGCTATTATTTTCCTGGAACCTCCGCTGACATTTTACATCACAAGTAATTTAATTACTACTCCACTATCTACTACTCATTCAAAAAGTGTATACTTTTAGGGTAGGAATGGGGGGATATTAGGACAAGACTGACGGGACGCCAAGAAGAAGAAAGAGTCAATACTATTTTTTTACGTCTCCATTATCAAATTCCTAAATTCCTATCTTTGCAAGATCTGTCAAATGGATCAGGTGTCCCATTTTTCCAGTATAAATTCCGGGTCGCCACATTTATGTGTGATACCATCTTGGCACCGTGCCTACCGGTGCCCAGGTCCGCGATATTCGCTTAATCAATGAACCCGTGGACATCAACAACCTTCTAAGGAAATATAACCACTTGCTATATAAGCCCGTCTATTTTATTTTGCTGTGTTTTGTTTGATCATATGATTTCTTCGTGCTGGTTTCTCGCGTACGTGGGCTTTGGTGAGCTGGGGTGGCTGGACTAGGCCGGGCCCTGGTGGCCTGGCTGCTAACTTTAAAACTTTTTTAATTAGTTGGTTTTATTATTTTCAGAAAACTAAACGAAGGAGTTTGGGATATTTGGAATACTCATAACATTTATAGAAAACTTTGTAAATTTGATGACGGCCCTGTTAAGTTCAGTAAAAAATCGGTAAATTCAAATATGGCCCCCTCTAGGCATGAACTTATATATTATTGTTTGTGGTTCCCTCATGGAGATTGTTGTCTTTTCTGTTTACTACAGAAACAATTATAAAGGTTTAGACGAATCTATATGCTATTTCCGTCAGTTGGGACGGTGTTGCATGGAAATGTTACATATTTTAATTGCATTGTGTTTTTATGTTACGTGTGCATTAGAAAAAATAATGTAAAGTCCCGTGGCAACGCACGGGCATTCAACAAGTGACATATATGATTTCGCACAGGCATCATACTAAATTTTCGAGTAGCCCCACACATCTACACCAGCTAATATAAAATCCACATTTTATTTCGCCCGTTGCATACTTTGAGGATATTTTCTGTATTCTTGAAAGGATTTGACAGTGTCATCGGAATTGAGTAACTTCAGTATATGGTTCAGTTGTTCTCAAATAAATACCAATGCTAGAATATGACACACGTAGCAAAAAAGAGGAGATTTACTGGGTTGAAGGGTCTCTTGCAGGCTGCAGCTTCGTGAGATGATCGAACCCCCCAAACTACATCTAAGTGAAGCATCAACATAACCTGGATAAATCTGCTTGGTAATTAGTCTCTTTTATTTCAAACAATGCATGTACAGGCTGTTGAGACAACTTCTTACTGGGAGTATGTAGAACCACAATGCATGCACCGCATGCTAGTTCAAGGAAATGACATGACCTACCTGATGGATTGAGCGGACAGTTTGAGGGTTGTTTCCCACGGAAATCTGGACTGTGGATTCAGAAAAATACTACAGGCAGTGATAGTTACCAATCATGAAGTATACTGCTACAAATAAATATGCCTGTAATCACAAACAAATAAATCTGTGAGATGATAGGTAGGCCCTATAACTGAAATATCCCAGCAACAATACAGATTAAGCATTAGTAACAAACATGAGCGTAGCAGAGTAACAATCATCTAGCTTTCAAGCCTAAATCTGAACAATATACAACTAAATATCAGTAAACATAGAGCAAATTAGTACTAACAGAACTCTGCCCATAAGTATTACTGAAAGAAACAAATATCTCGATGAGATAGGTAACGCTGCTGTCGGCCTCGTATAGTCCCTATAGTCGCCAGCCACAGGACATCCAGCGGGCATATCCTCCATAATGTTCAACTCTCTATCACTGCCTTTCCTCTCTCGATGTGGTTGTACCCGTCTTCGTTGTTCCTAGAAAACAGACTCGACTCCAGCAGCACGTGTGTGCATAGACATATGATGATTCCCCAGCCGGAAACACTACAGAAGATAGGAGCGGCCGGCCACAGCAGTAAGTTGAGGAGAACCCGATGGCCTGTTGCAGCAACCTCAAGTCATGGTTGACATGTAAACCAAACTCTTTTGTGGAGTGGAGTGCATACCCTGGCTAGCGGCCGGCCGGCATGTCTTGAGGGGCCTGCCCGCGCATTGAGCAGCTCTCATGGCCATCATCAGCTCTTCTTTTACGCTTTTCTGCAGCACGTCGACGGACACTAAGATGATGACCGACCACGATCCTCTAGACCGGCAGCGCGACGCGGTCTTCTCCGATCGTAGCCGGCAGCCAGACAAAATCGCCCCGTCCGTCTTCGTGTCCTTCCAAGTTCCAATCGATTTGATGATCGATGACGATCCCTTTAGACCGGTATCACGACGCGGTCTTCTCCGATCGTAACAACGCCATTGGCCACGATGCATGGTGTGGTGAATACCCAGAGTTTTGTGGGTTCTTGCTTGACGCGTGGACCTGGAAGCCATAGCCGACAGCCAGATAAAATCGCCCCGTCCGTCTCCGTTTCCTTCGAAATTCAAATCGATTCGCCTCCTCCGTTATCCTCTACCTTGCCGGAGGCTTCCGCAGAGACCGCGCCTGGGCGGCGGGGCTCATTGCCGCGTCTCATCCTGCATCATCTCCCTCGCCGGATGCTTCCATGGCGGTCGCGTTGCCCTGGACGTTCGTCATCCTGCATCATCTTCCTCGCGGGAGGCTTCCATGGCGATTCGCGCCAACCTGGACGTGCTCTGGCTAGGTGGAGTAGGGATTGAACCGCGGTTACTGGTGGTGTCGCCGTGACTGCAGTCTGCCGGACCGTTGTGGTGACTGCTGTCCGCCAGACCGTCGGAACGTCGTCGGCGCGTACGGGTCATCTCCGGCTTGTATTGGATATTTTTTTCCTCGCGATTCGCCGGACGCCGGAAGCTTCGTTCGCGCTTATGGATGTGTTGCCATTGTTTCGATAGCCGATCGTCCATGGATAGATGTCCTCATCCTGCTCCGCTTTTGGTTATGCGTATAGTTGCCGTAATTATTATGGAAATCCATACCTACGTGCATGCGGATCTGGATTTCATTGGCGTGTGTTTCGATTGACTCGTGTTCAGGCATGTGGTGGTCACGTACATGTGCTTATATTGGGCCGTGGATGTGTCCGTTTGGACATCAGCTTACCTATCGTGTATTTCCAAAACTTTAGCATCTTTCTTTTCAGATTCACGTACGTGCACGTTCTGTCCACGCAATTCCTAGCTGCCGTGCCGTGTACTTCCGATTAAATCTCCACCGTTTAAAAATTGTAGTTTTATGGTGGTAAATCTTGAGCGTTGGTTAACCTGTGTTTTAATTATATAATAGATAGATATCACAGTTGTTGATCTTTTCTGCTTTATACCGTGCAATGGTGAAGGTGGACGCACATCATCATCAGCTGTAGTTGTTCTATAGCTTCACTGGAATAATTTTATTACCATTCGTCGATCTTGGACATGGCACGTAAATGATTTTAGGATTTCTCACAACTAAGATGACTCAATCAAATTCATGCTTGATATTTATTTATGTGATATATGTTCGTTCCCCTAATTAGCTCAACGGTTTGATAATTAGCATACTGGGGACATTAATATGTTTATGCTTGAAGATCCACTTGAACGGCATCCAGAGATGTTTAGAAAATTATGCAATATGGTTGCTAGAAGATGTTTAGCCAACCTAATTAATGGTGGATTCGGTAGGAAGCAACAAGAAAAGTAGGTTAATATTCTCTTTTTAAGCGTAGCAAATTATGGGTCGTGTTAGTCTCGGCATGTAAACACTTTTACCTGTGAGCAACTACATGCTTCGGAAAAACCATGATCTTAACGTATTTTGAGGCTGTATTGATTTTTTGCTGAGGGGAATATGTGCATTTTGAATTTCTGCTTGCAGTTTCTCTAGATGACAGTGTGTAAAATACTAGAACTTTTTCATGCTTGCTGTAAAAATCTGGGGCACAGTTAAAAATTAGTAATACTTTGCCACGTGCTAGCTGATTATCTAAGAGTGAGGAATGATAGAATCTGCAACCAGGCCGAATCTACAGTTATGGCGAACTGAAGCTCTTGGCCACACGTTCACACAAACAGCAGGAACAACTACGGGAATGTGCTGAAAAGTTTCACGGTAAGTCTCATCTATTATGGCTTTTTTTGTTTCTCGGTTTTCATCATGATGACTATAACATTGGCTATAAATTTTTAGATGTAACTAATCAATAATCTAATAAGATCTAAGGCTGCCAGTCCTCTATGTTTTCCCTTAAAAATCATACTACATTAGATTAGTGTAGAAGGGGTCTAACTCTTTTGTGAAATAATCATGGTGATCTGATTTAATGTTTATAAATATAAGAGGTATACACGTGCACTCAATATTTAAGATTTTTGGAAAATAGCAGAGACATATTACTAAAAGTATGTATGTATATATACTTGCATATATAATAAAAGTAAAATGCAAAACTTAGAAATGGGATTCGAATTAGAGTTTCTCTTACAGCCCGTGTGGATGCACGGGTTGACGATTAGTATGAATAACTTGTCTCACCGAATGCAAGACACACTTATTACAATCACTCTCAAAATCGATTACAAAAACTCTTATTCAAAACCTACTAATCAAAAACTGATAACTATGGGCTTGAAACTCCTTGGCCATCAACTCTTTTGCTTGCCATCATTCCGCAACATCATGTCGTACTCTGCAGCTATCCTGTTATATTTTGGTGCTGTTTCAATAAAACAGAACATAAGCATCAAATAGTTTAATATTAACAAGTGTAAGAAATAACAATTATAACTTGTATATCAAATATACCTTGCGTGTCATCTATCTCTCCTTCAATGGTTTCCACCTTCACGTCTTTGATTTCAACCAGGAAATCAGTGAAGAGGAGTGACTCACTCTTGATCACATACTCATCGACAAGCTCCTTATAGCTAGGAGGTAGAGAATGCAACACTGCCTGTATCGCAAAAGTATCCGCCATCTAGTAGCCACACATGTTTGTGAGATCATCGTGAATGTCAAACATCCTACACAAATGTGTCTCCAAGCAGGTGTGTTCTTCCATCGTGAGTGAAAGAAAATTATCCAGCTGCTTGAACCGCTCAAGTTTCACTCGGTCTACAAACCAAGTTTTAAGAGCATTTATCATCACAAAAGGCTCCATGTGGCGAAACTCATTTTTCAACTCATAATCCATGCAGCCGAACATCGTGTACTGAACACTCATGAAGATGTCACAACGTTGACGAAAATCTTCTCTCGCCTCTGCACTTGCGGAGTTTCCTGGGTGATCTCCTAAGAATTCTTCTATCACGTAAGAAATGTCGTTTTGGTAGAGGACATCTTTCAGGTTTCTGTACCATGTCATGAAGTTGGATCCATCGTTTCGGAGATTCCCTTTTCTAATAAAATGATTGAACTCAACACTTTCTTCCTTAGGGTAAGGCATAATCTACAGAGATAATTTGCAAAGAACGGATAAGGCTAAGTTTATAATAATATGAGTTTATTTTTATAATCACATTATAAAACATACTCCACTAAGAAAATCATCCCTAAAACATCTTAGTGATTACACGATCCTAATCCACTACACTATCCCCCATCAACAAGGCTGACAGCATAATTTCAAAGGTAGGCAACTAAGTACCAATCGCAACAATCATGCGACTCATGCTCGATCTTTCGATCTCCCGTGTTCCGAGGCTATGTCTGTACATACCAGGCACGCCAATCTAACCTTAGTGTATTTGTGTGCGCAACGTGGCTTACACCCACTGTATGCGAACGAAGAGACGAGTGTAACCGCAATGCGGCGTACCCCGTAACGTAAAACTTTATTGGTGGTGCACACTAAGGGAGAACACAATTTTGGTATTTAATTAGGGATCATCCTATTATTGCTACCGTTGTATATCTTAATATAAGCAATCAAATAAGATGCACACACAACAAACAATATCAAAATAATGTAATGAAGTGCGATATGACATGGCTCATGCGCCTTGGTCTCCATGGCGCGCCCCCGGCGGTGCTCCGAGTCTACGGTGCCATCTCTTGCCTCCGATAACATAAAACTTACCGTAACCATGTCATATTAAAATACTCCACTGCAAAACAAAGTTAGACGCTCTCTAATTTAACTTTTGCATGTTTTACGTGGCTGCTAGGGCCTTCGTTAAAGAACCGTTTCTTACCTATGAACATACAACCACAACATCGATTAAATAATTGTCTCTATTACACCCTTTTCAGGGCCCTCCATTGAAAATGCTAAGCCATCTAAAGATAGAGAAACAGACACCCGCTAGCCGCATATATGGTACAAGCCATATGTCAGTTGCGGAACCAGTCTCGCGTAAGCGTACGCGTAAGGTCGGTCCGGGCCGCTTCATCAACTCGATGCCGACAACATTAGCATGTGCACGCGAGAGGGTAACAATTATATAATCGATGCCCACATTCAACATGTGTTCTAACCGTACCAGCAATACTACACATAGATCGGCTCTGATACCACTGATGGGGTTCGTAAGAGAAAACAATAATTTTTCTAACTATCGCAACACCGAAAACTAGCCAGGATCTATCTATCTAGTAATGCTGTAACGGAGAAGTTATCGAACACGTACCCTCGTAGACCGATAAGCGGGAAATACGCTCCCGCACAAGCGTTGCCGATGAAGACGTACGTAGCCGACCTCAAGGTCACGGAGAACTTGGCGCGACGAAGAAGGAGGCAGCGCGACGACGATGCTCCGGTGTCGAGCCTGAGTGAACAGCACCTCCGAGTACTCGCACATGTACGGACCTTGATGATGACTTCCGGGCTCCCTGATCCAGCCGAGATAGCGGAAGTGAGAACTTAGGTGGAATCCCGCAGCACAACGGCATGCTGCGGTATATATAGGTCTCACGTATACGCAATCCAAACGTGGGATCACATACGCCGAGAGACGGGAGGGTGGAAGTGGACAAAGAGAGAAGCCTTGGCCAACCGGGATTAAATCCTGAATTTATTGTGTATTTTCTCAATTAATCCGGTCTCCTATTTATTAGAGGAGAGGGGTTGCACCTCTCCTCCAATTGTCCATGTGGGACTAAACAACTGCGGTGACCCAGCACACCACTGCATGTTGTAGTGTACAAGTCGTTGATGTAACACGCACAGAAGGACCTCTCTGCAAATATTACATCCCTCAAAGTAGTACAACAGAAACATAGCTGGTCCAAGGTAACACTATAGGATTACAACACTATTCAATACAAAATCTCGAGACCCTCTTTTTATATTGAAGCAAGTCTCTTGCAAATGGAATACAGAAAGATCCAAATCGTAACTCTAAGCTGGATATCAGCTCTAGCTCTAATTCCTCATCCACTACTGCTGTTGTCACAGCCCTAATCTATTCCATCTGGAATATCTTTATCCAGGGTTGTCTCCTCCTTCCAATAGTTGTTGTCTCCTTCATTGGCAAAGTGGTCGGCATGTATGCCATTGACAATATTGTTGTTGCTCCACCATTGTCACTGTTGTCATCGTTCTTCTGTTGGTGAAGCAGCAGTTGACTCCTTTAAGGTTCACCAGGTAGACTTGACTCCTCGTTGAAAATCTCCTCGACGTCGTGATGGATAACTGTCAACTCCTTTGCTGGCTCCAAAAAAATCTAAGCAGGGGGTCAACGGGGAAAGGGTGAGCAACACGAGCGTTACTCAGCAAGTTCATATTATAGGTGATAAAGTGTTTTATGCACTAGCTACTGCCATGACCAACGGTCATTGGCATAATTCAAGTTTTGGAGAAAGGTTTCTTCAAAAGGTCAATTTTATTTTAGAAAACTATGCTCACAGCCTCCACGGGTCTTGCGAATCAAACATGGGATTCCTTTCCCGCCGCGACCTGTAGTTCCATCCGGGAACACAGATGTGACAGCCACAATTTGGTACACTCTGTAGAGGTGCATAACTTTACCCATGAGAGAAACCCAGCCTTGTTGCCTTTCCGAGTTGCAATCCCCGTCCATACTTCCATGGTATGGGGCCAGGTGTGAGTCCAAAGCCAATCACTGCCCCTCTCCGCACAACACATATCCGCCCCTTATGACCCAGCCGGTACAAAGACCAATGGATCGTCACCACTCCGGAGCTCTTATTCCAAATCACCCCGTCGGGTGGGGAAGGTATGCGCTCCCACGCTGTTGGCCGCCGCAACGGACTCAACCAGGTAATAGTCTGCCGAGGATATGTGAACGAGAGAAGATAGCAGCTGACTTTACCGTCCATAGCATATCATGGTAAACGCTTCTATACGGCACGTAAGGATCACTGTGACATTGGTAATTAATCCTAGGTATATACTTTCCCGTACAATGGAACCTCCACCACAACATCATACCGTGATTCCATTGCCAGCCAAACAATACATATATAGCAATTCACATCATTCAAAAATAGTTTTTCTTTTTCAATGCAATGATAGTAATACGGTTTTGAAAATAGTTTTTATTAAAATAGTTCAGTAAGGACATGCAAGAATGAACTTGCCTGTGATAGAAATGGCCATTCAATCCTTCGGGGTTCTAGGGTTTGCGGTAAAACCCCGAGTTCTAAAAATAGCAAAGTAATCCTGATAAGGACTACTGAAAACTCTAGCAGCATGTTATTATGCATAGTCATGAGATGCATCGTCACCCCAAAATACCCCCGGTTGTGGCTTTTAATATTTTTGAGAGTTTTTAATTAATTAGAGAGTTTGACAAAGATTTACATGAGGAATCAACATATAAAGTAGTCAAATTTTTAGATAATTCAACTTTAATTGAACTCAACAAATTATTTTTCCATCTCATTATTCTTTGGAAAAATAGTTATGAAACATATTTTCAAGTCATGTCCACTTAAGGATCCTTGAATTTTTTGTCCACTCAAAACTTGTCAAAATTCAGTAATAAAACTTACAGATAAATTCCTCATAATATATAGAGTGTGTTGATTATTTTTAGCTGATTTTTGTTCCATTGGTTTGGGAGTTAAAATTAATGTAAATTTGGATAATTTTATTTGGTGAATTACCAAAATGTCCCTGGGCCCATTGGGTTGGACCCAATCCGGTCAAGGCCTGGCTCGGTCGGTTTTGACCGACCGACCCACTCTCTCTCTCTCTCTCTCGCTCGATCCCCTTCTCTCCTGGTGACTCGCCGCCGTCGCCACCCTCGGCCCCGGCCGTCGCCGGCCATCACCGGCGCCGCCACGCCATGGAATAGCTCCGCCGCCTCCTGTTCCCTCGATTCCCCACTTCTCTGCCCTGCTTGCGCACGCCACCGCGGAATCCCTAACCCTAACCGTGCTGGTCGCCACCGGCTCCGCCGGATCGATCTCCTCCGCCAGCCCGTGTGTCGCACCGCCGCCTCAACTCTACGCCTCCTCGTCGACCACGGCTTCCACCTGGAGCCTCAGCTCGAGCTCGCCGTCTCGGTGGCTGCTTGTGTCAGTCATGAGATCTACTTCGAGCCTCTGCTCAAGCTTCTGCTCGGCTACCTCCACGTCCTCGAGCCCTTGCTCGACCTCCTGCTCTACCACGTCACCATGGTCTCTCTGGTGGTCACTGGGTGATGGACTGGCTGCTGCTACGGGTGTTGCTGATGGTCAAGGTGTGGTGTTGCTGTCACCGACGGGATGGCAGTGGTGCCGCCACCGCAACCTCGGCGACAACTGTCTGCGACAACTTCTACGACTACTTCCACTGCTACGCCTACTGCAGCTCCTCGATGCTCCATGCTCTGCTATGGCTACAACTGCTCATGGTGAGCTTTCTTCTGTGGCTAGCTACTGAGATGATGAACTAGTTGTGGTCTGAGGTAGTGTTCCTGATGCACTAGTTTAGGATTTAGGTAGTGGTGAAACTCCAATTCATACTAGTGATGAATTGATGCCTGGAACCATGCTAATTGTCTTTGGTTGGTCTGTGTCAGTGAGGTTAACTGAAGAAAATCTTCAGTTAGGTCCAGTGTGTTGTGCTGTGTGTGATGCTTCTGTTTGGATAATTTACTCATCCAAGCATCGGTGATACTTGTGTGGTTAAACTGTGTCATGCATGTATTTACTACACGCCTGAATTTGTTGTTAGATGATTCTTTAGTTCTTGGCTGCTGCAACTGAGCAATAGAACATGTACATATATGATCTTGCCAGGTGATGCCTCAATTTGGATGATTTACTCATCCTTGGCGTAGGTAGCTTGTGGATGCTTTAATTCTGACGAATATGTACACTGCTAATTAAAGAAATGCTCAATTTTGTGGTACTTCTTCTGTCAGTTAATTTAGAGATAGATTCTAGATGATTTGCTCATCTAGATAGTGTTGTGGATGCTTGCCACGATTTATTTGGATAATTAGATGTCTTATCATGCTCCTAAGCTGTAGATAGTTAGAAGATGTATTTCTCGACAGATTTGGATGAGTTTTAATGTCTGGACAGATCCAAGTTTCTGTCCAGCAACTTGAAAATGATTTATTTTCAGAATCTAGTGTTGTAGTCATTTTTAGATGTATTTATGGACAATTTGGACTGATTGAAAGTTTCTGGACAAGTTTTAACTGTGCAACCTGATGAGGAAAGATGTGCTTAAATACTTGGTGATTTTTAGATGTATTTTTGGATAGATTTTGATGTGCTGCCCTTCTCTCCTCTCTTTCTAGCACTGTCCTGTCATTTACAGAACTTGCTAGTACCTCTCCTCTGCCTAACACATACAAAGAATTAACCTGCTGTTGTTGAGCAGCTTGGTCTTCTGGAAGATGATGATAACCTGCGTCTTGTGGCTAGCCTGCTCCTCCTCGCTGCTTGACCTATTTCCTAGAGTGTATTTATCTAGCTGCAATTTATTTCTGTGGTTGTTCTTGTGTTCTTGAAATATTCTTGAGGTTGTAGCTGATTTGGGAAGAGGATTTAGTTGCTAAATTTATTGCTGATGTATTTATGCTAAGGTAGGAAGCATATGATGTGGTTGGCTGCTTGTAGTTTGCTATTTGGAAAGATGGATGTAAGAAAAATGTGTTGTAGTTAGCTGCTGGTATGATTATATAGTGTTGTCTGATTGTTGTGGTGACACCCGAATGGTGACTCCTCCTTTGCATGGATGAGTAAGGTGCTTGGTTGTCAAGTGTTTATGCATAGGCATTACTTGGGGTTCAAGTTATATTAGATATTTTGCTTGTGGATAACTCTCCTATGTGGCATGCTCATCCATCTCAAGCTTGGTCTTATCTCTTTGTAGGATTTATTCTTGAGCAAGACAAGTGGCTTTAGTCACTAGATGGGTTGGTTTGGCTTCTCTCTTATGTGGGCTTGTGAAATAGTGGTGGCTTAACAAGTTATGGGTGGTGATCTTGTAGGCTTTACAATTTCAGATTTGTGGGCTTTATCAATTAGCTTATTTTCTTCCTTGGTAATTATTAATACCATTGGAGAAACATTTCCATGTCCATGTGGCTTTGTTCTTATTGGTTCCTAATACCAATAGAGAATAATGTAATTGCGGGCTTTTCTTTAATAGGAATTTGACTAGATTAGAGGGAAACAAAAATGTTGCCTTGTTGACTAAAGATAATTGGATCAATTATATTTGCCTTTGCCCCTGTTGCCTTTGTTGCTTGCTCAAATGGATCAATGTTGCCTTCTTATCCTTGCTGCCTATTTGCCTCTAGATGATCCAAATGATCCCAAGATGATTGATCACTCTGAATTATATCACTATTCTGACCACTAAAACCCAAAACCTAGCTAAATTCAGAGAAGTTCATTAAGATTTTGAGTGCATTTTACAGCATTTACATCCATTTTACAGATCAGTGCGCAAAGGCACACATTTCTCCAGAAATTTAGAGTAGAAGTGCAGCAAGAAGCAGCACACAGGACAACCCAATGCCGCAGAGAAGCTACACATGCTTAACATGAAGAAATCAAGTCAAAATTACAAAACAACTCTGTTGTCAGATGGTCAACAGTACACTGACAGATATGCAATTTTTGTCAGTTAAACCCAAATGCAAACAAGGCTCAAGTGTTGGCAGTAGAAGGTCCATGAGAAGATCAGGATGAATTCAAACAAGTTTGAACCAGAAAGGAGGGAAGAGATCAACTTGGAGATGAAGAAACCACAAAAGGCAAAAAGGTCATAAAGTAGGGAACACCCCATGTGCACTGTGAGCTAAAGATGGAAAAGGGAAACTTCCTCCTCTCCACCAATTCGTGCCACTCCATCTCAGAAAGGAAAAAGGAGTATAAAGCCAAGACCAAGGCCACCAAGGACATAACACCTCAGCCACACTCCATCCCATCCGCAGCTCCTCTTCCTCATCCAACACACCACTTTTCACCAACCATCAAGAACTCCAAGAACAGCAAGAACAGAGCAAGAACAAGAACAAGAGCAAGATCAAGATGAACATGGAGACCAGGAGAAGAAGCCCAAGGCCTTGGTGACCTGAAGCTCATGATCTGCAACTCTACTCCCACCCCTGTCTTCATCTCTGCTTCCCCTGCTTCGACTAGGTTTCAGTGAGCCACAGCCAAGGAACCCTCTCCACTTTTCTGTGTAATCTAGTGTTGAACTGAGTTGATCATCCATCTGTGAGTAGGGCCTGTGCTATTTGTCGACTGCAGTGAAGTGAGTGACACATTCCTCTGAAGTTACTAAATATTTGCTTGATCTGCTTACTGTTTGCCTTATCTGTGTGTGTAAGGCTAGTCCTTGCATACCTATGTGTTGTAATTCCATTCCTAGCCTCCAATTGCTTGTTAACTCACAGTGATCTGGCCTGACTACCCAGAAATCTGTGATCTTTGTGCTTCGAATTTTCTCCTGCCTAAACCTGCTAAAAACCCTTGCTTGCATGACTAGTCTCTGCAAGTTGTGAAGTAAAACCTTGTTCCCTGTCTAAACCTTGCTTGGATCCTTGCAGTGATCTTGATTGACAACCAAGAACCTGCAAGTTAAAATTCTGAATTTGTTTTACTTAAACCCCTTTTCCAAAATCCTTCCTTTTCTGAAGTAAAAACCTGAAATTGTTTGATTTAGTCTAGCTTCTGTAAACCCTTAGAACCATCATAACTTTGTTGATCCCTGTGGAGACGATAAACAAACCCCCCTATATTCTGCTTTGATCAAAATTGGTGCCGTTGCTGGGGATTGACTTATGATTGTTTCTTTCAAGTACAGTAGACTAGGCTGTGTGATTTCGTTGAAACTGTTAACAAATTTGCATGATCTAGATGCTTGTGATGCTTTTAGTCCTGTGATCTGAAACTAGAATTGTTATTAGGGGTTTTAATTCAATAACCCTTGATAAAGTTCTTGTTTGTGCTTGTGTGTAGAGGAATCATGATCTTCTTTCTGCAGTTTGTGGAATTTGTGAATGCAGTCTTCTGAAGATTCACCCTTAGCTCCATTTGACCCTGAACCTGAAAGAACTTTCCTTGCCAACAGAAGAAGAGCAGCTTCTGAAGCATCCATAGAAGATTTGGAGTCAGAAGATTCAGTTAGCAACATGGGTGACAAAAAGTTGAGAGATTTGTGGATCCCCAAGGATCAGGTTTCAAATGCAGATGTTGTTATGCCTGCCATCCAGGCTAACAACTGGGAAATCAAGCCAGCCTTGATTAACATGGTTCAACACAACCCCTTCAAAGGTTCTGCTTTGGAAAGTCCTCATGAGCATATCAAAAAATTTCTTGAGTATTGCAACACTCTCAAGCACAATGGAGTGCCACCTGAAGCAATTAGGATGCAATTGTTCCCTTTTTCAGTGTCAGGCACTACAAAAATTTGGTTTCATGCCTTGCCAACTCACTGCAGAGATACTTGGGAGCATTTGGTTCAAGCTTTCTTTGAGAGATATTTTCCACCCACGAAAGCAGCTGAGTGCAGAGATAAAATCACAAGATTTGTGCAGTATGATGGTGAGACTTTGTATGATGCATGGCAGAGGTACCAGGGATTGATAAGGATGTGCCCTAATCATGGCCAAGAACAGTGGTTAATCTTGCAGACCTTTTACAAAGGTTTGTTAGAGCAAACAAGATCATTTGTTGATTCAGCTGCTGGAGGTGGTATCATGAACAAAACCTTAGATGAAGCTGTGGAATTAATTGAAAGTATGGCATCTCACAATTTTTCCTGGACAAATGAGAGGTCTGTGCATCCTGCACAACCTGTGGTTCTTCAGCATGGAAGCCAAGGTGCTATTGAGCCCAAGCTTGAAAGCCTGACAAATCAAATATCTCAGCTTTTGTTGGAGAAGAATAGCAAGGCTATAGTGCCAGTTGGAGCAGTTTCAGTTACTTGCCAGTTATGTGGTATTGAAGGGCATTCTTCTCATGAGTGTTCTCTGTTGGTTCCTCCTGAAAACCAATTGGCAGAAGTGAATTATACTCAGAACCAAGGTCCTTTCTCACAGAGTTATAATCCTGCTTGAAGAAACCACCCCAACCTATCATATAAAAATGCAGCTCAACAAAATTTCCCTTAAGCAGCTCAACAGAATTATGTACCTGCAAATCAGCAAAATTTCAGACATCAAGGCAACATGCAGTACCAGCAACAACAACAGCAGCAAGCAGCACAGCAAAATGATTCTACAAGCAACAGCCAGTCAGAAATAAGTGAGATGATGTGCCTACTATGAAAATGCAGTCTGAGTTGTTTTTCAAAACAATGCAACAGCTTACAGCTGGGATCTCCAATGCCCAAGGAAATCAGCCTGAGAACAAGTTGCCAGCACAAGCAGAGAAGAACCCTCAGCAATGTGGTGCTATTTCAATTACTGAACCAGTAGAAGCTGTCACTACTAGAAGTGGAATCAACACTGATCCAATTCTGAAGACACCTCCAATAGTCACTTATGTAGCTCCACCAAGAAGAACAACAGTTCAGCAAACAAATGTCTCTGAACCCACTGTAGCAGAACCTACAAAACCAGTGCAGCAACCAGCTACACCTGAAACCACTGTAGCTGAACCTGCAAAACAAGTGGAACCAGTTGTAACACCAATGGTTGAAAGGCCTGTTGCTCAAAAAGTTCCATTTCCTGAGAGACTAGAGAAAACTAAGAAAGAAAAGCAACATGCCAAGTTCTTGGAGACAATGAAGGAAGTCCAAATAACAATTCCTATCTTGGATGCAGTTCTACACATCCCTCTGTATGCAAAAAATTTCAAAGACCTTATAACCAAGAAGAGAACTCTGGAAGATCCTGATATTGTTGCATTGACAGAAGATTGCAGTGCTGTCATCCTGAACAATATGCCCAAGAAGCTTGGAGATCCAGGGAGTTTTAGCATCCCATGTGTAGTTGGAAAAAGAACATTCACAGCACTATGTGATCTTGGTTTTTCAGTCAGTGTTTTACCTTTGGCTGTCAGTCAAATTTTGCAGTTAGAAATTTTGAAACCTACTGCTATGACACTGCAACTAGCTGATAGAACACTGAGAAAACCAGCCCTTACAAGAACATCATCTATACTACTATTAAAAGAGCAAACATGTTCGGGATACATTAAATCACAGCCGTCCAATATCCGATCAACGATCCAGATCGTTCCAATGTTTGACAACTTAACACACCTTTTCAATTTCGGGTTAATTACACGGCATTGCCACCGCTAAAAAGGAAACGATTATGTTTCGCGAGCGCCGCGCGTAGCCGGCCGCCAAGCGAGATCTGGTCGAGAGCCTACGGTCAGCGTATGTACGCCTAGGCCGCGACAAAGCACACAGATTTCAAGTGCAGGAATTTTGCTCGAGGCTGGGCAGCCTGCAGCGGCGACCATGGCAGGCCGTTTGTACCGGCGGCTGTGGACGCTGGGAGCAGAGGAGTGGGGCGGCGGGGCTCCGTGCGGAGATGATGGGGTCTGAACCGGCAGGGGCGGCGGCCAGCCGAGAGCCTGAGAGCACAGGTTGCCCGGCGGCCCAAGGGATTAGGGATCCCGCGCGTGGGGAAGCTGTACGACGGCGGGGCCGTCCGGTGACGGGAGGTACCAGATGACAGTACATCCCCTGCCCTGGACGAGACTGCCGCCCAGCACACACGCGAGGTCGACGGCCAGCCAACCTCTCGGCAAGTCGGCATGCATGCAAGGCCCGTCCCCAGATCTGGAGCTGTCGTTGATGATGATACATATTACATGAGTGTATCCCAGGTTACGATAGATAGCAAGATCTGTCATATACTTGCACCTCTTTCAGTTCCTTTTAGCACTGATGTCTTTCGGTGGACTACAAATCCTTCGAAGAACTCTACTGCAGCTTTATCAGCCTTCCAGTTGTGGTACGAGGCGACCTTTGTTCTTAATAACCATGACTTCTCATGTCAAGATCTTATGCAGGTACATGTCTTATAAGGCAAGCAAGGGAGGATATAAAATAATATTGTTGAATTCTTGCATATCTGTTATGTGAAATACTATCAAATTACAGTCATTTATGATGTGAAATTGCTGCCCAAATTTCAAACAAATTGCTGGCACAATTTTGTGGAAATTGCTAACATCCAGTGTGCACCTACAAAGTGACATTGCAAGTTTACAACTGATCAAATGGGTTTGCATACACTCTATCGACCTAACACACGGTTCACTGAAAGCGGAAGTTTTAGAGCACTGAACTTCAGAAGATGGCTCCAAGTTTGGCGGTGCCATCTCTAGCTGCAAGCCTGCAACCTCACGTTCTGATGTTCTAGCTTAACCTTCTTATACAGCAGACTAGCCATATAACCATCCATCTTCAGTGTACCATTTTCGCCAAGACTTTATCCAGCATAGAGGCACAACCGCGCAAGCCTCATCTTATTTTTTCTCATTCCCTTCCACCTTGCACCATGGTGTCTCATACCACACGGTGAAGTCATAAATTGAGATATCGGCAGAATAAATGAATCAGTAGCGGATATGCGTACGAATCATTTCACTGATTATTCCCAAGATCTTCAGGCCATGACAACAATCCAAACAGCCTGGTCAACCTCATAATTATAGATAATCTGTAACTAAAGAATGTGGTGCTCATACTTCTGTTACATAAATTGAATTTGGGATTTTGCTGGTCTATTGCGTGATGGATGGTTTTTAGATTATCGTCAACGGTGCTTATTGTTACTTTTGCCGATCTGAGTAGAAGAATAGACCGCGCAAAAAATACTTATAGCAAGAAAGTTTGTAGATATAATAAAATAACTGAACAAAATAAGCAAAACTTCACGGCCCATGGCAACGCGCGACCATTCACATTTGCTACTAAAAGATTCTAAATCAATTCCTTTGCTCAAGAAAAAGAACTTTTGCATTCACTTTATTGTTGTTAATTTTTTTAATTAACCAGTAAATGACCTCTTTTCTGGTGTAGAATATCAAAATGATGTAGATATTATGGATAAATATTACTTGAACATGTGTTTCCCTTTTGTGGATCACAAGCCTACAAAGATATATTTTGTCGATGATACGAAAAATCAATCAACAAATATTCGGATGCCGACAATGATGTTCCATAGCTAATTGCCTCGAACACAATGGAAAACATCATCAAACAAATTGGTTATAAATATGTACCTTGAGGCAACTAGACAGACCGTGCGTGGGCATTCAACTAAATTATGTTATGTAGAAATTGGTTTGACTTCAAAGACATATATGTAAGAGGCATGTCCACCTGTGTGATTTCATTAGTGTCATCGTTGCATATGAGTTATTGCAGGTATAGAATTTAGGAGATGAATTGATTCAATAAAATATGGACATCTTTAGGCTAAAATATAGCATTTTGACTTCAAATTAAGGTCGATACAAATAAAACTTGTAGATAAGTAAACTCATAAGATGAAAGGATTCAGACAAAAATGTGTTTCATTGTGCAGACGTGCGTTGCACGTGCCAACTAACTAGTTGATGTAAAGGGTGGAACACTGAAACTGCAGTTTGGATCAGAGCAAGCTGAGTTCATTATGAGGCATGCTTCCCATCTACCCAATGTTTTGGAGCAATGCCATGCTATTGATGTTGTTCACAAGAGTGTTCACAATGTTCTAAAATAATTGCAGTCAGAAGAACCTGAAGTTCAAGTATTTGTCACTGCTGAAAATACAAGTTTACAGGAACTATGTGAATAAAACTTTGTGATGGAATCTCTGAAGAATTGGTCATTGAACCACCTCACCAAGCTAATAATTCCATTGTTGAAATGAAAGAGTTGCCTTCTCATCTAAAGTACTCCTTCTTGGAAAAGGAGAAAATTCATCCAGTGATAATTAACTCTGCACTGGATAGTGAATAGGAACAAAGTCTATTGTCAGTGTTTAGATTGTACAAGAATGTGATTGGTTATTCCATTGATGACATTAAGGGAATTGATGAGAAAGTTTGTTCACACAAAATACACTTGGAAGAAGATTGTACACCTACAAGAGAGGGGCAGAGAAGATTAAATCCTGCTATGCAAGAAGTAGTGAAAAAGGAGGTTCTAAAACTCCTACAAGCAGGCTTGATATACCTTATCTCTGACAGTGAGTGGGTGAATCCAATACATATTATGCCCAAGAAAGGTGGCTTCATAGTTGTTGAAAATGAAGAGGGAAGTTGATGACCACAAGGCCTGTCAAAGGATGGAGAATGGTTAATGATTTCCGAAAACTGAACAAAGCAACCAGAAGAGATCACTTTCCTATGCCTTTCATGGATCAGATGCTGGAAAGACTTGCAGGGCAAGCATTTTATTGTTACCTTGATGGTTATTCTGGATTTCTTCAGATACCCATTCATCCATCTGACCAAGACAAGACCACTTTTACATGTCCATATGGCACTTTTGCTTATAAAGACTGCCATTTGGTTTATGCAATGCACCTGGCACTTTTCAGAGGTGTATGCTATCAATATTCTCTTATCAGGTTGAAAAAATCATGGAAGTGTTCATGGATGATTTCACAGTGTATTGAAAAGATTTTGCCACTTGCCTAAAAAATCTGACAGCAGTATTACACAGATGTTCAGAGCAGAATTTGATTCTTAATTGGGAGAAATGCCACTTTCTAGTAACTGAAGGCATTGTGCTTGGACAGATGGTCTCTGCTCGAGGAATAGAAGTGGATAAAGCCAAAGTGGATGTAATTGCTAAGCTACCTCCTCCTGAAAATGTGAAAGGAATTCAGAGCTTTTTGGGACATGTAGGTTTCTACAGAAGATTTATTCAGAACTTTTCCCTCATTGCAAAACCTCTCACAAACCTGTTAAATCAAGATGTGAAGTTTGTTTTTGATGAAGCATGTCTGCAAGCATTCAATAAGCTGAAAGAAGCTTTGATCTCTGCTCCAATAGTACAGCCTCCAGACTGGACTCTGCCATTTGAGTTGATGTGCGATGCTAGTGACTACGCCGTCGGAGCCGTGCTAGGTCAAAAGAGGGGGAGAGCACTTCATGTGATTCATTATGCAAGCAAAACACTTGATGATGCTTAGATCAACTACACCACTACAAGAAATAATTGTTAGTAGTAGTATTTGCATTTGTCAAGTTCATACCTTATCTTGTGGGACACAAGTGCACTGTCTATACTGAACATGCAAGAAAGATGCTAAGACAAGATTAATCAGATGGATTCTGTTGCTGCAAGAATTTGATATTGAGATCAAAGACAAAAAGGGCTCTGAAAACACTGTAGCTGATCATTGTCTAGAATAAACTATTCTGACAAGAGGGAAATCCAAGATGGCATACCTGTGAGCAACTGCTGGAAGTGAATGCTTGCAATCCATGGTATGCTGATATAGTGAACTTCCTTGTCTGTGAAATTGTGCCAGCTGAGATGTCTTACCAATAGAAAAAGAAGTTTCTGCATGATGCAAAGAGTTACTACTGGGATGAGCCATTTCTGTACAAACATTGTTCTGATGGTGTTGTGAGAAGATGTGTGCCATCTGAAGAAATACAAGATGTGATGTTCCAATGCCATGCAGGCATGTATGGAGGCCATGCTGGTGTGATGAAAACTCAAGCAAAAATCCTGCAAGCTGGATTTTATTGGCCAAGCTTATTCAAGGATGTAAATGAATTTATCAAGCAATGTGATCCTTGTCAGAGAGCTGGAAAATATCAAGAAGAAATGAAATGCCACAGCAAGGCATTTTAGAAGTTGAATTGTTTGATGTGTGGGGAGTTGATTTTGTTGGTCCATTACCATCATCTCAAGGCTACAAGCACATTTTGGTAGCAGTGGACTATGTGTCCAAATGGGTGGAAGCAGTACCCACTGTGAGTGCAGATTCCAAGGCAGTGTGTAAGCTGTTCAAAAATGTTATCTTTCCTAGGTTTGGAGTACCAAGAGTTGTCATCAGTGATGGTGGAGCTCATTTCAACAATGAAAGCTAGAGAAGCTACTGAGCAAGTATGGTGTGAAGAATCACAGAGTGACTACACCTACCACCCACAGGCCAATGGACAAGTTGAGCTATCCAACAGAGAGATAAAGCAGATATTAGAGAAAGTTGTGTCTAAATCCAGAGCTGATTGGTCAATAAAATTGCCTGATGCTTTGTGGGCATACAGAACAGGATACAAACACCTATTGGTATGTCACCATTTAGGCTTGTCTATGGAAAAGCATGTCATTTACCTGTTGAATTGGAGCACAGAGCACAATGGGCTATTAGGAAGCTAAACATGGACTTAGGAAAAGCTGGAAGTGCAAGAAAGTTGCAGATGTGTGAGCTAGAAGAGCTAAGGCATGATGCCTATGAGAGTTCCAAGATTTACAAGGAAAAGACCAAGAAATGGCATGACAAGCACATTCTCAGGAAGGAATTCAGTGTTGGACAGACAGTGTTGGTTTATGATTCCAAGCTGCATTTGTTCTCTGGAAAATTCAAGTCAAGATGGTTTGGCCCTTGTGTGATCAAGAGAGACTTGGGACATGGTGCTTTCGAAGTGCAGAGCCCAACTGAAGGAAATTTCAAGGTGAATGGTCAGAGACTGAAGCACTATCTAGTTGGTGATTCAATTGACAGTGAAGATACAGAAGTAACAGCAGATGATGAGCTACAGGATGCTGCCAATGCATCTTCTGCTCAGGAGAACCAGTGAAGGAGCTACAGTCAAGCTAATGACTATAAACAAGCGCTCATCAGGAGGCAGCCTGATACCTTTTTATGTTATCTACATTTTTATTTCCTTTATTTGCTATTTTTGTTTTGTGTGTTTCTTTTGTTTTGTTGTTTCAGTTAAGGAATAAAAGAAGAATGGAGAAGTTTGGCTGTGATATCATGAAGCAAGGAGCAGAAGTGATTACCAGGTGGAAACATTCCAATCCCTAAAACCATTTTACAGCATGAATATTACTGCTATGCCATGATTCTGAATTATTATCAAGTTGGCTATTTATTGCTGTTTCAGTAAAAGTTTCATTGTGTTGCTCTGTTCTGATCAAACAGCATTACATACTATTGAGAATCATGCATTGTATCTGTTAATAATTCTTGCAAAGGCCTATGTTCAGAACCATTTATCAAAACAGAATTCATTTATTTCTCTGTTCAAGAATTTTGGAATACCTGATAATGCAATCTGCTTAGAAACTGAATGTGATGATCCATTTCAGAGCCATTTATTAACTGCATATCTGCATTTTTTGCATTAGCAATCATGATCTCTGGATTGTGATTTGTGAAGCACTAACAGTGAAGCTAACTAAAAATTTGGTATCAGCAAAACAATTCTTGCATTAGCAACTGCGATCTCTGGATTGTGGTATGTGAAGCACTAACCTGAAGTTTCTGACAGAATTCTGAAGCAATTTTTGCATTAGCAGTTATGATCCTGGGATTGTAACCTGTGAAGCACTAACCGTATTAACCTGACAAGAAACTGCCAAACTAACTCATTTCTTGCATATGCATTAGCCTACTATGTTCCTGGGAACTGTAGTAGGTGAAGCACTGACTTTGCATTCAGTTAACATCCATCTTTGCATAATGGCTATTTTCTGGATCATTTCTATTCAATTTCCTTGCCAATTGTCTTATCTTGTTAGTCCTAAGTATTTGAACCTAGAAATGATTAAATTCTGTTATTTGAAACTTGTTTCAGAACTAGCACTTGCTCAAATAGTAAACAGAAACTGCAAAGAATCCAATTTGAATGAACTGTTGAGTTTTCAGAACTGTGCACTGTTCATTTTCAGACTGTTGTCATTAGTACCTCATTTTCTTTACTTGAGGACAAGCAAAGGTTTGGGTCTGGGGGTTTGATCACTCTGAATTATATCACTATTCTGACCACTAAAACCCAAAACCTAGCTAAATTCAGAGAAGTTCATTAAGGTTTTGAGTGCATTTTACAGCATTTACATCCATTTTGCAGATCAGTGCGCAAAGGCACACATTTCTCAGAAATTCAGAGTAGAAGTGCAGCAAGAAGCATCACACATGACAACCCAATGCTGCAGAGAAGCTACACATGCTTAACATGAAGAAATCAAGTCAAAATTGCAAAAAACTCTGTTGTCAGATGGTGAACAGTACACTGACAGAGATGCAATTTATGTCAGTTAAACCCAAATGCAAACAAGGCTCAAGTGTTGGCAGTAGAAGGTCCATGAGAAGATCAGATGAATTCAAACAAGTTTGAACCAGAAAGGAGGGAAGAGATCAACTTGGAGATGAAGAAACCACAAAAGGCAAAAAGGTGATAAAGTAGGGAACACCCCATGTGCACTGTGAGCTAAAGATGGAAAAGGGAAACTTCCTCCTCTCCACCAATTCGTGCCACTCCATCTCAGAAAGGAAAAAGGAGTATAAAGCCAAGACCAAGGCCACCAAGGACATAACACCTCAGCCACAATCCATCCCATCCGCAGCTCCTCTTCCTCAGCCACCACACCACTTTTCACCAACCATCAAGAACTCCAAGAACAGCAAGAACAGAGCAAGAACAAGAACAAGAGCAAGATCAAGATGAACATGGAGACCAGGAGAAGAAGCCCAAGGCCTTGGTGACCTGAAGCTCATGATCTGCAACTCTACTTCCACCCCTGTCTTCATCTCTGCTTCCCCTGCTTCGACTAGGTTCAGTGAGCCACAGCCAAGGAACCCTCTCCACTTTTCTGTGTAATCTTGTGTTGAACTGAGTTGATCATCCATCTGTGAGTAGGGCCTGTGCTATTTGTTGACTGCAGTGAAGTGAGTGACACATTTCTCTGAAGTTACTAAATATTTGCTTGATCTGCTTACTGTTTGCCTTGATCTGTGTGTGTAAGGCTAGTCCCTGCATACCTGTGTGTTGTAATTCCATCCCTAGCCTCCAATTGCTTGTTAACTCACAATGATCTGGCCTGACTACCCAGAAATCTGTGATCTTTGTGCTTCGAATTTTCTCCTGCCTAAACCTGCTAAAAACCCTTGCTTGCATGACTAGTCTCTGCAAGTTGTGAAGTAAAATCTTGTTCCCTGTCTAAACCTTGCTTGGATCCTTGCAGTGATCTTGATTGACAACCAAGAACCTGCAAGTTAAAATTCTGAATTTGTTTTACTTAAACCCCTTTTCCAAAATCCTTCCTTTTCTGAAGTAAAAACCTGAAATTGTTTGATTTAGTCTAGCTTCTGTAAACCCTTAGAACCATCATAACTTTGTTGATCCATGTGGAGACGATAAACAAACCCCCTATATTCTGCTTTGATCAATGATCCATGATCCATTGCTACCTTAGATAAAATTCCCTCTAATCACCACTTGGGTATTAGGACATGTTCCTAATATCCAGTAGTCGAGTTCCAACAACAAATTGCCTCACCCTTGTGGTGAAGGCAAATATTTTAATCATAAGAAACTTTATTTTTGCCCTAGTTTATTTGTATTTGACCTTCAATTGCTTTTATGCATACAAAATAAATCTGTTAACAAGGTTGCAAGGCTTGTTACCAAACTACTTCTATATAACACAGAGCATTTGAATTTCACCCAAGTTTAACTAGAGATGTTGTGAAGAACAACTTCTGGTTTTCATTCGTTCTTGTGTGTTTTGTCTTACAGGAATGAATTGGAGAAGATTGGATTATAGAAGATCAAGATTATGATGAGAAGATCAAGATTTAGTGTTGAATTCTTTTTGTTTATTTGTAATTTTCTTTTCAGTTGGATGAGATATGTACTTATTCGATAAATATTGTAATATGATGTATTATTTCAAATTCCACTTGTGAAGTTTGTATAGTGGTCACATTCCATTTGTTGTATCTAAAGAGACTTTGGACATTCAGATTTTGAATGGAAGATGTGTGTAATGATAAGATAAGATGCTGAATTGAGATGATATATGGATAGATAAATGATGATATGATAAGATGATAGATGTATTAAGATATTGTATGAGTAAATGTTTAATTGATTTGAATTATAACTTGTCATATATTCTCTAATTGTGTTTAGAAGTGTCGAGAAATAGGAAAGGTCATGTCTAATTCTAGAGTGCCTCGACAGATGATTCTAAGTTCCAATTAGTTGTTATAAAGATCATGTCGAAGTTTATAGCACTCAACAGGATGATCTAGCTCCTAATTCATCGAGTCAAGAGAAACATCGATCCCTTTGTCTCTTTTCTTAAACGCGCCAAAATTTCCCGCATTTTTAGATGCATACTATGTAAATGCACAAATGATATTTCTACCCTTCTGTCTCTCTAAACTGTGGGGTATTACAACAACAAAGGAGGAGGAGGGGGTGGTGCGCTGGCCATGGGGCCCAGCCGCACCCCATGCAGCCGCATGGGCCCCTGGGCCCAGCCGCACCACCTGGGGGGAAGTCCCCCACTTGGGCCTTTCCCTCCGGGGTTTGGCCCATTTAGGTGGGCTACCCCTTTTTTTCCTTTTTATTTAATATTAAATTAATGTAAATATATATAATTCTATAATTAATATATTTACATAATATTTAATCTCCCGTGACTCCGAAACAATTTCCTAATCACTCCGAACTCACGAAACACTTCCGTTCTTGCCGGAACCTTTCTGAAACCTCTTTTCTCTATACCTAAATAATTCCGATGTTTCCAAAATGTCCTCCAAGCGTCGTCAAGACCTTAAATGTGTTACCCTATGGTTCGAAAATACTCCAGACATGGCCGAGACCCTTCGCTCGCCAATGACCGTCAGGGAGCCCTGGATGACTATGACGGTCCCTGTGCATTCCAGAATAAATCGTCGTTGAACCGTTAACATAATATGTTCATTCCTTTTGTTCCATCGATACTACCTTTGTCCGAGATACGATCGTCAACATCCTATGTTGTGTTTTATCTCGTTACCGACAAGGTTGCTTTAACTTGTTCCGTGATATTATATCTCCAATGACCTAGTCATACGCTACGCAGCTTTATAGATATAATCTCACCAAGTGGGCCCAGAATATCTCTCCATCACACGGATAAACAAATCCCGCTCTTGATCACTCGCCCCGACTACTTCATTCCAATACCCAAAAGTGTCACCTTTATTGTCACACTATATAAGATATGACGTTTGATGCGATCAAAATATCTTCCAGAAGCAGCGACTTGATATAATCTCACGGTCTAAGGAATAAGCTATCACGTTACTTTTCTATTGCAGTGTTGAACTTAGTGATACGATCCTTTTGCAATACTTTGGTGGGTAATGTCCATCAATTTATTCTAGTAATAAAATGACTCCATCATCAACTGTTATGAATCAATATGATCGGGAAATCACGATCATCCATTGACTGATGGACTAGTTTATATAGAGGCTTAACTAGGGACTCTGGTTTGTTTTACATACCACACGTGTATTAACAACTAGCTGGGTGGCCCGCGCAATTGCGCGGCTAGCACATACATATTTTGAATCTTAATATCTAATATAACTTTTTCTAATTGATTTTTTTAGTAATGTAAGCGAAAAAAGAAGCCAAAATATATATAAGTATTACGATTTTGAATTTGTAGAGCCTTTTTTTGAAAGGAATGCGGTAGGGGAAGCCCCTACAACATTTTTTGTTTTTGAAATAATAAGAACCCAAATCTGCGTCCGTGAGAACTTGAACCTGGGTGGCTGGGTTGTACATCCACTTCCCTAACCAAGTTAGCTGGGCTCAATTCTTGAATTTGTAGAGCTTTATCTATACTTCCACGCTTCAGGTAATAAATCACATGTAGAAATGCAAATTCCAAATAACTTCATTTTTTATGATTCAAAGTTCTATTATTTATTGAAGTGGTCATACTGTAGCATTAAATTAGCTCTCGTACTCTATTCCGCTGTAGCAATCATCTGTGTCTAATTGCCCGTGGAGTGATATTGCCATGTTTAGTAACAGAATAAGGATTCGCTTGCTCATTCTTGATCATGCGTGAAATAATGAATGAAGTTCTACCTAAATGAACGCACTTTAAATCTTAGCATATATCTTCCAATATTAAATTCGAAGCACTTACATAGATCTTAACCTTAAGAGTGTTATCGAAACGTATCTCTCTTCTGCCTAACTTATGAATAGCATCAGTGTCCTTTTTTAGTTACATCGCCTTGTAAAATTTGCACATCCCTAAATGTTAAAGTAGAAAGCTTACAAAATTATTTCAAGAGTATGTACACTTTATGAAATGTTTTCCCACTCCATAATATACCACCCTTGTTGTTAAGAGATAAGCATTACCACACATATTGTTAAGAGATATAAGTATTATATAATGGTATATTTGTCCAATAATGCACTTCGCCTGCTTATTTTATTAAAGTGTCAACATTTTTTCCACTCTGACCCTTTTCTAGGGTTTACATGAGAGCTGAGTACCAATAAACATGCATATTATTGGTTAACTACTGCAAATCAATTATATTTGAAATTATACTGAGAATTGATCGAGATTAACAATACCAGCGACACATACCAGGAGAAGCGACACTGTTTTACATCAGTTCATGATCCTAGAAGTCCCCTTAAAATATGTGAACATATGAACCATTGTACTGAGAAAACACAAACATGCAAGTCGTAAAAGCTACCTCATATTCGCCCAAGATTTTACTGTATCCTACTGTCATGTATTCCACAAACCAAAATCCAAAAGGGCATAAAACCTACAAAACTAAAAGAACTGATAAAATATCTAAACAAAGGCTGTAATGTTTTTACATGAACCAAGGTTCTAAGCTTTATTAGATGGCAAGAAGACGCAGCAACAATTTTATGCTCTCTCGCCAAAAATATAGGCTGTAGTGGACATTCAGCCAAATTTCATAGAAGGGATTTTCCTGCAGACAGATATGCTTTGGTGCAGCATACAATGAAAATAATACCATCATTAGGAAATTTATTGGCACCAATAGTGGAGTGATTTTGAAATAACATCCATTTAATTTACACTAACCAAACTTACTGAACAGAAAGCTGACACAATATTTTTTTGCCAGCAAAACAACAACACACATACCGGGAGAAATAAATAATAAACATATGTGCCTTCAATTATAGTTTCACTTTCATACAGATATGTAGTCATCCCTGTAAAAAAGCAAAATAAATAAAAAAACAATGCCCTTTACAATTCTTCTCCCGAATGGAGCATCATAACATGACCATGCATATATGATAGCCGATTGAAATTGGTCCAGCTTATTACCTCTGAATAAATCCTTGTATGATGCATGCAGTAGATGGACTTCCAATAATGGTTGGCTGGCTGCAGGCTAACATTGCTGCCATGAGCGTACGATTATCTGATCTTACATGGTGCCCCAAACTTGTAGTCATAATTCATACAGGCCACAGTTGTAGTCCAATCTAGCTCGTCGATTCAAATCAGATGTCAAAAGGTTCTGTTGCAGCCACACGGATCCTGATCGCAGGTTTGATCTAGGCTTTTCGTGGAGGTCTGGCTGTGCCAGATGTAGCGGAGCGAGGCCGCCGCTGCCAGCCGCCTAGCTGTGCCTCTCTTGTAGTTAGAAAAGACTGCATCAGAGAGCTATCACATCTCCGCCTCGTATGCGCGGCTTCGAAGAAACGTCCTCTACTTGCTTATTGGCAACTTCGCTTATCTTTTTTATGCAGCTGTAAGAACCGGCAGAATTACTCAACGGGTCTACTCCATGGCACAATCAGTCTTGTACTCCTGGCATGGATCGTATATGGCTATGTGCCATATCGCCATGGCCTTCAGCATTACCTTGCGAGGCAAAAGGAAGAATTGTGGCTAGTTATGTACGTGCATGAGTAGATTAGATAGCCTGTACGTACTTCCATGAGTAAATTAGATGGCAGAGGCAAGGATCGGTAGTCACCAGCGCTATTAATTGTTGTCTGCGCCTTGCAGTTCACGGCGAGCTCGTCCGAGACCAGCGCCGGCGTACAGCCCATCAGTAGATTTGCCTGATAGTAGATCGGATGAACAGCAGGTCAACAATCAGTTTGATGAAAAACTGGTCGATGAATGCATCAGACCTGCAGTTAATTGATGAGACGCTGGTCTGCATGCATGACGATGAGAGGCAGTAGCTAATCGATCGGGATCGTCTGCCATCGGCCGGTGCGCCATCCCGCAGTCGTGGTCGAGCATTGGCGTTTCTCTTCGTGAAAAGAAAAACAAATATGTTGCCTGGCCCATACTTATTTGATGCGGACTCTTGTTTCAACCTACACCCCTATTAAATGTTTCCTTTTACATATGGTATCCTGATCGCATCGTGGTTGCCCGTCCCATATGGCTGCGTACGTCGCTTCCTTTCCTTTCTATATTTCTCGTAAAATCTGAGTCGTTCTTTTATTGTTGCTTCTACTCGGTTAATCCTAACCATTGGTTATCCTGTGTTTTAATTATATAATAGATTCCGATTAATACAGTTATAGCATGGTATAAAACTAATTATAAACTTAATGAGATAATGCAATAAATCCTTATTATTTATTTGCCTCTAGGGCATATCTCCAACAAAAACAACCTCCGGAGCTCTCATGTCGGTGGCCACGTACCTGAGGGCAACACAGCCTCCGGAAGGCGACCCTCCGGTAACAGATCCAGGCGCTTCGCCTGGCAGAGGAGGGACTGATCCCGGAAATAGATCAAGCACACGGAGCTCGCGATGCACGCGACCGCGAATGCGCAGCACGCGGAGACTGACCCGTTCGCAGCACAGCGAACAGTCGACCGCAACCGCTCCAAGCGACCCGTCAACGTCCCGAGTCATGACCTATATTCAGTAGATGACTACGAGCCGTGTGGTGTTCCCTGTTTCAGTCTCCGTATCTGCCATACAAGGATGCCCCGAGGCTTTAAGCTCACAGCCGAGTCGGTCAAGTTTGATGGTGCACAAGATCCGAAGCTCTGGCTCGATAACTACCTCATAGCAGTCAACAGTCAAGGGGGAACCACAACAACATCGATGCAATACGTACAGCTCATGCTCGTAGGCTCCACATGTACTTGGCTACAGAACTTGCCTCGTAACTCCTTCGACTCCTGGGACCAATTTGAGGATGCTTTCATCAAGAACTTACTCGGAACATGCTCAAGACCCGCGATGTTCGCGGAACTCCAAGCCAACAAGCAGCGGAAGGATGAGACACTGTGATCATACATCCAACACTGGACCCTCTTATGCAACTCTGTTGGAGTCATTTTGGAAGATAGGGCAATCGATGCCTTCAACCGCGGAGTGTAACAGCCCAAAGTGTGAAAACCTCAAAACCCGAGTAAAATTTTCACTTTTGCATATCATGCATGCATCATGGCATCCATTTTAAAATTGCTAAACAACACAATAGTGGGTTTGGCAGCATTGAAAAGTGAAATGCCACCCTTGCTTGAATCAAAACTTCCACCCCAAGAAGGCACTCAAGTTGCAAAACAAAATTCTTGACATCTTAAAATTGTCAAGGAAGTTCCAAGAGCTCAAATTAATATTTTGCCCTTGATACAAAATTTCTAAAGTAATAACATTTGGAGTTTGAGAAAAATGCTCTAGTGTAAGACTATGAACAAATGTTGTCCAAAAACATTTTATTTGGAGACACTAAAATTTGTGGAGCTACTACATGCTAAGGGGAGCCTCCCCAAATTTTCCCAAATTTTTATAAATGTTTTGGTGCCCTAATAAAATTCAGAAGAAGAAAGAGACGAAAAGACCCAGGCGGCGGTAGTACCGCTGGGATAACCGGTAGTACCGCCCGAGCGCTGCCGCCACCGCTACCGCAGCCGCTACCGCCGGAGTCGGCGTCTGACGCGCTTTCCGGTACCAACTGGTACCGCTGCCGGTACCGCCGCTGGTACCGCCGAGGTGGGAAGAGTGAAACCCGACCGCACCCGCGGTACCACCGCTGGGTTAAGCGGTAGTACCGCCGCTGCGGGTTTTTCAGCACGGGCTAAAGGCCACTGCCCCTGCCCTGTCCACTCTCTCTCTCTCTCTCTCTTTTTCCCCACAAGCTCCTCTCTCTTCTCCACGAGCCACCATGGAAGCCGAGCTCGCCGCCGGAGATTGAGCTAGGCCCGAGCAAATCGAAGACCATAGGAAGTTGCACCTCGACGTCCTCTACCATTCCACCGAAGGAATCAAGCCAAAGCGTTGTACATTGCCCGGATTCGCGTTCTTCGTCCGTGACGCGCGCCGCACTCCAAGCAAGTTGCCGCCAACTCCGACCGTCCCCTTCCCTCCCGAGCTCACAAGCAAGTTCAGGGTGAGCAAGCACACCTCCTGGACACCCTCATTTTCCTTCCCTCCCCCTCTTGTTGCAATTCTAGCCTTAGCCCGCAAGTTTCTAGCCGTAGTTGAGGTTCTAGACCGGATACTCCGGCCCACCGAGTCCCCTGAGACCGGAAACTCCGGTCTGGCCAGACAATTTGAATTGCTCCTTTTTCTTAGACGATTGTTCCATTGAATCTTTGAAGCTAATCTTTGCTTGTTGAATCACCCGAAACCATGCATCCTCACATGTCATGTCATTCATATGCAAGACAACCTTGGGTTCATCTATAGTAATCAACAAGTAAAGGTGATGCACTACTTACCTTCACGGTGTACTCAAGATGCACCCCTTTTGCATCCGAGCTCCGTTTAAATTGTGTAGTTGAATCATCCTCGTTTCGGGGATTAAAATGTCATGTCATCATGTGGTTGTGCATTGCATTGAGAAACATGTGTGGTGATTGATTTGTTTCTTCTCGTGCTTTGTGCTCCGATAGATCAAGCAGACGGGGTTCCCCCTCAATACCCCGCCGAGCCGTACTACCAGCACGTTGAGCCAGGCAAGCGTAATCCCCCCTCTGAGCATATCTTATCCTATTTTCCGCAATTATTTTCTCCACTATAATATTGCATGCGGTTCTAAATGTCTTCGTCTTGGAGTAGAGTATCCTATAGAATGCATTAAGATTCCTCATGCCAATTACCTGTTTCCCCTCCTACTACCATAGGTTTGTTTTGTGACCTTGAAATATTTAACTATGCTAGTGATGCTTAGCCATGCTTAGTTAAATGCCTAGTGGTACTATGGTGGTACATGTTGGCAACAGGTGGAAAATGAGTTGATGGTGGGGAAATTGTGGTGAGGGATAATAAAATGCTTAAGAGGCGGGGATGAGAGGCCATGGTGGATATGGTGTTTTGTCTCGTTCTCGCCGCCTAGGTGCGAGTTCTGTACCTCCTGAACCAAGACTGAGCGTGCAACCATGCGTGAGGCCTATGCAATTGCAGGAACCCTCATAGACTAAATAACTCGAGCGGGGCTAGCCAGGGTCCTCTAGTTTGGCTTTCCATTTGCGCGTGCGTGATGGTGGTTTGAACTGAGATGAGGATGGTGGTGTTAGGAAAATAAGTGGCCATGGGGCGGGGTGTCGTGATCCTGGCAGCCCTACCGCCACTGATGATCCTGGAAAGTCTTTAACGAGGGAGAAGTCGACACCGCTCCCACCCAGCCGGCTTTCCAAGGAAGAGAGCTAATGCGCAGGTAATGGGCCGGACGGTACGCGTGGCAAACATTGTACACCCCTGCAGGGTTAAATCTTTTCGAGAAGCCGTGTCCACGGTTACGGACGACTTGGGAATGGACGATGATCATAGAATAACTTTAACGGAATGATTAAAAACTGGGTACTAGAGGTACCAATTCCACGAATGTAAGGTTGACTTCCTCGAGGGTGATTCGGGGAGGTGCCTTTGATGAACAGGTACAATGGTGATGTGGTTGATGTTGAGAAAGGTGATCAAAGAGAAGAGTTACTTCTTACCCCTCTTTGAAAATGTTCTAATAGTCGATGCCATGGAGTTGTGTTTTATAAATAAAATCAGTTTTATGCAAAACAGCCATAAAACCTTTGAAAGCCAATCATCGAGCATATATTAGCTCTTAATCTTGCGAGTTCGTCGAACTCAACGTCGTTTGTTTTGTTTCAGAGGAGGACTTCACCGACCTCGAAGGTGGGTTCTTTGTGGACGTCGACGAGTAGTCTGGGGTTCCCAGGTGGCAGCTTGGGACATCTCGGAATAGCTGGCGCTGGATGTTTATTTGTAGGCCTCTTAGGCCGTATTTGGATCTTGTTGTTTAGAACAACGCCCTTCGCTTCCGCTTGATGAAATGTTGGGTCTGTGACCCCTGTTTGTAACCTTTGCTATCTTTCTCTATTATAAGAGCTTGAACTATATGATTTGTGTCGTAGAGTCTGTGAAGTGCCAGTTGTTCCTCAAGTCTTGATCTTACTATTATGCCTTGAGGGTTGCGCCCGTGTTAAGGCATCAATCGGGGTGTTGTGTTGTTGGGAGCGGTGTGCCCAGCAACGCCTGCCAAAGGTTTTGGCCGGGGATTGGTAAACCCGTAACCTCCGCTTGTATCGCTTAACCGGTGACACGCAGCATCACTGTATACTAGTCGGGTCGGGGCGCCACACGGAGTTACCCGACATGACCTTCGAGAGGCCTTGGGACGCCTTCAGCCAGCATCCATTGTCGAGCTCATGAAGATCGCCAACGAGTGGGCAGACGGCGAAGACTCTGTACGCAACGAGTTCCCGGACGAGGAAGGATAACCAAGCAACTGGGGCCGCAGAAACAACCGTGGCAACGATCGCCGTCACAAGCGCAAGACCCGCTTCGACAAAGTCGAGCCAGCCGAGTTAGTGGCGGCCAGATTCACCGACACCCGAGAAGACTAGAGCCGCGACAACAATCGCCAGAGCAGTCGAGGCCGGGAAGAGTACATGAACAATGGGAACCAGAGACACGAGTGGCGGCACAAGCCCCGTGATACCTCGCGACCGGAACTTACAACAGAGCAGGAGCTCGAAGAACCATGCAAGTTCCATTTATTCAGAAGCGAAGAAACCGGCAAGCTGGTCTCTACTCACCTATTGAAGGACTGTCGGAAGATGCTTCGGATTAACGGAGCATTCGCCAAAATCCTGACTCCAGCCCCAGCGCCGCAACCAGCACCGCAGTTGGCCCTCCCAGGACCACCCGCAGCAGCACCTCACCCCACGCACATAGCAGGAGCAATCCAGTACCAGCCGAGACAGGAAGCACCTCCTACGCCAGGGGAACAGTACCCTCAAGCTCGAGGGCTGATGAATATGATACAGAAGGGGCGCCCATCAAACCGGTGCCAGAAATTGATTACCCGTCAAGTCTACCAGGCTGTCGCAATGCCACCAGCCGTACCCGAGTACCTCAAGGGATCGGAAACCAGCATCACATTCTCTCGAGAGGACCACCCTCCACAGGTACCGCGCCCAGGCCACGCCGCGCTGGTACTCGAAGCACAGATAGGGCAATTCCACATGACCAAGGTCTTCATGGACGGCGGCAGCGGCATCAACATCATCTTCGCCGATACTCCCCGGAAGATGGGCAGGTCTCTGGAGAGCTTAGCCAAGTCAGACAACACCTTTTATGATATCGTACCAGGGAAAGCAGTTTACCCTGAAGGAGTAATCACACTCGAAGTTATCTTCGCCACACCCGAGCACTTTCGAAAGGAGATGATCGACTTCGAGGTGGTGGACTTGAAATCGCAGTACCACGCTATACTCGGGCGCCCGACGTTCGCTAGCTTCATGGCAGTTCCACACTACGCCTACCTCATGATTAAGATGCCAGGACCGAAGGGAGTCATAACTGTGCGTGGCGACTTCCAGCGCTCGGACAACTACAACCGCGACTTCAGCAAGATCTCCGAGTCCTTCGGCATGCAGCAGCAGCTCGAGAAACTTTCACTTGGTAACGACAAGACCCTCTTCCCTACAAGCAAGAAGCCGGCACCCCGACATCTCGTTCAGCACGACCGATGACACAAGAGAACATCAAGTCCATCCGACTGATGCTTCCAAGACAGTGCTCGTGTCATCAAGCCTGCCTATCGCATAGGAAAGCACGCTCATCGAGTTCCTACATGAGAACTGGGAAATCTTTGCCTGGTGTCCAGCAGACATGCCAGGTGTACCTAGGGAACTCGCCGAGCACGCTCTTCAAATCTATCCAGATGCCAAGACTGTCAAGCAAACCATGCGCCGCTTCTCCGAGCCGAAGCGCATCGCCATAGGGCAAGAAGTCGACATACTACTTCACGCCCAGTTCATCCGAGAAATCAAGAAGTCCGACTGGGTTGCTAACCCAGTACTGGTCGAAAAGAAGAAGACAAAAATCCTCCGCATGTGCGTCGACTTCACTTCCCTCAACAAGTGATGCCCGAAGGATCACTTCCCGTTACTGTGAATCGACCAGATCATCGACTCCACGGCTAGTTGCGCGCGACTGTCCTTCCTGGATGCCTATTCAGGCTACAACCAGATAAGGATGCGAGAGGCGGACGAAGAGAAGACAGCCTTCATCACACCTCATGGTGTCTACTGCTACAAAACCATGCCCTTCGGGCTCAAGAACGCTGGGGCTACCTACCAGCGCATGATGCAGTCCTGCCTCAAGGACCAGATAGGACGCAACGTCCAAGTTTATGTTGACGACATAGTCATCAAGACCAGGCAAGAGGACACGCTCATCGATGACCTACGGAAGACCTTCGCCGCGCTCAACGCCTACAAAATCAAGCTCAACCCAACGAAGTGCATCTTCAGCGTACCAGCTAGGCAACTACTCGGGTACCTCGTGTCTACCAGAGGCATCGAGGCAAACCCCGAAAAGATAGAGGCAATCCTCATAATGCCAGCCCCGACCAAGCTTCGGGAGGTCCAGCGCCTAGCCGGCCAAGTCGCAGCGCTCAGCCGGTTCATTAGTAAGTTGGGTGAAAAGGCACTCCCTTTCTACCAACTGATGAAGAAGTCCGACAAATTCGAGTGGACGCCAGAAGCTCAAGCAGCATTCGCAGACCTCAAGCGGGTCCTAGCGACTCCACCAGTGCTCGTCGCACCACACGAGAAGGAACCTCTGTACCTTTACGTCGTAGCCACCAACAGGGTGGTCAGCACCGTCCTCATCATCGAGCGCCAAGAAGAAGGCCACGCCCATCGCGTACAACGGCCCATATACTGCCTCAGCGAGGTGCTATCCATATCCAAGCAGCGGTACCCGCAATATCAGAAGCTCGCCTACGGTGTCTTCATGAGCTCGCGTAAGGTGGTCCACTACTTCGCCGAGCACCCGATCATGGTGGTCAGTGCCTCGGCTCTATCAGACATCCTCACCAACCCCGATGCGACGGGACAAGTCACCAAGTGGGTCATCGAGCTAGGTCCGTGGGACCTGAAGCATGCACACCCCAATGCGATCAAGGCACAAGTACTCCCAGACTTCACAACTGAGTGGATAGAAGCTCAGCGGCCTGATATACCCGACCTGTCCAATGCGTGGACCATGTACTTCGACGGGTCCAAGAAATTCGAGGGTGCAGGCGCAGGCATCATCCTGACATCGCCGAAGGGTGACAAACTTCGCTACGTACTGCAGATGGACTTCTCCAAGCCCTCAAACAATGAAGCTGAGTACGAAGCCCTGCTACACGGCATGCGGATGGCCAAGAACTGCGGTGCCACTTGCCTCATGATCTACGGGGACTCGAACCTCGTCGTGCAGCAAACAATGAAGGAGTACGAGGCTACAGCAAAGAACATGATCGCATATCGAGACCTCTACAACATCATGGAGGGCAGCTTCGACGGCTGCGAGCTACGGCACCTCGGCTCAACCAAAGCCCAAGTTCCACCTGGCGTCTTTGTCGAGTGCACCAAACAGCGGTCTATCATGCTCAAGCAGCCAACAACACCCTCTACATCGGCAACAAGCACCAAGGATCAACCAACAAAGGATCCGGTGGCACCCGATGCAGAAGAACCACACGTAGAAGTCTACCTCGTCGAGCCGACGTGGACGAACCCTTTCCTCGCCTACATGCTGCGTCAGGAGTTGCCGGCAGACACGACAGAAGCTCGGCGCATCACTCGCCGCTCGAAGGCCTTCACGATCATCAACGGAGAGCTATACAAACGCAGCATATCTGGAGTCCTGCAGCGCTGCATAGACCTAGAAGATGGTAAAGCAATACTATATGACATCCATGCAGGAACCTGCGGACATCATGCCAGCAGTCGAGCCCTGGTTGCCAAAGCCTTTCGAGCCGCGTTTTACTGGCCCACGGCAATGCGGGAAGCCGAAGAGATAGTTAGGAAATGCTACGGGTGCCAAAAGTTCGCCACCAAGCCGCACACACCTGCATCAGAGCTAAAAACAATACCGCTCGCCTGGCCCTTCGCCCAATGGGGGCTCGACATGGTGGGTCCACTGAAGAAATCGTCTCGTTGTGGACACACGCATCTCCTGGTGGTAGTCGACAAGTTCACAAATTGGATCGAAGCCGTACCCATAACAAGCTCGACTGCCACTTCTGTCGTGGGTTTGTCACGTCAGATGTCATGGATGACTTCGTAGTTGTGGGATTGCGCGAGTTAATCGTCTCTGAGCTTGGGATCGCAGGAACAAAGATCAACATAGATTTACACAGGTTCGGCCCCTCAATGTGAGGTAAAGACCTACTTCCTGCCTACCCTAGATTGGTATTGATATGATATATGTGGTGTTACAATGGAGGCGATCCGATCTCGGTACTCGCCGTATGAACTAGGGTTTGAGGGCTTGATAGCCTTTGAGCTTCGAGTTCTCGGTCCTTGGAGTCCACCTTATAAAGACGATGGCTCGCAAGGTTACAAGGAAACTTCTATCCCAAGGAAAGTATGAGCCGGAGTCCTACTTGGAGACTAATCTTCGTGTCCCCCCAAGTTATGTCTTCTCCGGTCTTCAAGATCCTTCCTTTGGTGGCCCGTGATCTTGGGTCGGCCCACTTTCATGTAAGCCCAATAGTGGTGCGACTGTGAATAAGTCGCGCTTTGCTTGAATAAGTCGCGGGATAATTATTCCCCCGACATTAGCCCCCAAGATTCCGGGTGATTCGTAGAATCAGGCGGAAGATTCTGTCTTTGATGATGATCTTGCGGGCTTGCGTATGTGGTTCTTGCCGACTTGCCGATGTTGCACTTGGCGACTTGCTGATGTTGAGCTTGACGACTCGCTGATGTTTAGTGAGTTGTTGATATAGAGGCTTGAAGAGAGTACGCCAAAATTTGCATGTACTACTGGCCATGACCGGCTAGTCTTGATAGATCCTTCTTTTTTCTTCTTTTTCTTGTACATGCGAGTCAATGCATGCATGACAACTTCACGTAATGAATGCATGCAGGGGTTAGCATCCTTGCCGTGACATCCGTGCCCACTTCTGTCTTACTTGATGTTGCATGCTCCGGCTGGTCGCCATTTGGAGCTGGGTTCAGGCTGTGATAAGCTCTCCGCAGAAATTGTAGCAGATGCCAGTTTAGAATTTGGTGAAAAGTCCACCTTTTACTGATGGATGTGAGACTGAGCTGACATCATAAGAATAATAACTTATGAGCATTAAGATATGTCAGCCAAATATATATAAGGTGCTGAGTCATAGACATCAAAGCAGAAAAGCCATAAGCATAAATAAGCTGGCCAAAAGTTAGAGTATAGTAATCCGTCAAGTTATCATGACGAGCTATCTGAACACATGCTGAATAATGGCAGCATTATAGCCACTGCCTGAATTTAAAGATTTCCAAGTCATTGATTTGACTCGCAAATGGATATATATTCTCATGCGCTACAAAAAATGAGATATGCATATGGATATGGTATATCAATTTAGTAGAAACCACCAGATGCTGGTGGGTGGATGTGTAGCCCCCGAGGGCCGGGTTGCATGCTTGATCATGTTGCTCGAGACTCAAAAATAATGCAATTTAGACAAAAACTTGATTGTCCTAGCCCCCTGGCATTAAGCAGGTATGCTTTCATTATCCTGCTTGATGGCATATCGTTGCAATTTGATCCTGCAACAGATTGAGCAAATATTGTTGCCACAAGAAAACAATGATACTTGGAGTAGGGCAAAGCCACTTATAAACTCCGAACTGTGAAATATTAGTTGAGCCGCTAGGAAAAGAGATAATCCCAGTCAAAACTATAGATATAAATTAAGGAATCATCCTTAAAAATTCCACTTGATGTGGCTGTAGTTAAATAAATGATGGTGGCTTGTACAACCGATATCAGGAGATGATCATCCCAATCATTAAAAATCTGGTCATGCCAGTTCAAACTCATATGGCCGAGTCATAGGTTCCTGAAATTCAAAAGGCAAAGGCCCCGATGAAGCAATGATAATAACTTGATGATAATATGTTAGCCTTGGCCGCTGGTAATAATTATGATAAAACGTTAGTACTTCGCATGATAGCATACGGTACCCTGCATGATAGTAAATTGTGATCTGCATGATAGCATATTGCAATCTGCATGATAGCATAATGTATTTTGCATGATAGCAAGCAAATGATATTTTGCATGATAGCAAGTTGTATTTTGCATGATAGCAAATGATATTTTGCAGGATAACAAATGGTACTATGCATGATAGTAAATGGTACTATGCATGATAGCATATGGTACCTGATACTGTGGCTCAGTATTTCCCAGGTCTAATGTGTGTTTAGTGTCGAGAACGGCCATGATAGGCATTCAGACTCGATTGACGCCACATGCGGGTACTTTATCCCTTCTGAATTATCTCTATTACCGTTAAGTAGGTCCTCACGCGGCTCAGTATTTCCAAGCAAAATGTGTGTTCACGGCCATGATAGGCAGCCATGATAGGCATTCAGACTCGATTGACGCCATACCCCAGTACTTTGGCCGCATAGTGCGAGTTGCTTCTGACTTAAGGCGAGTATAACCAGGAAAATTTGCCACAAAGGGCGATTCCATGAGAATAAGCCGAGCTTATAAAGCTACAAAGCCCCCGTGAAACCCAGAGATTAGTGAAAATAAAGTCTCAACAACTCAAATTGAGGTGAAATGACAACCCCCGGATACCGGTGGTGCCCGCTTTATTTCACTAATCCTGATGTGCGACCGCGCGTAGGTGGCAGTCGACTTTTGATATAATCAGCTGTAATACCCGTGACGAGCTCTATTTAGTTTTGATAATAACCAGCTCTGATTAGCTGTAAATGTGATACCACGGGTTACTGATTTGACCCAAGAATTGATACAACGAGTCACCTGTTTAACTCAGATATCGATAAGATGATGATTCGTTAGTGACTCATAAACTGATGTAATGAGGAGCTGTATGCGACTCATAAAATGATATGAAACTAAATCACTAGGCGACTCATAAAATGATATTAAAATAAATCACTAGGCGACTCATAAAATGATATGACAATAAGTCGGTGATGATTCATAAAATGATATAATGTTAAGTCATAAAATGATATAATGACGTCATGAAATATTAATGCATGAGCATGTAATGGCGATCTTTATATGTAAAGATGCTCGTTTGCAGGTGCAAATAAAATTCAATACAAGCAGTAAATAGCTAGACTTTGATAAATGCAAAGCGAGTTACAAAGAACTCTAATTTGACAAATGCATTGCGGGGTGTAAGAAACCCGACTTTGAGAAGTGGATGTAACTAAATCTCAAAAACTGATATAAATTAAGGTCTGCGACATGATATAATTTAAATCGCAAATACATTAATAAGAGGCATAATAACCTAGATATGCAGCCCCCGAGATAAATTCAAAGGTGAACTTAATCTTATTGATAAAAGTAAAGGCTGCGAAAGTTGAGCATGATAGCAACTTATCTGGCGTTAATGACGCGATATGATCCGTGGACTGCAGATGTCAATGAAGTAGCCGCGATGGTATCCGCAGCAAGGTGGAGCTGTCCATGGTGAAAGTGAATTTTGACCGCGGCGACTCGCCGAATCGTCGTTGCCACGGAATATAAGTCGTTATCCACGATGTGGTTGAAGTCGCCCTTGGCGAATCTGTGATAATCATGCTGATCGCATCTTGACAACCGTGCTTGCAGTCTAATTCTCCTTCCCCTCTGCTTTTTGATCGTAAGCTATTTTTTACGCATGCTGAGGTTGCGCCCGAAATGAAATTCACTTATATAAGTCGCCGTATCCGATCTGTTCCTTGGGTACATTTTTAAGTCGCATAAAACCATGCTGCCTTTGAGCTGATCGCCCACTCATTCTTTTCCTCTTTTATTTTTTTATTTTTCTCTTACGTGATCCATGCGACTCAAGGAAGTAGTAAGAGCTCGGCCGACCGCTCTCCTCTTTCTACAGTAGATCGAGGCGATTTTTGGACGCTCCCGTCAGACCACCTCGCTCGCCGGCGTTCCCCGGGTTCCCTCCTCCTCCGGCGGCTGCTTCGGCGGCGGGAGGGAGGGGGAACCCTGGATCCGTGCTTGTACATAGTGTAGGTCGTGGTGGGGTTTCGGCCGGCGGTGTCGTGGAGGCGGCGATGGTGTCGGTGGTGGGTTTGGTGCCAGCGCGTCGCCCCTTCTGCGGCGAGGATCTCCGGAGCTTCGTCGAGGCGCGCAGGACTTGCGGTGGTCGGGGATCTACGGTCCCTGCTTCCACCGGCTCCAGGTCGTCGTCTACCGAGCCGGCCGGCGAGGTAGGCGTTGCCCTCGTGGTGCTGCTGCTCCAACTTCTCTCCTCTCCGTCGTGCGAGCTCGCCTTGGCTGAGAAGGGCAACTTCCCGTTCGCGAAGAAATCGTCTGCGGCGTCAAGGTCTGCGCCGGCACTGGGAGGGTGCCGGACCGGCGATGCGGCGGCGCGTTCCCCTTCCGCGTCGGTGGAGGATGAGGGTTGGGATCCCAGGGACCCAGTTGTAATTTCTGGTTTCTTCGGGGTGTGTTGTATGCACTGTGTTGGCTAATAGATCTGGGGTGTAATCCGCAAAAAAAAAGGAAGTAGTACTAGTCTTTTTTGTCTTTCACGTGAGGGTAGCAAGCTGGACTTCGCCTTTTGATTGAAGTGGAGCGTCGTTCTTTTTTTTTCACTGCGCCTTCGGCAATATCGACACACCAATTTGAAACTTGTCTTGGACCAGCGAAATTATTTGTTCTCCAGCCGTGTGCAAGTCAAAGTAGTGCGAGTTGGTGGGTAATCCTTTATAGACTCAAGCTGTACTAAATCTTTTTCATGGCCAGTTTACTTTAGGCCTTCTTTTCCGTTTCCACTTCTCTGGTCACAGGGATATATTCCTTTCATGAACTGAATTAGCACCATTAGTTGAACACGACTCTACTTCTCTCGATTTGATCTGGCTGGTGGGCTGGTGGCCTTCTCTTTCCTTATTTGATGCAACATGCTTGCACGTTAGCACCTTGAATAGGCCTTTTTCTACTAGGACTTGGACGCATGTGCACTAGGTCTTGGACTAATTTTGTTGATCATTGATGTCTTGATTTGATGCCTGGAAAAGTTCGGCTACAGCTGTCGTGCTTGGACTCCTCATCGAGTTCGATTCGGGCGAGAACTATGTCGTGCCGATTTGATGTTTTCCTGTTTAATTTCGCGAACTCGCGTAGGCACAAAACTTGCTCCTGTGTGCTAGCTGCCGACGGAGATCCAACCGTTGGAATCAGCTCAAATTTGTTGGAGTGCTGCAGGGTTGTATTCCGCAACGTTTCACCGGAGGGATTTTCGAATTGATGTCTGAGTGGACCTCAGTAATTGTTTTCCCGAGATTGCACGGAGTTTCGTCAGGGTTCCGACGAGAGTTAGCGTATGAGTCGCCCAGGGAGATCCAGCCGTTGGAATCCATCAAAATTTTACCATCTTCTGGGTAACTCGACTCCGCATCTTTCCACGGAACGGATCGTCGATATGATTTCTGAGACGTCGTCGGGGTCGGTCGCAGCACGGACGTTGTCGGCTGCCCTTGATGTAGATGTTGATATCGTCGAGCTTGAAACGGCGCGGCAATGAAGTCGCCGAGATTGATGAAACCGCCGAGCTTGAAACGGCGGTGAGATCCTCCGTCCCTGGCACAGATCCTGCTTGGAACAGGACGCTTTTGACCGCCTGCCCCACGGTGGGCGCCAACTGTCGTGGGTTTGTCACGTCAGATGTCATGGATGACTTCGTAGGTTTGGGATTGCGCGAGTCAATCGTCTCTGAGCTTGGGATCGCAGGAACAAAGATCAACACAGATTTACCCAGGTTTGGCTCCTCAATGTGAGGTAAAGACCTACTTCCTGCCTATCCTAGATTGGTATTGATATGATATATGTGGTGTTACAATGGAGGCGATCCGATCTAGATACTCGCCGTATGAACTAGGGTTTGAGGGCATGATAGCTTGATAGCCTTTGAGCTTCGAGTTCTAGGTCCTTGGAGTCCACCTTATAAAGACGATGGCTCGCAAGGTTACAAGGAAACTTCTATCCCAAGGAAAGTATGAGCCGGAGTCCTACTTGGAGACTAATCTTCGTGTCCCCCAAGGTATGTCTTCTCCGGTCTTCTAGATCCTTCCTTTGGTGGCCCGTGATCTTGGGTCGGCCCACTTTCATGTAAGCCCAATAGTGGTGCGACTGTGAATAGGTTGCGCTTTGCTTGAATAAGTCGCGGGATAATTATTCCCCCGACAACTTCCGCTGTCAATTTCATCAGGTCCATCATCTTCAGGTTTGGGATACCCCACAACATCATCACTGACAACGGCACAAACTTCACAGCCGACGAGTTCAAAGACTTCTGCACGGAGCAGGGCATCAAACTCAACTACGCCTCAGTCGCACACCCTCAATCCAATGGACAGGTCGAGAAAGCAAATGGCCTAGTCTGCAGCGGCCTCAAGAAACGATTACTGGTGCCACTCAAGCGCGCCGCGGGTGCCTGGGTGGAGGAGCTGCCCTCTGTCCTTTGGAGTCTGAGGACCACGCCAAACAGATCAACGCAGTACACTCCATTCTTCATGGTCGATGGCACCGAGGTAGTCATGCCGTACGACCTGCGATTCGACGCACCTCGCGTGGTCGCATACGACGAGTCAGACGCAGACGAAGCACTCGAAGATGGCATCGACGCGCTGGACGAGGCACGGGACATTGCACTCTCCCTCACGGCCGTTTATTAGCAGAGTCTCCGCAACTACCATGTCCGTCGACTGCGCACGAGATCATTCGTCCCTGGTGACTTGGTGTTGCGGCTCAAGCAGAAGAAGGTGCACAAGCTCGCCTCCCCATGGGATGGACCCTTCGTCATCACGGAGGCCATCGAGGAGGTGCCTACCGCCTGAAGCATGCGAAGACAGGGAAGCTCTCCCACAACCCATGGAACGTTGTGCACCTGCGCCATTTTTACGCATAGCATACACATCCATGTAATTGTCCCTACACGACTACAAGCAGCGGGTTTCAGACGCGCTCTTTTCCTTACCAGGGTAACTAAGGGGACTGGAAGGTTTTTAATGAGCCGGCTTGCTAGCTTAATATACAATGGTTGAGATACAAAGCTTTCTCCCTCTACTTTTTACAGAGTCAAAACAAAAAAGACCTAGGCCGCACTCGAACACTCGGGGGCTGCGCCTTACAGGTTCACTTTAAAACAAAAAGGCCTAGGCCGCACTCGAACACTCGGGGCTGTGCCATACAGGTTCACTCCAGAACAAATAAAGCCTAGGCCACACTCGGGGCTGCGCCATATAGGTTCACTTCAGAACAAATAAAGCCTAGGCCGCACTCGAACACTTGGGGCTGCGCCATACAGGTTCGCTTCAATAACAAATAAAGTCTAGGCCGTACTCGAACACTCGGGGGCTGCGCCACACAGGTTAACTATGAAAAGTAAACAAGTCAAGCCTTGGCCGCACCCAAATACTCGGGGGCTACGCCATACAGGCCGCGTTAATCAACATGCCTAGATCGCACTCAAATACTCGGGGGCTGCGATCCTACGATCGAACAGTTTTCAACAAATAGCATCACATACATACACTCGGGGCTGCCCCCTTTGGATATACATTGTCCATATACAACGTAGCTCAGCGAGCATACACATTCTCACCCCCTAATCTACAGGCTCAGTTTTGGGTACATCCAATGGACCTACAAGGCGCTCCGTTTGCTTCTAGACCTGCTCAATAACTTTTCTCGCCGGCTTATGAGTATCTGCATACTGTTCCTCGAAAGGCAGTCCATCAATAAGCCTCTCGATGTTAAGATGCGGACGGTGAAGCCGCACATAGGCAAAGGCAATGTTCGTCCCTCCAACAAGTTCAGTGTGCAGCATCTTCTTGATTGCTTTGCCTTCGCGGAACCTCTCCAGCACGGCAGGGATACCCTGCGGTTGCTCGTTGTGGGGAAACATAGCTCGGTGCACCCGAGCCAGGGTAGCCCTGCACGACTCCAGCAGCATGCCGCCTCGCCAGGCACGATCCAACAAAACAGAAAGCACTCGAGCCTTTGGTCTGTCAGACCAGAAATATTGGGAGCCGGAAGCTGTCCCAGTAATGGCCCCATCCAGGCGCTCCTCTACGCGACTCTTCTCGGCTCTCCAGTCAGGATTCACACCTACAAAGCAGTACATGGAATCAAATTGAGAAACAGTCGAAGCAATAGCACTTCGCAGCCGAAGGTTTTGTAAGGAGCACTGACATTCTAGTTGACGATTGATCAGGTCCAGCTCTCCAATTAAGTAGTCCTCCCGCTCGGATGAAGGGGCAGGCCTTGCCCTCTCCGCGTCTAGCTCACCTCGAACATCCTTCAACTCCCGCTCCAGATTCGCAATTCGTGTCTTCATGTAAGCCATGACGACTTCATCATTCCTACTCCGTGCGGCCGGACGGACAGGAGCGCTCGTTGAGGGAAACTGCCAGGCGCGTCAGGTACCTCGAGCTGCTCGAACAAGCAAAATTTTAACAATGTGAGATCACTGAATCTAGCAAGATAACACACTCGGGGGCTGGGCCCTGACAGAGCATTCAAACAGAGATCGACTGCGAAGCAAAAAGCAGTTGTACTCGATCAACAAGTGCCTTAACAGTTCTTTACAAGCAAAATAGCAAAGGGAGCCGGCGCTACACCCTATGACACCGACTCCGACCTAGCCCTAACAGCGCGAGCAACAACTTCAGCACTCCGGCGCTCCACCATGGACACCATGTCCTCCGCCAGTCGCGCCGTCTCCTCCTTCACCGAGCTCAATGACGATGTCCTTCCATCAGGCTTCCGTGGGAAGTCTGCAACAACCTTCTTGAAGTCACCCACAATACCGTGACCCAGCAACAGCTTGAATGTAAGCTCTGAGCCGCGTACCATTTGGGTGCGAGTGAAGTTCGCCATGGTGGAAGACTCTGGGCCAAGTACCGCGGTCAGACCATCAACACTGGCAGGTGGCATGCACAATGGAAAGACACTCTTGTGCACCGTAGCAAGAGCGCCGTCGACTTGGTGAACGCGTCCTGGTCGTAAGCACACATGGAGTCGAAGATGCTGATGGCACGCTCCAGCGGGACATCATCGTCCGTCGACTCCGTAGGTGGGGACGCGCCAAAAGCACCTGCACACCCCGGAAAACTTAAGTACAATTCGACTGAATTGGGAGAACAAACTGCAAGCAAACAACGAACGAGAAGGACGCATTACCTCCTACAACGTGGGCGAGCGCGAGCATGCGCTCCACCTGCACCTTTTCACCCTGGAGGGTGGCATCCTCGCGGTCCTTGGCTTCCTTCAGCTTTCGCTCGGCATTGTCACGCTGAGCCTTGAGCTCCATCTCCAGCTCACGCACCCACTTCGCAGCAGTCCTGATCGCCTGCATGAAGACAAAAAGCGTCGAGTGATTGCAAGACAAGAGCGACAGCAAGTTAACACAAACAAGGGAGCCGCTTACGCTTAGACTGCTCCAGAGCAGAGCGCAGCTGATCCCTCTCCTGGTCCATCTGGACGTAGGCCGCACCTGACTCCATGAGGTTGCGGTAGAAAGGCTGTACAACGCAGAGCAAAGCATGATTTTGAGTCTATGCCCAACTATACTAGTTGCACATAGCCTCGGGGGCCACTCACATCGAGAGCGCTGTCGCGCACCCGATAAATCAACAAGACAGAAGACACTTACATGATCCTGGAGCTGCGCAGTGCTCAAAGAAGACGAAGCAGGTACTTTCGGAGCGGAGGGAGCCAAAGCCTTTACAACCTTCGTAGCGGCCGCCGCAGTCGCCAAGGCAGAAGCCTCCGGAGGATTCAACTCTGCTTCCATACCACTCGAAGTCAATGCCTGTTCCTGGGCAGGAGAATGAGGCATACCCGTGCCATCACCGGCACTGCACAAGCAAGGACCAAATCAACACACTGAGCACAAACAGAAACAGAAGCCTAGATTGGAGAAAGGTGCTCACCTTATTTCCTCCTCCTCATCACTACCGAGAGCATCGATGTTAAACAAACCGCCGAACTCGGTCGCACCACCAACGGAGGCGCCGTGTTGAGCGGTTCGACCTCCAGGGGGTCCTTCATACTGGGTGACGAGGAACCCGAGTCTCCATCTTCACGAAGCTCTACTTTCTCGGACAGCGAGTCCTCAGCAGCAGCTTTAGCCCGGTCAAGGCGCCGGCACGGCGCTTGAGCGGTTGCTCATCTTCATCGTCCAGTTCCGTCTCCACCACCTCATCATCAGGTGAGGTGGTCGCGGAGGGGATGGAATCATCTTCATCGACCGGCTCTACCTCAGGAAATTCCACCTCAAAAGTCGACCCATTTTCGGGTAGAGGTGGTAGACAAATGGGAGCCGGGTGATTCTACAAGTCAAGCACAAAAGAAGTTCAAGAAAGAAGCAAGCATAGAATATTCACGCAAAGGCAAAATAGAGTCAAGAACAAAGAGCACGCGGACATTACCTCACAAAGTGGGTTTTCAACCCAATACGGAGTAACTGGGCAGTCGGTGTTGCAAGGGTCTGCAGCTCTGAGGCTTGTCACGGACCGCACAGCACTTTCAACCTCCTTCTTCGACCGCTCCTCCTTCGCCAAACGAGTGGAATCGTTCACGCCTTGGTACTCCCACATCGGGTGGTCCTGAAGGCGTAATGGCTGCACACGCCTCTTCATCAATGTGGCAATGAGATGGATGCCGCCCACCTCCTTGCACATGGTCTTGATCAACCCGGCGACATTCTTCAGCAAAGGCGCCACCTCCACCTTGTCTTCACTCGGCAGCAAATGCGCCCAGGCGTTCGTCTTCCTCAATGGCTTGTCAGCCACGAAGTCCGGGAAGCCCGCCTGGTCGAAGCGGACGTAGAACCACTTCTTCAGCCACCCTTGGGCGGACTCAACCTGCTTCAGCGCGAAGTAGGAGGTATCGCCGTGCACCTGGATGCCGAATCCGCCAAGAGGATAGGTGCCACCCGCACCCGCATTCCTCTTGACGTTGAAGATGGCCTTCCACAGGGCCCAATGCGGGTGCACTTCTAGGAAGCACTCGCAGAGGACAATGAAGCACGCGATGTGGAGGATGCCATTCGGGGTCAAATCGTGCATTTGCACCCCGTACGCGTACAGCAATCCGCGCACAAAATCATGGAGGGGGAAGGAGAACCCTCGAGACAAAAAGTCCGCAAAACACACGCGCTCGTTGGTCCGAGGCTTTGGAAATACCCCATTCCCAGGGACGCGTGTGGCCAGCTGGTCCGCCGGCGGCAGGAGTCCATCTGCCCGGAACTCATCCAGGTGGTACTCCTTGATGGTGGACTTCACCCAGTCACCTGGGATCTTCTTCAGAACATATCGACGCCACCGGCATCAACAGTGGCGGCGGCGCTGGCCGCCGTGCTCCCCTCTTGTTCTTCGTCCGCACAGCGCCAGCGACGACGGAGCTCGACGTAGTCGCCCCCTTCTTCGCGCCCGGTTTGCCCATGGCTAGCAGCTTGCAATGGGCGCGTGGACGAAGCTCGCAGTGCACTACTAGGGAAAAGGTCATTAGTGGCGCACCACTTTTAGCATTTTGTGGCGCATGGTGGGTGCACCACAGATACGTCGCCACTAAATTGTATTTCTGTGACGCATATCTACATGCGCCACAGAATTCTCACATTTCTGTGGCGCATCTACACGATATGTGCCACAGAACTCTCAAAAAAATTCAAAAAAAGGTTTAAAAATTCAAAAAAATCAGGAAAAAAATGAAATAATTTGGAAAAACCTAAATATTTGAATTTTATGAACATCTAATAACACTGCAAACATATCTCAAATGATGACTTCCCACTAGATCACCCATTCTGAAATTGCTCCAACCAAAGCACGCTTAACTTCTAAGTTCTATTCAATTCAGCTACTCTTTTGCTACTAAAGTTCTTATTGATATAAGTATCATATCAACCATCTTAAGCCTTGTATGTGTATATATGTGTGTAAATGTGTGTGTAGTTTATGTGTGGTATGTGTATATATGTGTGTTTTTAAATTTCAAAAAAAATCAAAAACTTCAAAAGTTTCAAAGTAAATTCAAAATTTTCAAAAAATCCAATAAAAATCAGAAAACCCAAAAAACTTCAAAAAATTCAAAAAATCCAAAAAATCAACAAATCCAAAAAAATTCGAAATTTTAAGAAAAAATGTTTTTTTTGAAAAAATGGCAAAAAATAAAAAATAGTTTTTTAAAAATTTCAAAAAATTTAGAATTCCTCGAAATTTTTATTTTTTTGTCATTTTAAAAAAAATTACATTTTTCTTAAACTTTCAATTTTTTTGGATTTGTTGAATTTTTTTTGGATTTTTTGAATTTCTTTGAGGTTTTATGGATTTTTTGAATTTTTTTTGGATTTTTGAAAATTTTGAATTTCCTTTTGAAACTTTTGTGGCGCATATAGCAATATGCGCCACAGAAATTTGTGTTTCTGTGGCGCATATCAATGTGCGTCACAGAAATACTAGCAATATGCGCCACAGAAATTTGTATATCCACATGCGCCACAGAAATGTGTATTTCTGTGGCGCATATTGAAATGCACATTTCTGTGGCGCATGTGGTTTGCGTGCGCCACATAATTCTAAAATTTCTGTGGAGCATATTTTTCTATGCGCCACAAAAATATTTCTGTGGCGCATGGCTATTTTGGTGCGCCACAGAAAGTGGTTCCACCTATAGCCGTTTTCCTAGTAGTGGTGGGCGCAGACAATGGAGATGGGGCACGAGGAAGAAGACGATACAAGGGAAGGGAACATCGAGAATAAATAAGAAAACAATCTGCCCCGCCGCGTTGAAATAAATATACCACGGGGCCGCCAAATCCGAATCGTCCAATCGGCATCGGCAGCAACGGCCTGCATCCAACCCTACACGTGGCGACTGCAGAACATAACCGTCACAGGCCACGCCGCCCACTATGCATGAGAAAAGAGGAAACCATCATCATGTTCCGAAGATTTCACGCCGTGCGGTCAAATCAAAACTAAAGCGGCGTCGTTCCTGGTCAACACTGACACTGGGACCACCACGACGTGTCCCATCAACGAAAGCGTGCCAGAAAGGATCGTCATGCATGACGTCAGCATCCCAACCAAAAAAGTCACTCGAGTTAGGCTCGGGATAACAAATTAAAGCCAGCAGGCTATCGAGGCCCCCAGCGGACCCTCGCGTCGCTCGGCTGTGGCGCGCATTCAACAAAGCATCCCGCACAGTAGGCCAGCAGGCTGAACGGGACTACTTTATCTGTCGAGTGCCCATATCGTACTTTTGCACAGTTGTCAGAGACTAGTCCCAAGGAACTAGGGGTGTGTCTCACAGATGCCAGGAAACGTAAGGGGCTGAAACATGCAGTCAAACAACCCTCAACTACCTCGGCGACGGTGCTCGTCGAGCTCGGTGAGAAACATCACGGCAGAGAGTATAACACCAGCCCGTACCCAAGTTCAGGCCCACCGTGAGGTGTAAAGACCCTACGTCCTGCTTTGTTGTATTGCACTACTTGGAGAGGATTACAGTACAATGTGCTTGCCGGAGGCAAGGAGTAGCTATGGAGGAGCTACGGTGGAAGAAGAACTTGCTCTTCTTCCTTGCGACTTAGCCGATTGTGTGTGGAATGATTCGATCTTCTCCCTCGGTCGTACACTTGCTCCTCTTATACTTGGCTCGGTCCTCTTCCTCCAAAACATCAGGTGGGAAGGGATACCACAAAGCTGCCGAGTTGGAGCACAGTGCACGGCGTCGAGGCAGTCCATGGACGCGGTCCATCGCAGGAGATGATGTCTCCAAAGCTGATAAAGCCACCGTCCACAAGGACGATAAGCTGGCGTTGCAGAGCTCTGCGGCTTGCCCCACGGTGAAGTCCGCCTTGGAGCGTAGTGACCGACGGTCTCCTTATCACCAAAATGACAATGCTGGGAGTCCGATTTGCTTGCCGCAGCTTTGTTGACCGCTTTAATCACCAAGAAGGTAACTGCGGCGTCGTCGTCACCACGCGCAGGCGCGCGCGTCACCTTGCGGCAGGCGCAGAGGCCATGTGCGCTCTGCAGCGGGTGCAGAGCTTGCTTCTGGTCGAATGAACCCCGCGAGGGCTGATTAGCCTCGCCGAGATTCTATAGTACTTGACGCCTCGCGAGGAAGTCCTCGCGAGGGAGGCACAGACGCGCCAGGACTTAGAAGTTTCGCAGGCTGGAGAAGCCCTCTCGAGGGAAATCCCCTCTCGAGGCTCGCCAGGCTGAACGCCAGGTCCTTAGCAGAAATGCTGAGTTGAGTGTCGAGCGCTGTGGAAGGCCGGCCCATGGTACCCTGGTTTTCACTGGGCCGACAGTAGCCCCCGGGCCCACGATGGGCACGCTGGAGTCTCGTGGCCGCAGGCGAATCCTCGTGGGCCCAAAGAAGCCTGCCTGGCCTGAGACACGTGGAGGACTGCGGCTGCCCACAATGCCACGATCTCCTCGGCAGTAACGGGCGTAGTGGCGGGACCCACCACATCCTGGTAACGGCTCGATGAGCTGATAAAAACCGCGGAGCCTGGCGCAGACAGCCGTTGCCTCATTCTTCCCCTTTCGCCTCCTTCTTCCCAGAGCACAAATCTTCCCCACCTCCTTCCACCTTCGCAATCTCACAGCAATGGCGCCCAAGAAGGCCGCTGCCTCTCAGAAGGGTAAGGCGGTGATGCAGGCATGCGTGCCTGCCTCGATGCAGCAAGACGGCGCCCTCAAGCCGGCCCTGGACGCCTTTCGCATCAAGAAGGAGGCGCAGCTGGACAAGGTGCGCCACATGGCGGCCTCCAAGAGCAACGAGCACGGCGCTACGGTGCTCAAGGCGGCTAACATCCCCAGCGGTAGCCTCTACCCCATCTTCCTGCACTTCCTTTTCACGGGGCTCGTGCCTCCGTTCTCCGACTTCTTCCTGGCAGTTTTGGAGCACTACCAGATCCAACTTCTCCACCTTCATCCCAACTCCATCCTCATTCTCTCCATCTTCGCCTACCTCTGCGAGCCATACATTGGGGTTTATCCCTCTGTAGCCCTCTTCCGCTGCTTCTACGCGCTCCGCTTCACCACGCGCATCACCGACGGCATGGCCGGCGTGTACATCCCCATAGCGTGGGCCGGCGAGAAGCCCGTGACCAACATCTCAAAGAAAGTGGATGACTTCCGGAAGCGGTGGTTCCTTGTGGAAGTTGGGAGCACAAGTCCCTTCTTCAAGATGCCTGAAGCGCCCCCGACGTAGAGGGCAGGCTAGGCGAGCAAGACTCTCGCGGGCGACTTTCTTGACCCTGTGGTGGAACGCCTGGGGGCCCTTCGCGAGGCTGGCCCACGAGAGTCTTGCTCACCCAGCCTGCCCTCTTCGTCAGGGGCGCTTCAGGCATCTCGAAGAAGGGACTTGTGTTCCCAACTTCCACGAGGAACCACCGCTTCCAGAAGTCATCCACCTTCTTCGAGACGTTGGTCACGGGCTTCTCGCCGGCCCACGGTATGGGGATGTACACGCCGGCCATGCCGTCGGTGATGCGAAAGGAGACGCACCCCGTCTGCTCGTTGTTCGCCATGAAGCGGAGCGCGTACAAGCAGCGGAAGAGGGCTACAGAGGGATAAACCCCAATGTATGCCTCGCAGAGGTAGGCGAAGATGGAGAGAATGAGGATGGAGTTGGGATGAAGGTGGAGAAGTTGGATCTGGTAGTGCTCCAAAACAGCCAGGAAGAAGTCGGAGAACGGAGGCACGAGCCCCGTGAAAAGGAAGTGTAGGAAGATGGGGCAGAGGCTACCGCTGGGGATGTTAGCCGCCTTGAGCACCGTAGCGCCGTGCTCGTTGCTCTTGGAGGCCGCCATGTGGCGCACCTTGTCCAGCTGCGCCTCCTTCTTGATGCGAAAGCCGTCCAGGGCCGGCTTGAGGGCGCCGTCCTGCTGCATCGTGGCAGGCACGCCTGCCTGCATCACCGCCTTGCCCTTCTGAGAGGCAACGGCCTTCTTGGGCGCCATTGCCGTGAGAATGCGAAGGTGGAAGGAGTAGGGGAAGATTTGTGCTCTGGGAAGAAGGAGGCGAAAGGGGAAGAATGAGGCAACGGCTGTCTGCGCCAGGCTCCGCGGCTTTTATCAGCTCATCGAGCCGTTACCAGGACGTGGTGGGTGCGCCACAGATACGTCGCCACTAAATGGTCATTAGTGGCGCACCACTTTCAGCATTTTGTGGCGCATGGTGGGTGCGCCACAGATACGTCGCCACTAAATTGTATTTCTGTGACGCATATCTACATGCGCCACAGAATTCTCACATTTCTGTGGCGCATCTACACGATATGTGCCACAGAATTCTCAAAAAATTTAAAAAAAGGTTCAAAAATTCAAAAAAATTCAAAAAAAATCAGGAAAAAATGAAATAATTTGGAAAAAACCTAAATATTTGAATTTTATGAACATCTAATAACACTACAAACATATCTCAAATGATGACTTCCCACTAGATCACCCATTCTTAAATTGCTCCAACCAAAGCACGCTTAACTTCTAAGTTCTATTCAATTCAGCTACTCTTTTGCTACTAAAGTTCTTATTGATATAACTATCATATCAACCCTCTTATGCCTTGTATGTGTGTATATGTGTAAATATGTGTGTAGTTTATGTGTGGTATGTGTATATATGTGTGTTTTTAAATTTCGAAAAAAATCAAAAACTTCAAAAGTTTCAAAAGGAAATTCAAAATTTTCAAAAAATCCAATAATAATCAAAAAACCCAAAAAACTTCAAAAAATCCAAAAAATCAACAAATCCAAAAAATTCGAAATTTTAAGAAAAAATGTTTTTTTTTGAAAGATGGCAAAAAAATAAAAATTAGTTTTTTAAAAATTTCTAAAAATTTAGAATTCCTCAAAAAAAAAAAAATTTTATTTTTTTTGTCATTTTAAAAAAATTACATTTTTTCTTAAATTTTCAATTTTTTTTGGATTTGTTGAATTTTTTTGGATTGTTTGAGGTTTTATGGATTTTTTTGATTTTTTTTGGATTTTTTGAAACTTTGAATTTCCTTTTGAAACTTTTGTGGCGCATATAGCAATATGCGCCACAGAAATTTGTGTTTCTGTGGCGCATATCAATGTGCGCCACAGAAATACTAGCAATATGCGCCACAGAAATTTGTATTTCTATGGCGGCGCATATTGAAACGCACATTTCTGTGGCGCATGTGGTTTGCGTGCGCCACAGAATTCCAAAATTTCTGTGGAGCATATTTTTCTATGCGCCACAAAAATATTTATGTGGCGCATGGCTATTTTGGTGCGCCACAGAAAGTGGTTCCACCTATAGCCGTTTTCCTAGTAGTGGTGGGCGCAGACAATGGAGATGGGGCGCGAGGAAGAAGACGATACAAGGGAAGGGAACATCGAGAATAAGGAAGAAAACAATCTGCCCCGCCGCGTTGAAATAAATATACCGCGGGGCCGCCAAATCCGAACCGTCCAATCGGCATCGGCAGCAATGGCCTGCATCCAACCCTACACGTGGCAGCCGCAGAACATAACCGTCACAGGCCACGCCGCCCACTATGCATGAGAAAAGAGGAAACCATCATCACGTTCCGAAGATTTCACGCCGTGCGGTCAAATCAAAACTGAAGCGGCGTCGTGCCTGGTCAACACTGACACTGGGACCACCACGATGTGTCCCATCAACGGAAGCGTGCCAGAAAGGATCGTCATGCATGACGTCAGCATCCCAACCAGAAAAGTTACTCGAGTCAGGCTCGGGATAACAAATTAAAGCCAGCAGGCTATCGAGGCCCCCAGCGAACCCTCGCGTCACTCGGCTGTGGCGCGCATTCGACAAAGCATTCCGCACAGTAGGCCAGCAGGCTGAAAGGGACTACTTTATCTGTCGAGTCCCCATATCGTACTTTTGAACAGTAGGCCAGCAAGATGAATGGGACTCCTTTATCTGTCTAGTCCCCAACAAGCATTCTTCATTCACTCCCATCTGGAGCGTATCCAAAATTTCTTTCGACTGGAGATTAATTGAGATTAACCACAATTGCAAGCAATTCAGCTTAATCTCGGGGGCTACTCCATTGGGAGCGCTGTCGCGCCCCGATAAACACAAGATTACTGGACCACTGAGTCCCAAAACAGGCACTCGAATGCTTATCGACCAAAGTTACTCAGCTCTATACGAAGCCCCCGACTACAGCAGTCGCAAAACATTATGTGCCCGAGATGCGTCCGCCACATATGATCCTCGGATGCTGCACTCAACGTGCAAAGATAAGACCCGCCGACCAGTCGAGTGGGCTAGGGCTCGCACCCGCTGCATTCACCCTGTAAATTCCGTGCCAGCAGGCATGAAGAAAACCCTGACGGACGCGTTGGGTACCCGATTCATCATAATATCCTCTGTAAGACCTCCACGGCATGAGTCGAAGCTTATCAGCTCTTTCCAGGTTCAAGTCCGGGGACTCGAGCTTGAAGTAGGTTGGCTAGGTTTTTGCCCAAGAGCATCTAACTAGTCCCAATCCGTCGAGTGAACCAGGCTAGCCATGTCATCATCCCTAGAAACTGTCGGTGTTGCAGCTGTGGAACATGGGGTTCCTCAGATGCTGCCAAAGTGGGTCCACCACTGGGCCCACCAAGAAGATGGACAAGGCAAGGAGTCAAGTACAGCAGATGGGTTAGCTCATCTGCCCCAAGGAAACCCGACAAGTTCGACAGCAACACTCTGCGGCTAAGGACCAGGCGACCTTCCGGGGTCACACCCTTGCCCGGAGAACAAGGCAAAGTACCCGCGGGTCTGCGCGCCTGGCAGGAGGGAATATCTCCCCGGCAACAGCACCAGAAACTATGCTTGTACGTCACACGTCAGTTGGGAACCCCAAGAGGAAGGTATGATGAGTTCAGCAGCAAGTTTTCCCTCAGTATGAAACCATGGTTTATCGAACCAGTAGGAAAACGAGGTTGCTTCGAAGGTGTTGGTGAAGGAGTGTAGTGCGGCGCAACACCAGGGATTCCGGTGCCAACGTGGAACCTGCACAACACAATCAAATTACTTTGCCCCAACTTAACAGTGAGGTTGTCAATCTTACCGGCTTGCTGAAAACAAAGGGTTAAACGTATCGTATGAAAAATGATGTTTGTTTGCATAAAACAGTAGAGAACAATGATTGCAGTAGATTGTATTTCAGATGTAAAAGAATGGACCGGGGTCCACAGTTCACTAGTGGTGTCTCTCCAATAAGATAACTAACATGCTGGGTAAACAAATTACAGCTGGACAATTGACAATTGATAAGTGCATATAACATGCATGTGTGAGTTGTGGTGTCTACTATGAGATTCATTTGGGCATTACGACAAAGTACATAGACCGCTATCCAGCATGCATCTATGCCTAAATAGTCCACTTTCCGGTTAACATCCGTACCCCTTCCAGTATTAAGTTGCAAGCAACAGACAATTGCATTAAGTAATGTGCGTAATTTAAACAATACATTCATCCTTGAATAAAGCATTGCTGTTTTACCCCTAGTGGCAACAGCACATCTACAACCTTAGAACTTGCTGTCACTATCCCAGGTTAAATAGAGGTTGAACCCAACTATCATGCATAAATACCCCCTCTTGGAGTCACAAGTATTCACTTGGCCAAGGCTTCAACAAGTAACGGAGAGCATGCAAGATCACAAATGACATAGACATGATAATATAATATTCAGCTCCACATAGGTATCAATATAAGTCAGATCCCAGCAAACACAACATGTAGCATTACAATAAGATGATCTTGATCATGATAGGCAGCTCACAAGATCTAAACATGATGGCACAAGTGGAGAAGACAACCATCTAGCTACTGCTATGGACCCATAGTCCAAGGATGAACTACTCACGCATCACTCCGGAGGCGGGCATGGCGATGTAGAGCCCTCCGGTGATGATTCCCCTCTCCGGCAGGGTGCCGGGAAGAGCTTCAGAACCCCCGAGTTAGGGTTGACGACGGCGGCGGCAGCGAATATGTTCTGGATGAAAGGCTCGGTGTTTTAGAGTTTTCACGTCTCGGGGAATAAATAGGCGAAGGGGCGATGTCGGCGGACCCCCGAGGGGCCCAAACCACCAGGCGGCGTGGTGGGCCCCCCTGTCGCGCGAGCCTGTGGTTTGGCCACCTCCTGGCTCCCCTTCGTCTCTCCTTCGGACTCCGTGTACGTGTTGGAAAAATAGGGACTTGGCCTTTTGTTTCGTGCAATTCCGAGAATATTTCCAGAAGTAACTTTCTGAAACCAAAAACAGCAGAAAACAGGGAACTGGCACTGTGGCATCTTGTTAATAGGTTAGTCCCAGAAAATGCATAAAAGTGATATGAAGTGTATATAAAACATGTAGCAAATGGTATAATATAAGCATGGAACAACAGAAATTATGGATACGTTGGAGACGTATCAGGTCCTCCATCCGTACCGCTGAGAGGATAAGATCGCCAGCTCGCTGGAAGCTGGTGGAAGACTTGGGAGCCAATATGAAGGCCGCGCCCTAGTGACGTTGCCACGAGCGTAGTTGGTGGGGCGGACAGGCTTTGTCCATCCCACCTTTTTCCAAGGGCGGATGACCACGCCGCCCTCCAGAGAACGCTTGGAGGAGAGGATGCCATGTCTCCTCCAAGGACCGCCGAGGGTTTCTCCCGCCAAAAATCATTCACGCCCCTCGCAATCATCAAGGCCGAAGTCGTCCAACATCGAAGGCCATCCACGTGAAGTTAACTCAAGAGCAAGCACCATCAACGTCATCTGACAAACAACCTTCTCATTCAACCTGCCTCGACAAATCAAACCAAGGGAGGATGCAAGAACGCAAATGGAGACTACTGACATGAAGCTTTTTCTCTAACTTTTAAGACTAACTGAGAACGCGACCCTTGCACCTTCTTTGAGCATCGTACAGAACCACCTACCTCAGGACACTCGAACAGTCTTTTAGACTCCTCTGGAAGCTCGATACCCTAGACTGTACCTCTTAAAATTCTTACCAAAGCTTCATGAAGCTCAAGAACCAAGGAAGTCAACAATGAAGTTCCTCCTTTACTCAGCTGAAAAAGGACCAAAAATGAAGACAACCAACTAACGGAATACCCAAAAGAATCAAACGACGGAAGCACCAGCTGTTGACACCATCAACCACCAAGCAAGTCCAGACGCACTTAGAAGTTTATAACATCCCTCTACTAACTAGAAACTGGAGAGAGTCGAGTACTCAGGATCGATGCATCCTGAAAACAATGTGTCCCCCACCTGCGACCCTCGTAAGGCGACAATATCAGGAAGTGATATCTGCACCAACCCAAGCACCGAGGAGTGGCACCCAAGACGAAGATCGTCAAGCTACCTCGGAAGAACGATGCCTCCAAGTCAACTCCAGTGCAACCTTCAGCATGACCGTTCAAAATCCCTTTTTAAGGGGGGAAAGACGTACGCAACGTATACCAGAAAGTGTTAATAATTAGTTCCTTGCGCCTTAGCCTTGTAGTATCTGGAAACAACCAACCAAGACTATCCATCAGCGTCGATCGTCAAGTCAACCCCATCATCAAGGATCTGAACTCAGCACAGAAGTTTATCAACAAAGAAAGCCTCGCAACATCAATTTGTCAAGATCTCACATGGCGACCTCAATAAAGAAGCATCGACTTTGGAAGTATAGTCAGCCCAAAACCCGCGCCCTTGTACTCCCCTGTTACCCACCGGGCAAATCTCGAGGACGATATTTATTTTTAAGGGGGGAAGGATCTGTCACATCCCAAATTTGGGAACTAAGAAAAACTTAGTTTTACAAGACCCAAATTTCAGAACCAACAAAAACTTTTTGAATTACTTCACTAATGATTGTGTTTTCCTTCCCATTGCTATGTTTGGCTTTGTGTGACTTGTTGTATAAGTTGTTGGACTAGTAAATGTTAACCAAGAACTCAACCAAGATAAAAATATATTTAACTTGGTGATCATGTCATGACAAGAAACTATTCCATATATCTTTTCCATTCTTATTTCTGGCCAAAGTCCATTTCAATAATAATTTGGTTTTGGCAACAACCAAAATAACCACTCTTGAGAAAGTAAAAGTATTTCCAAAATTATGTGTTCCCAAAATTATGGAGATCTCTATGCTATCTCCTATCTATTTTTCAACCTTGATATTTTGCAGGTGTATACAACTCCCATTGTATAAACTCTGATTTTCACTCCATTTGAAAATAACACTAGTGGGAAATATGTTACCCCACATATTTCCTTTCTCAAACCTTTTTGAAAACTATTAAGTTATGAGTTGAGACATCTCCTCAACATTATCTTATCATAATAAGGAGTGGTCACTTTTCCACCAAATAGCATTGTGGAAATGGTGGTATGATTAATTCTTGTGGTTTGATTTGTGTGGTCTTGGTTGTGATCTTTATCTTGTTGTGTTGTTGCTTGTATGTATAATTACACAAGTGTGCTAGAGCAGTAAATTAAAAACACACTTGACAACAAATTTGGAATGCGACTTAAATTTAAAACAAACTCCTCAAATTACTCAACAAATGGAAATTAAGATCACGAGTTAAAGAAATGATCTTAATAAATTATTTTCCCTACCTAACTCTCTATTTCTTTCAAACAAATATTGTCTCTATGAAAGTAAAAATAATTTGAAAATATCTCTCACTTGCTTTTAAAATACTAAAGGAGTATCAAATTGGTTTTACAAAAAATATCATATCTAAACCCTATGAACAAATGTGGTTCAAAACATTTTATTTTGCAACACCAATTTTTTTGGGGGCTCTACATGGTAATGGGAGCCTACCCAAATATTTCAGAATTTTTGAAAAAGTTTTAGTACCTCAATTAAATCCCTAAAATGCTACTGGTTTTAAAAAGGAAATAAAAGAAACAGAAAAAAGGGGGAAGTGCAGGGGGTTTTCTACAAACTTACCTTCTTCTTCCTGTAGCGACCGAGCCACACCCGCTCGAGCTCGCCATCACGCTGACTACCGACCGTCACCGTCCTGCCTGAGTTGGATAAGAACGCCGCGCCAGCCCTCTGCCCTGCTCCTCCGCGACCTTTGACCAGAAGAAGAGCACGTGGGTCGTTTCCCCCTCGCTGCCCATGCTCGCCAATCCGTGCGGCCAGACCATGTCGACGCCGGCCCCGATCTCTGCCACCTCAGCTCCCCGGCAAGCACCGCTCATCCTGGCCGTTCTCCTCGCTTGCCGTGACCCCTAAGGCACCCCGACGTCATGTCCCCTGCCCCACCGTGATGCAACCGTGTTGACGAACGCCACGGGTGCGCCATGGACGCCGTCCGTGCGCACGACGGACACCTACTCCCCCTCGCCTCTCCGCGCCGCCAGAACCCTAATGGAGCACTCCCACGCCATCGCTGCACAGCACCGCCACCAATGGCGTGCTCTCCCACCTCCTAGACACCTCCTGCACCGAGACCACCGTGCGCCACCTCCGCCTCTATTTAGAGCCGCCCCGACCCTCACTTCTCGCCACATCTCACCACTGCTCTCCTCTCTGCTCTCCCCTCACTCCACTCACTTACCGTGCGCCGCCAGGAGGGCCGTGCACCACCAGAAGCTCACCGCCCTCTTCCCCTTCTTTTTCTGTGCACAGGACCGCACGCAGGAGCTCGCCGGAGAAGATCCTCGTCCGTGCACGTCGGGGAACTCATCGCCGACGCTCCAAGCATCCCCGAGCTTCGCCATCCACGCCATCGTCTTCCTCAAGCTCTCCGCACTCATCTCCACCTTCTCCACCGTCCCCGGAAGCCCTAGGTGAGCACCGCATCCGTCGTCACCATCTCTGGCCACGGCGGCGCCGCTTGTGTTTGGTCGCCGCCGGCGCGCCCTTCCTTGACCGTTGGATCATGATCCAATGGCGCCGTACCACTCCACTAGTTAAGTAAGAGGCTGATGGGTAGGCCCCACCGTGAGCAATTTTAACATTATCCGCACGGGCGAATTTGTTTTAGGCTGAGCCACTGACGGGTAGGCCCCACCCGTCAGATATTTGAACATTATAAAGTCCATGATTAAATCTAGTTTTCTGTTTAAATTTAAAACACTGAAAATACAGTACTGGACTCAACTTCAAAATTCAATATCTCAAGAAATACAAGTCCAAATAAATCAAATCAAAATTCTCTGGATAGCTTATGAAATTGTTAATCCGACCTAATTGGTTTCACCTTGTTTAGGTTAATAACTAATGAGTAGTATTCAAAATGCTACAGAGGGTTTAAAACATCAAATTATTTGTTTCTGGAGCTCTGTTAATCCAAATGACATGATTCCAATTTTGTTAGCTAAGTAATGTAAAGTTTTAGCTATCCTTATTTTTGTAGAATTGTTGGAACAACAGAAACTCATTAGTAATTCAAATAGTGATTTAAACCTTTCTAAAGTAAAACAATTAAAGAGGGATAAATATTAATCAAAATGGACCTAGGTCAATTTTGTTAAACTTGTGTTAGCCAAGGTTGGCTATCCCTAAATTGGGATAATGTTGTGATCAACAGAACTCAAGTTATGTACTAAAACCTGAGTGACTAGATTTCTGCCACAATAAAATCATATGCCAATTTATGGTTAATTAAAATAAATTAAACCCAATTGATTTGTCTTATGTGTGATAGTAGCCTTCTGTAGGACTGTAGTTGTAATCTTGTGATGCTTGGTTGAATAGTGTAGTGATTGTTTGTATCTGCTTGTCTTGACGATTAGACGAGAACGTTGCCGGGATTAGCAAGGAAGAGAAATTTGTAGAACCAGAAGAACAAGACCAGGGTCAATTTGTTGAGCAAGCCAAGCTATTCTCTGAGCTTGCATCTATATACATCTATTTTGGTTCACATGTTTTATTTATAAGAGCATAAGTGATTTATGTGGGGTTTGCCACTAAAGCTATGATTTTGAAAACCCTTTTTCCAAAATACAAGTATATTATTTTGACACCCTATATGGATGTATTAGATGGAATTTCTTTTTCAAACTATAGGATGGGAAAAATATTGTTTACTCAAAACTCCTTTGAAAATACTTGTATGGATGTGGAATGCTGAGATGTCGGTGTTGAAGTGAAGTAATGGAGAATGGTGATGTTTATGAAAAATGCACATTGTGTCCTAGTACTATGACGATCAGCCGATATCCTGTGCGACCACATTTACCCACATATGGGAAAGGGCGTAGTCATATAATTTGCTCATATTAGTATGGGATACCTCATCGACGGAGATGACTCTGTTATGCATGAGGGGATGGTTTGGTGACCTACCCCTGACCTGGGTCCTCAAAAAGGATAATACCGACGGGCTGGTATGAGTGAAGGGAGGAAGAGGATCGAAGACGCCACCTTTGGGTCGCCGGGCAAAACTATGAGTCCTCACACTTAGATTCCGACGGGCTGGGTTAAGTGTTGATGGAAAGTGTCATATGGGCAGGGTCCTATACTAGCATGAGCAAAGGACAGGCTATGGTCGGTGACTCAACTTCGCATACACCTTGTACGGCGGGACGTGGCTGACACGATGAGTTACCGGATGGATGTGGGAAAAGTGTGCTACCTCTGCAGAGTGTAAAACTATTTGAATAGCCGAGTCCTCGGATATGGACAGTTGGGAGGCTGTCCTAAGACCATGTGCAAGTTTTGCAAAGTTTTGAGATTTGGAAAGAAAATGGAGATGTTTTATATATGCAACTATACCGAAGGGCTGGTATGAGGTTGCTGGAAAATGATTTGACCATGAAGGGCTATGGTCGGAAAAGGAGGAGTTTTGGAGAATTAAACCTGATGGTGATTTTATGGGAGAAAGTTTTAAAAGAGATTTCTTACCTTTTCAATAAAGATATATTTTTGGGAAAACATTTTAAAAAGAGACTTCTTACATTTTTCAACAAAGATATATTTTTGGGAAAACATTTTAAAAAGAGACTTCTTACATTTTTCAACAAAGATATATTTTCTGGGAAAACGTTTTAAAAGAGATTTCTTACCTTTCCAATAAAGATATATTTACGGGAAAACAAGAGACTTCTTACAAAGACAGATTTATGGGAAAAAAGTTATAAAATTCTTCTTTCCTTTTTCAGTTAAAGTTATAGAGATTTCAAACAAAGTTTTATTAAACAAAAGTCTATCATTCTCTTTTTCAATAAGGATATAGAGTTTTCAAAGCAAACCAAGTTTTATTTAAACAATAAGAAGGGTAGTGCATGCTCATTTCGGGGGTAGTTTGCGAGTACAATCAAATGCACTCATATTGGTTTCGTCCCTGGCTATTGTCTTAGCCAGATTTTGAAGAGGAGAAGTTCGAAGAAGAAGACTTCTCTGACGTCAATGCGAACTAGGGCGCTTTCCAGTCAGCTGCCTATAGGGTTATGGCAAATGACTTGGGCTCCACGTTGTTTGATGATTTCCGCTGCAAGTACCTGTCGAAGTTTATGGCTTTAATCAAGTAAGTAAATTCCTTCGGTATTTATGGATGTTCTTTTGATACCAGTTGATTGTGCTCACCGACAGACTGATCATGGGATCGCTGATGTGTAGGCATAAGGGTATTTCGAACAGCTAGTCCGGGGTCCCCACAGACTTGGTATCAGAGCCATCCTGACTATTGGAGACCTTAGTTAGCATGGACGTTAGTTAGGAAAGAAATATTTTGTTAAAAATATATTAACACCAAAGGTAGATTTTTATCAAAGGAAGTCCAAAAATAGCTTCCACTCTTCTCACCTTCTCAAATATTTCTGAGTCTTGTCACTCTATTTTAAGATTTTCCAAGGATTTCTCTACTCCCTCTTACGCGTTCAAAACCTACATATATACTTCACGATGTGCCCAGTGAGACTTAATTAGCTAGTACCCAGAAGAAGAAGTTTCCATCTCGAATATTCAACATTTAACATCAAGGTGATTGATCTGCAAATACCAAGATTGACAGTATCCACAAAGCAAGAGACCTTCGAAGACCTCAACTCAACATCAACAATTCTACTCAATTTGTGACTTCGACAATCTCAATTTTTCCAGCTGAAGCCTAAGGCGACAAAATGAAGATTTCAACAGCCCTGTTTCACCAAGGCCCATAGGAAAAACATATGATAGGAACTTTGGGTGTACTACCCGATTACCACGAGTATTAGGCGTCCATTGGTACTAAATGTACCTTGTGTGTTGTTTGTTTGTGAGTTCTCTGCTTGTGTGTTGTTTCTCCTGTGTGTTTCGCAAATCGCGCCCTGTCAACAAACCCCTAGTACTTATTTAGTAAAGTAATCAGGTATCCTGACCGTGGTAGTCTTGTTGCGCTTTTAAATTTTGTTTTAACTACCTCTACAAGATTTGTTTAACTCAATTCCGGCAACCATAGTTCCCCACACGGAAATTTTACGGGAGCATACCTACATTGGTCCTGGTTTTGAAGCAACCCAAAGCCCTCCGCTCCATCAAATCGAAGCAACCCCAGGAACCCACTCGACACCTTTTGAAAGGGAGGAGTCCCATACGTCTAAAGATCTGCCCAAGAAAATTAGTGAGGACACCATCAAAGTCAGAGGACCGGACACCAAGGCCATAGAAAAACGCTGGTGTTTCATTTATAGGGACCGCGGACATCCGAACTGGAAGTGCCCCCTTAGGTACACCATAAAGAGAGGACCACCACAAGGAAAGGCTTGTAGTCAGTGCGGAAGGGGTGGACATCAGGCGAGTCAATGCCCCGGCAGTTGCCCCCACTGTTTCAATGTGCATCCACTTGGCAAGTGCCCAACCGTTAGCATCACTTGCTACCTATGCGAAGGAAATGATCATGTTCCGGCAAAGTGTTCTATGGAGTTCATAGTAGACGCAGTAAAGGATGCTCGTGAGAAGATTGGCCAAGACGCCATCCATGCCCCGAGAAAGACGTCTACCAAAGCATCTAGCCCATGTCGGAATTCGAAGCGCCGGAAGGGAAGAAACCACAAGGAGCCAACACCACCCTTAGAAACATATCACAAGTTGTGCCTATGATCTGGAAGGACCCTTCTCGGGAAGAAGACTCTTAGAAGTGCTCCCCACCCAGCAGAGTTTCAATCCGGCACCTCGAGCCATGGTGACTCCTAGGCGGACTCCTAGAAGAAGTATGGATCCTATTTAGTGAGCAGTATTTGGGTTCAATGTAAGGTCCGTCACTTTTAATAAAATCATTTTTAGACTCTTAAAGAAGAGAGATGCTGACATGTCTAACACGAGCCTTACACCGTATAATTAATATGTGAAATTACAAGAATACTACACTAACGGATCATATCTAACTTAAGAATGACACCTGACCCAAGTAACCGTGATAGTACTAACTTATAATTCAGGGCTGCACGCCTTGACAAGAAACGAGGACATAAGGAGACTCATTTAGGATTGGTAACTAGAGGGACTCAAGGAGTGTATAAGACTTGCTATGAAAATTCAAGCTCAGAGACCGATGGTAATGATGGGTTTCAAAGGGATCATGTCACTACTCGTTTGACGAGCAATTCGTGGCATTTTAATCCCTTAAACTAACTTTACTAATTTTGACCTACGCGATAATCATGAGGAAAGCCAGAGAAAAACCTCGACTAACTCCTACCTACCGCTGTAAACTTTGGAAAACGGATTAGAACCCTAGCCTGGCGCTGGTTTTCCGAAGATTAGATGAAGCCTCAAGCACAAGACTCATCCAAGGGAGATCGCCACCGACAAACCCGAAGGAAGCCAACTTTAAAGATCATCAACATGGAGTTACCCCAGGAAATGAACGCCATCGACGTCATCTACCGAGCAACAATCTTAGCTCAACCCCGCTCAACTAATCGAAACAACAAAAGACAAGGGTACCCGTTTGGACAACAACTGGTGCGAAGGTTCTTCACTAACTTTTTCTAGGGTCCATTAAGAGGCGACACACGAAGAATCACCTATAGTTGGTAGTAAGAAGATCGCCATCATCAAGGCCGAAGTCGTCCAACATCGAAGGCCATCCACGTGAAGTTAACTCAAGAGCAAGCACCATCAACGTCATCTGACAAACAACCTTCTCATTCAACCTGCCTCGACAAATCAAACCAAGGGAGGATGCAAGAACGCAAATGGAGACTACTGACATGAAGCTTTTTCTCTAACTTTTAAGACTAACTGAGAACGCGACCCTTGCACCTTCTTTGAGCATCGTACAGAACCACCTACCTCAGGACACTCGAACAGACTTTTAGACTCCTCTGGAAGCTCGATACCCTAGACTGTACCTCTTAAAATTCTTACCAAAGCTTCATGAACCTCAAGAACCAAGGAAGTCAACAATGAAGTTCCTCCTTTACTCAGCTGAAAAAGGACCAAAAATGAAGACAACCAACTAACGGAATACCCAGAAGAATCAAACGACGGAAGCACCTGCTGTTGACACCATCAACCACCAAGCAAGTCCAGACGCACTTAGAAGTTTATAACATCCCTCTACTAACTAGAAACCGGAGAGAGTCGAGTACTCTGGATCGATGCATCCTGAAAACAATGTGTCCCCCACCTGCGACCCTCGTAAGGTGACAATATCAGGAAGTGATATCTGCACCAACCCAAGCACCGAGGAGTGGCACCCAAGACGAAGATCGTCAAGCTACCTCGGAAGAACGATGCCTCCAAGTCAACTCCAGTGCAACCTTCAGCATGACCGTTCAAAATCCTTTTTTAAGGGGGGAAAGACGTACGCAACGTATACCAGAAAGTGTTAATAATTAGTTCCTTGCGCCTTAGCCTTGTAGTATCTGGAAACAACCAACCAAGACTATCCATCAGCGTCGATCGTCAAGTCAACCCCATCATCAAGGATCTGAACTCAGCACAGAAGTTTATCAACAAAGAAAGCCTCGCAACATCAATTTGTCAAGATCTCACATGGCGACCTCAATAAAGAAGCATCAACTTTGGAAGTATAGTCAGCCCAAAACCCGCGCCCTTGTACTCCCCTGTTACCCACCGGGCAAATCTCGAGGACGATATTTATTTTTAAGGGGGGAAGGATCTGTCACATCCCAAATTTGGGAACTAAGAAAAACTTAGTTTTACAAGACCCAAATTTCAGAACCAACAAAAACTTTTTGAATTACTTCACTAATGATTGTGTTTTCCTTCCCATTGCTATGTTTGGCTTTGTGTGACTTGTTGTATAAGTTGTTGGACTAGTAAATGTTAACCAAGAACTCAACCAAGATAAAAATATATTTAACTTGGTGATCATGTCATGACAAGAAACTATTCCATATATCTTTTCCATTCTTATTTCTGGCCAAAGTCCATTTCAATAATAATTTGGTTTTGGCAACAACCAAAATACCCACTCTTGAGAAAGTAAAAGTATTTCCAAAATTATGTGTTCCCAAAATTATGGAGATCTCTATGCTATCTCCTATCTATTTTTCAACCTTGACATTTTGCAGGTGTATACAACTCCCATTGTATAAACTCTGATTTTCACTCCATTTGAAAATAACACTAGTGGGAAATATGTTACCCCACATATTTCCTTTCTCAAACCTTTTTGAAAACTATTAAGTTATGAGTTGAGACATCTCCTCAACATTATCTTATCATAATAAGGAGTGGTCACTTTTCCACCAAATAGCATTGTGGAAATGGTGGTATGATTAATTCTTGTGGTTTGATTTGTGTGGTCTTGGTTGTGATCTTTATCTTGTTGTGTTGTTGCTTGTATGTATGATTACAGAAGTGTGCTAGACCAGTAAATTAAAAACACACTTGACAACAAATTTGGTATGTGACTTAAATTTAAAACAAACTCCTCAAATTACTCAACAAATGGAAATTAAGATCATGAGTTAAAGAAATGATCTTAATAAATTTTTTTCCCTACCTAACTCTCTATTTCTTTCAAACAAATATTGTCTCTATGAAAATAAAAATAATTTGAAGTTAATATATTTGTCAAGGAAGTTCCAAGAGTTCAAAGCAATATCTCTCACTTGCTTTTAAAATACTAAAGGAGTATCAAATTGGTTTTACCAAAAATATCATATCTAAACCCTATGAACAAATGTGGTTCAAATCATTTTATTTCGCAACACCAATTTTTGTGGGGGCTCTACATGGTAATGGGAGCCTACCCAAATAGTTTCAGAATTTTTGAAATAGTTTTAGTACCTCAATTAAATCCCTAAAATGCTACTGGTTTTAAAAAGGAAATAAAAGAAACAGAAAAGGGGAAGTGCAGGGGTTTTCTGCAAACTTACCTTCTTCTTCCTGTAGCGACTGAGGCACACCCGCTCGAGCTCGCCGTCGCGCTGACCACCGACCGTCGCCGTCCTGCCCGAGTTGGATAAGAACGCCGCACCAGCCCTCTGCCCTGCTCCTCCGCGACCTTTGACCAGAAGAAGAGCACGTGGGTCGTTTCCCCCTCGCTGCCCATGCTTGCCAATCCGTGTGGCCAGAGCACGTCGACGCCGGCCCCGATCTCCGCCACATCAGCTCCCCGGCAAGCACAACTCATCCTGGCCATTCTCCTCGCTTGCCATGACCCCTAAGACACCCCGACGTCACGTCCCCTGCCCCACCGTGATGCAACCGTGTTGACGAACGCCATGGGTGCGCCATGGACGCCGTCCGTGCGCACGACGGACACCTACTCCCCCTCGCCTCTTCGCGCCGCCAGAACCCTAACGGAGCACTCCCACGCCGTCGCTGCACAGCACCGCCACCAATGGCATGCTCTCCCACTTCCTAGACACCTAGTGCACCGAGACCACCGTGCACCACCTCCGCCTCTATTTAGAGCCGCCCCTGACCCGCACTTCTCGCCACATCTCACCATTGCTCTCCTCTCTGCTCTCCCCTCACTCCACTCACTTACCGTGCACCACTAGGAGGGCCTGCACGCCTCCGAAGCCTCGCTGCCGTGGCAGAGCACGACCACGCTCCGCCGGAAGCCGAGGTCGACCACGGCTGTGTCGTGCTGATCTCTCCCTCCCCTCTCTCGAGCTTGCCCTCTCTCCGCTTCGCCACCAGAAGCTCACCGCCCTCTTCCCCTTCTTTTTCTGTGCACATGACTGCACGCAGGAGCTCGCCGGAGAAGATCCTCGTCCGTGCACGTCGGGAACTCACCGCCGACGCTCCAAGCATCCCCGAGATTCGCCATCCGCGCCATCGTCCTCCTCAAGCTCTCCACACTCATCTCCACCTTCTCCGCCATCCCCAGAAGCCCTAGGTGAGCACCGCATCCGTCGCCACCGTCTCTGGCCACGGCGGCGCTGCTTGTGTTTGGTTGCCGCCGGCGCGCCCTTCCTTGACCGTTGGATCGTGATCCAACGGCGCCGTACCGCTCCACTAGTTAAGTAAGAGGCTGACGGGTAGGCCCCACCGTCAGCAATTTTAACATTATCCACAAGGGCGAATTTGTTTTAGGCTGAGCCACTGAAGGGTAGGCCCCACCCGTCAGATATTTGAACATTATCCAGTCCACGATTAAATCTAGTTTTCTGTTTTAATTTAAAACACTAAAAATATAGTACTGGACTCAACTTCAAAATTCAATATCCCAAGAAATACAAGTCCAAATAAATCAAATAAAAATTCTATGGATAGCTTATGAAATTGTTAATCCAACCTAATTGGTTTCATCTTGTTTAGGTTAATAACTAATGAGTAGTATTCAAAATGCTACAGAGGGTTTAAAACATTAAATTATTTGTTTCTGGAACTCTGTTAATCCAAATGACATGATTCCAATTTTGTTAGATAATCAATGTAAAGTGTTAGCTATCCTTATTTTTGTAGAATTGTTGGAACAACAAAAACTCATTAGTAATTCAAATAGTGATATAAACCTTTCTGAAGTAAAACAATTAAAGAGGGATAAATTTTAATCCAAATGGACCTAGGTCAATTTTGTTAAACTTGTGTTAGCCAAGGTTGGCTATCCCTAAATTGGGATAATGTTGTGATCAACAGAACTCAAGTTATGTACTAAAACCTGAGTGACTAGATTTCTGCCACAATAAAATCATATGCCAATTTATGGTTAGTTAAAATAAATTAAACCCAATTGATTTGTCTTATGTGTGACAGTAGCCTTCTGTAGGACTGTAGTTGTAATCTTGTGATGCTTGGTTGAATAGTGTAGTGATTGTTTGTATCTGGTTGTCTTGACGATTAGACGAGAACGTTGCCGGGATTAGCAAGGAAGAGAAATTTGTTGAACCAGAAGAACAAGACCAGGGTCAATTTGTTGAGCAAGGCAAGCTATTCTCTGAGCTTGCATCTATATACATCTATTTTGGTTCACATGTTTTATTTATAAAGAGCATAAGTGATTTATGTGGTGTTTGCCACTAAAGATATGATTTTGAAAACCCTTTTTCCAAAATACAAGTATATTATTTTGACACCCTATATGGAGGTATTAGATGGAATTTCTTTTTCAAACTATAGGATGGGAAAATATTGTTTACTCAAAACTCCTTTGAAAACACTTGTATGGATGTGGAATGTCGAGATGTCGGTGTTGAAGTGAAGAAATGGAGAATGGTGATGTTTATGAAAAATGCATATTGTGTCCTAGTACTATGACGACCAGCCGATACCCTGTGCGACCACATTTACCCACATATGGGAAAAGACGTAGTCATATAATTTGCTCATATTAGTATGGGATACCTCATCGACGGAGATGACTCCGTTATGCATGAGGGGTTGGTTTGGTGACCTACCCCTGACCTGGGTCCTCAAAAAGGGGAATACCGACGGGCTGGTATGAGTGAAGGGAGGAAGAGGATCGAAGACGCCACCTTTGGGTCGCCGGGCAAAACTATGAGTCCTCACACTTAGATTCCGACGGGCTGGGTTAAGTGTTGATGGAAAGTGTCATATGGGCAGGGTCCTATACTAGCATGAGCAAAGGACAGGCTATGGTCGGTGACTCAACTTCGCATACACCTTGTATGGCGGGACGTGGCTGACACGATGAGTTACCGGATGGACGTGGGAAAAGCGTTCTACCTCTGCAGAGTGTAAAACTATTCGAATAGCCGAGTCCTCGGATATGGACAGTTGGGAGGCTGTCCTAAGACCATGTGCAAGTTTTGCAAAGTTTTGAGATTTGGAAATAAAATGGGGATGTTTTATATACGCAACTATACCGAAGGGCTGGTATGAGGTTGCTGGAAAATGATTTGACCATGAAGGGCTATGGTCGAAAAAGGAGGAGTTTTGGAGAATTAAACCTGATGGCGATTTTATGGAGAAAGTTTTAAAAGAGATTTCTTACCTTTTCAATAAAGTTATATTTTCGGAAAACATTTTAAAAAGAGACTTCTTACATTTTTCAACAAAGATATATTTTCGGGAAAACATTTTAAAAAGAGACTTCTTACATTTTTCAACAAAGATATATTTTCCGGGAAAACATTTTAAAAGAGATTTCTTACATTTCCAATAAAGATATATTTACGGGAAAACAAGAGACTTCTTACAAAGACAGATTTATGGGAAAAAGTTATAAAATTCTTCTTTCCTTTTTCAGTTAAAGTTATAGAGATTTCAAACAAAGTTTTATCAAACAAAAGTCTATCCTTCTCTTTTTCAATAAGGATATAGAGTTTTCAAAGCAAACCAAGTTTTATTTAAACAATAAGAAGAGTAGTGCATGCTCATTTCGGGGGTAGTTTGCGAGTACAATCAAATGTACTCATATTGGTTTCATCCCTGTCTATTGTCTTAGCCAGATTTTGAAGAGGAGAAGTTCGAAGAAGAAGACTTCTCTGACGTCAATGCGAACTAGGGCGCTTCCCAGTCAGCTGCCTGTAGGGTTATGGAAAATGACTTGGGCTCCACGTTGGTTGATGATTTCCGCTGCCAGTACCTGTTGAAGTTTATGGCTTCAATCATGTAAGTAAATTCCTTCGGTATTTATGGATGTTCTTTTGATACCAGTTGATTGTGCTCAGCGACAGACTGATCATGGGATCGCTGATGTGTAGGCACAAGAGTATTTCGGACAGCTAGTCCGGGGTCCCCACAGTCTACCTCCGGCCGGAACTCTGCCGGGTTCACCCCAGAACACCCTTGTACACCACACCATGATGAACACTTCAATCCAGACATGCAGGAGTAGGGCGTTTAGCCTCCGGGCGGCCTGAACCTGGGTAACTCCGTGTGTCTCTCTGTGTTGTTTTCTCGCATGCCTCGACGAAGAACTCGACGATCTTGCTCCCGGGTAAGGCGTCTTCCAGCCTCCTTCGCACCCCGTGCTGAACCTAAAAAGGGGCTACCATCTACTCCCGGTGTCCGTCACCCAAGACACGACATCTGGCGCGCCAGGTAGGGGGTGCAAGCACTGGATTCGTCTTCGTCCTCATCAACCTCAAGTTCTGTGTCAAGTTCTTCGTCAAGCATGTTGCCGAAGAGGAAGACCGACAACACCACCTCCAAGGCCACGTCTCCATCGTGTACTCAGGCTTCCGCTGAGCGTCGCGCTGCGGATACGCGTCAGGATGCTCCTCTGCAGGCGCCACCTGCGGAGAGGGTGGCGTCGGAAAGAGCCAACGCCAACAAGAACGTCGATCCCAACGACCCGGCGGCCCCAGGACTGTCCGCCGTGCCGCCCCAACGCTTTGAAGAGAAAAGCGTCGGGAACGGTGCGGGCAAGGGTCATGACGCCAGGGAGGAGCGAGACCACGTCCGCACTAGCGGAGGTCCCTGCAGCGCCAGAAGCAAGTCCTCCATGCAGTTGCCCTCGGACGCGCAAGCTCGCCACGACGCCCTTGTCCCTGCCAAGGCTCTGATGCAGTTCCCTCTGAGCTCCGGCGACCCCAAGGTCTACCAAGAATGGAGAGCCCGTGTGGAGGCACTCCTCGACTTCGCCGACAGCGGCCCTGGGCCCGACCTTACTCGAGCTCCCACCGTCGACGGTCCCGAGGCTAGGGGACACAAGGCGCGCGAACCACAGGGTCAGCCCTGTGGCGAGCGTCGAGACGAAATGGAGCCTCCTCGCACTGCTCCACCGATGGCGGACCGTCTAAACCACGACCGCGGCAAGGCCATCTGTCGTGGGTTTGTCATGTCAGATGTCATGGATGACTTCGTAGGTGTGGGATTGCGCGAGTCAATCGTCTCCGAGCTTGGGATCGCAGGAACAAAGATGAACATAGATTTACCCAGGTTCAGCCCCTCAATGTGAGGTAAAGACCTACTTCCTGCCTACCCTAGATTGCTATTGATATGATATATGTGGTGTTACAATGGAGGCGATCCGATCTCGATACTCGTCGAATGAACTAGGGTTTGAGGGCTTGGCCCGTCTAGTCCTGCGAGTCCTCTTTATATACACAGAGGCTCGCCAGGTTACAAGAGTTCTACACGAAGCCGATTGTCTTCTTGTCTTCCAAGGCAAGTTAACATCGACCTTCTGGAGCCTTCCTTTGGTAGGCCGCGATCCTTGGTCGGCCCATCTTTACATGGCCCAATAATAGCGTGATCATGAAGATGAAGTCACCGTTTTGGCTTTGAATAAGTCGCGGGTTAATTATTCCCCCGACATTAGCCCCAAGTGTAGCCTGAAATTCATGGGATATCTTGATATGTTTTCTTGATCTTGAAGGGTTCCTTGAATGTTTAGGCTGCACTTTTTTCTTTCTGGCTTGCGCTTCCTTGCTTTGCGACTCATGATCACGTTGGATTGGCTTTTACTCGCACTTTTGGAGCGGCCTGGAAGATGCATCTGACTTCGTGAGCTTCTTACTTTGTCAAGGTAGCACTTGATGATGACCAATCTTCAAATATTTTATGATAATGTGTTGTAGCCCCCAAGGATTGAGCTGATGTGACTTGATAATCATCTCAATTCTTCTTAGAAGGTTTTGAAGATCGTCACCTGTAACTTGATATCATCGATAAAAACAATTGTTGAGATATAAGCAATTGCAATTGGTGTTGCCGTACTATAAGCAGTACATTGACCTCTAGTTAGGCCTTTCTGAATCCTTTAAGTGGGCACTTGCGCGACTCAGTATTTCCTAGGAACATATGTGTTCAGGGTCGAGAGCGGCCAGCAATCCGACTTAAGGTAAATTTGATAATTGCCAGTAAGTTGTCCGTTTCAGGGTACAAAGCCCCCAAGAAACAAATGATATATAGCTATAAGCTGCTTTGATTATGATGACACATAAGGTCGCGCCTTGGTGGCGACCGAGTGTAATACATAGGGTTGGGTCGCTCGTAGGCGACGATCCCTTTTTGAGACATACGGCCGCGCCTAGGTGGCGGCCGATTTTTGATACATAAGGTACGGCCGCCATCAGGTGTTGCAGGTCGCGCCTAGGTGGCGACCAATTTTGAAGCAGGAGCCCTTAGTGGCTATGATGATACTCAGCTATAGGCAGCTGGAAAAGATGAAGCTTAGCTGTGATTAGCTTTTTTATGTGTAGTACGGTCGCGGTCGCAGTTGCACGAAATTATGGCGATCACTGCTTTCTTCCCTCACATCCAGCAGATAATATGATCCATTGTTTAGGTTTTTGCTGATGATGTAGGGTCCTTCCCATGGAGAGGATAGCTTGTGCATTCCCTTGTGGTCTTGCTTGAGTCGCAACACTAGGTCTCCTTCTTGAAAGGTGCGGGTTCTGATGCGTCTGGCATGATAGCGTCGCAAGTCTTGCTGATATACCGCTGACCTTGATGCTGCCAAGTCTTTGACCTCTTCTAATGTGTCCACTGAATCCTGCCAAGATGCTTCATTATCTGCTTCAACATAGGCCGCAACTCTTGGTGAATCATGTATGATATCACTGGGCATAACCGCTTCTGCTCCATAGACCATGAGATATGGTGTAAATCCTGTGGATCTGTTAGGGGTTGTTCTTAAGCTCCATAGCACGGCTGGCAGTTCCTCCACCCAACATCCTGGAGATGCTTCAACCTTTTCAATAAGGCGCGGCTTAATTCCATGGAGGATTTCCTGGTTAGCTCGCTCAGCTTGTCCATTGCTCTGTGGATGTGATACTGATGTGAGGTCTAGCCTTATCCCATTGTTTGCACAAAATATTTGTGTAGCTCCTTCAGAGGTGTTGCTCCGTTGTCTGTAATGATACTATGGGGATACCCAAAGCGGAATATGACCTTATTCAAGAACTTGACTGTTGTTTCAGCTTCGCAATCTCCCACGGGTTCTGCTTCTATCCACTTTGTGAATTTGTCCACCACGACCAAGAGGTGAGTTTTCCCGTTGGGGACCATCTGAAGGGCCCTACCATGTCAAAACCCCATACGGCAAAGGGCCATGTGATGGGTATTGTACGAAGTGCTTGAGCTGGCATATGATCTTGCCTAGCATATCTTTGACATCCATCGCACACTCTGACAATCTGCTCGGCGTCTGCTAGCACCGTTAACCAGAAGAAATCATGTCTGAACGCCTTTGCCACCAAAGATCTTGACGAAGCATGATGGCCGCAATCGCCTGCATGAATTTCGTGCAAGATTTTTCGTCCTTCTTCTGGTGATACGCATCTTTGGAATGTCCCTGAAACGCTGCGCTTGTATAGCTCTTTGTTGATTATGGTGTAGGCCTTGGATCGCCGTGTTATTTTGCGCGCCTCTACCTCGTCATCTGGTAGCACTCCACGGCTTAAATATGCCATATATGGCTCTGTCCATCCTGGCTGTTCATGCAGGGCTGCGACTAAAGTTGAGTCATCATCTGGCTCTGCAATGTCAATCTCTGCTGGAGGCTTAACTGATGGGTTATGCAACTCATCCAAGAAAACATTGGGCGGGACTGACTGTCGATTGGATCCAAGCCGAGACAAGGCATCTGCTGCTTCATTTTGTCTTCGATCAATATGCTCAACTTGGAAGCCAGTGAAGTATCCAGCAATTCTGTCCACCTCTCTTCTGTATGCAGCCTTGTTTGCGTCCTTAATGTCCCATATTCCAGAAACTTGTTGACCTACCAAATCTGAGTCTCCAAAGCAACGTATGCAACTAACATTCATCTCCTTTGCTATACGGAGTCCATGAAGCAATGCCTCATACTCTGCCACATTGTTTGTGCAGTTAAAGTGTATTTGGAGCACGTATCTTAGCTTGTCTCCCTTGGAGGACGTTAGTACAACTCCAGCCCCCGAGCCTTGTAGCTGTCTTGACCCATCAAAGTGCATAGTACAGTATTTTGTTTCTGCCATGCTGGGAGCGACCTGAATTTCTGTCCAATCATTGATGAAATATGCGAGAGCTTGCGACTTAATTGATGTGCGCGGCTCGTAACTTATATGATGTGGTCCCAACTCGATCGCCCACTTGGCTACTCTTCCTGTGGCTTCTCGATTGCGGATGATGTCTGCCAGCGGTGCCGAGCTGACCACAGTTATTGGGTGTTCCTGGAAGTAGTGCTTCAGCTTGCGACTCGCCATGAACACTCCAAACACTAGCTTCTGCCATTGAGGGTAACGCTGCTTGGAGACCGTGAGCACTTCACTTACGTAGTACACTGGCCTTTGGACTGGGTACTCCTTTCCTGGCTCTTGTCTCTCTACGACCATCACACTACTAGGGAACAGGCCTTCTGTGGCGCACCAAATTTGTATTTCTGTGGCGCATGGTGGGTGCGCCACAGAATCGTCGCCACAAAAATGTGAATTCTGTGGCGCACCCACTGGTGCGCCACAGAAATGCCAACATTCTGTGGCGCACCCAGATCCATGCGCCACAGAAACTATTTTAGTGGCGCATCCAGAGCTAGTGCGCCACAGAAAATGGTGCGCCACAGAAAAAAAACCATGCGCCACAGAATTGCTGTACAGGTATTTGGAATTTGCTGCTGCCCGCTGTACAAATACAGTATATTACAGGAATACAGGTATATTACAGTATTTATACAGATATAACAGAAACAATAATATATTTTGATAGGTATATGAAAACAGAAGCATTACTATGTCATCACATTACTTATATCCTGAGATACATACATATAGTGACAAGTGCGGAATTTTTACACAAGTGTTTGATACAAAAGTTCATCATGTCACTAGTTACAAATGAAATAGTCACCGCCTACACTAGGATCAAATCGAGTACATCGGCGATGATGGGTGAGCAAGAGCGGGAGCACGACGATCATAGAGCCTTCTTCTTCTTCAGCGGCGCCGGGAACGGTTTATACATCTCCTTCGTCGTCCACGTCCTGATGTCCTGCTGAGCCTCTAGGCGTTCTTCGATGTCCCTCTGGCACAACCCTGGAGATGGATTGGGATATATTGGTTAATAATATAAATAGAGAGTATGATTTATTCATCTAAGTGGATAAGTCTATAATAAAAGAAAACAAAGAAGCACTTCTTGCGAGTGAGGCAAGGCACTACTTTTATAATACATCCTACCTCGGCCGCGGTAGTTCAAGGCCCCCCTGTTATGTTGACATCTTCGACGATGATTTCCGATAACTTCGTCTGGATGCGATGGAAGTCTTCTCTAATATCAGCATCGGTGAGGTTCTGGTCAAGTTGGACCCAATCTCGCATACAAGATAGCATCCTCAATTGCTCTGCATCTCGGACATACCCTTTAAGTTGATGGAGGGCGTAGAAGGCATTCTTCACGCTGCCAGGCTACTGCTTGAGGCAAGGGAACTCGGTCACATGCTCGAACCGGTGCTTCTTGTCTTTCGTAAAAACTTCTGACTTATTTTCGAAGGCACCTCCCTTTTGGGCGTAGCCCATGATAGCATCATCGAGAACACCCATTATTCTGGTGTAGTCTTTCTTCCTCTACACACTCCCCGAGTCGAAATAAGTGGCAAGGGACCACCCCGGGTTTAGGACGATGAGGACGCAGAACGTGTCCCTGCTCAACACAATTGAAACGAAATGTAGGAAAGGATCAGCAATGGAAGAAATCGATAAGAAAGCATAAGTTACGACGGCGGCGAGCGGATGTGTACTTACTCGGGAAAGAAAGGCACAAGAAGGCTGTTCTTCCTCTTGTTTTTCAGCATGAACCTCTGGAGGTACTCCGTCGCCCTGGTCCGTGTCCTTGATCCTTCCACCAGCTGGCTGTCACGCATGTAGTAGGGATCCGCTACCGCGACGTGCACGAGGTTATCTCTCAAGATCTTCATCGCCGCATTGAGCGCGTACAGGCGGACCAAGTTATAGTTCAGCCGTTTAAAGTGAAATAGATTGAAGATGTCCTCGTACGCTATGAAGAACAGATCCGCGGGGGCTTCACGGACGAAGTCGAACTCATCATCCATTGGCACTTGGACCGTGAACACCGGGTAATTTGGATACTTGTCTTTAAGAAGGAGGCCCTCTAGGTGCAGGATAGATTGATGCAAAGAGTGCATGTGTCCATATGCGAAGCAGAGCATCTCGGAGGCAGTATCGGTTTACCAGCTTCATGAACTCTGTGCGCCAAGCCATCCGGACGGGGTGGCACCAAGTCTTCACGACCCCGGATAGTCATAGGAGGTGGCTGGCTCGAAGAGGCGGCGCCTGACTTTCTCTTCCTATGCTTCTTGTTCTTCACCTCTGGGGGTGCTAACCTTGCCTCGCCAACCGTCTTCTCTGGGGCTGTAAACCCCTCGCGAACCGTCTTCCGTATTGTGCCAGGGGTGAAAACATTAGTCGGTTTGTCTAGAGCTTCATTGTCGGCCTCTGGAGGCGTCTCTTGAGATAAACCCTGGAAGGTCAGGCGCTGCGTGACTGTAGTGGGACGAGCAGGTTGATCGGCGTGAGCACGGAAGGGTTCGTCATCCACAGAGGCATGTATATATCTTTGCTGGCACCAGTGTTGTTGAAGGCATCGATGTCAACATTCTTATCATCATCGTCGTCGTTGCCATCAAGTTGAGGTTGCGGTTCAGACGCTCCCAATAGTTTTAAGTGGCGGCTGGTGGTGGCGACGACCGCCGGTTCCTTCCGGGCGGTGGCGACGGCTGCAGGCTTCGAGGGCATCGGGGGACGGATCGGGGCCCGGAACTTCGAGGTGGCGCCGGTGGTGCGTCTTGGGCCCTCATCAAGAAGACCCCCCCCCCCAAGACGATTCTGGTTCTTCGGCCATGGCGTGACCCAGTTGGGGCACCTTCCAAGGACCATGTGTTCATCGGCTCCCGGAGGTTGAATGGGGGGTCGATGTCAAAAAACGCAGACACTACCGTAATTATCTTTACCTTCATAGTGGCCTCGTCCATTCTAGTGTGGTGCATTTCGAGGCTCTTTGGTTGTATGATAAGGCCCGCGGCAACTTCCTTCAACTCGCCGCCGGCCTCTACCCTATGCAGGAGTATGCAAGGGGAGTCCTGAGTCAACAACACATGTTGGGCATCATGAGATGGCAGTCATCAAAGCAGGCATAGTTATAGAAGATGACGCAGACTAACTAATTAGTTACCTTGGTGATGGCGTCCAGCTCGGCTAATGTCGAGACAAGGGCGCCGGTGCCGGCGGCCGGACTATTATTCTTGGGTGCCGGTACCGTAGGGGGCGTCGGTGCGACCAAATGGAGCGGCGGCTGCGCCGCGGCGTTGGGCGGCGGGGTCACCAGGTCCGGCGATAGGTTCTGCTGGTTCATGGTGGAGTTGCTGCCGGAGAAGCTGGGCACGTGTATCGGCCCCTGTTGACCTCCCGCATTCTAGGCAGCTATCCCCTCCAATAACGCAGGGGGAAACATCTCCCGGAGCCTGTCGGTCACTAACTTGTCAACCGTGGTGGAGTTCACTTTTTCCTTCTCTAGTGACTCCACCTTCTTCCTTAGCTCCAGAACCTCGGCTCTATCCTTGGTCGGCTTCCTCCTCTCCTTTCTGGTCATGCCGCCATCCGAGCTGTAGTACTCAGTGAACTTCATGCTCGTACCAAAGCCGGACACACGGCCAGCTGAGCTCGGTGGCGCCGACTTGTCCCTATCCCTGAAAACGTTCGTCGCCATGTTGAAAGTCGTGTCCCATGGTTCCGTCGACCCTGGGACGACGGGCCGGCCTCAGCGTCAGCTGCCAACTCTTTCTCCTGCAGACAAAGGTGAACCCACTTATAAATTTGGCTTTGTAATCGATCTAATTAGATCAACGCAATGGACTTTGAATATATGTGGTAATTAAATTCACTTACCAGCACTTTCTCGAAATCCCTCACATGCTGATCGTCGGTAATGAATTCCCCAGTCTTCCAGTCCAGATGGTAGCGGGACTGGACAAAGTTCCGGGTCTGCTCGTCTGTGATTTTTTCCCACAGGTTTTCTTTTCCAAGACATGCAATCTCGGCATCCTCCTTGTCCCAAACGGGCTTTTTCCCTCGGTAACCGCCGCTTCCCAAATGGTGGTTACCTATGTTCAGCTCCCGCATGTCCTTCCCCACTGGGTCCATTTTTTAGCCTCTTCAGATTTTACGTACAACTTGAATTCCTCGAACTCTTCTTCGGTGATGTGCGGGTCTTTTCTCCTCCCAGCTGAGACCCTTCGCAATCTTGCTCTTCACCCGGCTTTTCCAGCTGCTCAAGGCGGTGCTCATCTTCGTGATGGCTAAACTATCCACCTTTTTGTTGAACGGCTGCGGGAACGTGTATCGTTGCTGAACCCTCTTGAGGAGGTGTTCGACCAAAGCCTCATTGGTTGTGCTTCTGAGGTCATTCGTGTTGATCGACACTCTTTTCCGCAGGATGCACCCTAGTTGCATGCCGTACCCGGCGGCAAGTTTCTCCGGCGCCACTGGTAGGCCACTTGCTGTGACCTCAGTGAACACGTCCGTGACATTGCCGACCGATTGCGGTGTCCGATCCTTCCTTGCCCTCTTCTTCTTCCGAGCGGCCGGGTTGCTGCCGCCAATACCACCATCCGTGTGGTCGCCGCCATCGGAGGTGGTGGTGTCATCCTCATGGCCGCCGTTACCTTCTCCTGGGTTGTATTCGGGGTCGTCGGCACGGTCACCGCCACTAGCAGATCCGGCGGCCTCCACCATCTGTTGGGACATCTCCCAGAATGACTTGTTGGCATCTCTAGCTTCTTGTTCGACGCTCATGTGCTTAGAAGGGCTGGACTCCTCGTTGGCCGACATGTTTGCACTGCATTAAAAAGAGGCAAAAAGTTAGTACAATAAATATAAGAAAAAAAATCACTTAATTAAGTACTAAGATACCCCGGCCCATGCATTAGTCGCAATACCCTATATGTCCTTTTTTTAGCAAAGTCATGCTAAAATTCACGAAAAATTTCGTTATGACCTTTGCTAAAAAAGGGACATATGGAGTACCCGAATTTGTCGGAACGGAAGTTAATCGACGTTCCCGCAATCTCAAGGACCACAGGGGTACCTGCATAGATTTCATCCACAAGAATGTGGTGGCCAGAAGACCACCACCACAGAACCATCTCAGAGAGATAGAACCAGCACAAAACCATCTCAGAGAGACAGAACCACCACCACAAAACCACCACAAGAATGTGGTGGCCAGAAGACCACCACCACAAAACCATCTCAGAGAGATGAAACCACCACCACAAAACCACCACAAGAATGTGGTGGCCAGAAGACCACCACCACAGAACCATCTCAGAGAGACAGAGAGAGAATCAGCTACCTTTTCTGGAAGAGGTTGCACAATGGCAATATGGCTTTCCTGAAAAGACTGTGTATCTCTCTTCACTTTCCTACAATCAAAGAGTAGCATGTGAGCTGTTAGATAAAACCAGCGAAAGTAATTGAGCTAAAAATCAGAATCCTTGAGTTATGTTTCCGTGATTGGTTGAATTGGATGATGAAGCAAGAAAGCTGATAAATGAGTTCCCTTTGCAGACATAAGCATCTAATAATTTTCCTTTTTATTTTTATTTCTAGGTTCTGTTTTTCTTGACTGAACACCTTTTTCTTCTTGCAGATGCTTGGCAACATACTAGTTTTTGCCAAGACTGCTCCTTTATTGTTTGCTCCATATTATGAGGACTTCTTCATATGTGCTTTAGACCCATATCAGACTAGGGCTTTGAAACTTGAAATAATCACCACCATCGCTACAGAGTCATCTATTCCAGCCATTCTTGAAGAATTTCAGGTATTCTTTTGTAGTGCAACATAAGCTTTATGATTTGAGTTGTCATGATTCCTTTCAATTATATTTGCTTTCTCTCATGAAAATTTTAGGTACAACTTCTACTTAAGATTACCTATTCATCATACACTCTTGCTAATAGTTACTGATACCAATCTAGCATTCTCTCTGTCATAGTGACCATGGTAATTACATCTTTCTAAATTTCTCCTGGACGCTACCAATTAGAGAAATGCTAGGAATTTAAGATGCAACTTGCTAGTTCGTGCACGTTCTGTAGCTTGCTCATTCCTATCGGAGGAGGAAGATGGCAGGGAGGGAGGAGGGAGGAGGGAGACCTGCGCAGTTCGGGTTGGCACCGAGGAGGGCAGCGGGGCCGCGAGGCCGGCCGGGGCACACGGCGCAGGGCGCGTCGAGGTGGCGGGGCCGTGAGGGCGCCGTCCGGGGCGGGCGCCGGGCGTGTCTGGACGGGCAGCAGGCCGGGGAAGGCGGCGGCCGGTGCGGGTGGCCCTGGGTGCGTCGAGGTGGCGGTGTGGAGGTCCTGGGTCGCCGGCGGCGAGTTGGGGGAGAACGGCGGCGAGTTGGGGGAGAACAGCGCGATGACGAAGGACTTGGTGGTTTTCGCGAAAGTGAGAGGCCGTGGCGTGGGGCAGACCCACATGTAAGTGGGTGCATCTAAATTCTGTGGCGTATCTGACCTGGCATGCGCCACAGAATTCTATAATTCTGTGGCGCATCCGTCATTGGATGCGCCACAGAATTCTGTGATTCTGTGGCGCATGTGTTGGGGATGCGCCACAGAATGTTGTGCCTATATTTAACTAAAATACATTTAGTTGTTGTTTTATGACAGTAGCAGCTATCTCAATTTTTTTTTCTTTAAAATTTTTTTTTGGTTAAATTTAAATAAAGAACATACACACATTTTAAAGAAAAGAATATACACCAATTGTTAGTAGACCATTATTTTAGTCATGATATACATATATATGTTTGACTCACACACACACACATACAAATTAATACACCAAAAAAGTCTTCTTCGTCCCGGCCGGTTCCGAGAGCTAGCTTCTCTTCTTTCCCTTCTTTGCGGTTGAATACTTTAGGCCGGGCACCTTGAGATTTTTCGCGTGAACGGACAACCTTTAGTAGGTAGGGAGGTCTTCCTTCTTTGTTTACTAGTAGTCAGCATGTCGAAGTACTTGTCGAATTCCTCCTCGATCTTGGGATCGCCATTCTTGTCCAAGTCTTCCTCGTTGGCGTCTCCTTCCATTCCGATGATGCTCCTCCTACCCCTCCTCACGACAACACGGCTAGGCTTTGATGGTTCGGTAATGAAGAAGCATTGCTCAACTTGGTAGCGAGTACCCATGGCTCATTTTTCGCGGAGGCGTTCTTCGATTTGGCATCAGGTATTACCATGGTGATAAAATACCGGCCTTCTTTGATGACGTCCTTGGCCCATCTCACACGGAACATTGGCACCGAAACTCCACAGTAGTTCAGCTCCCATATCTCCTCGATCCTTCCGAAGAATCTTTCCTTGACAGTAGCCTCGTCTTCGGCGTAGGATAGCATAGTTACTCCTGAGTTTTGATATTCGCTATACCTGTCCTTTTCCTCGGTGCAGAATCTGAAACCGCTGATGTCGTACGACTGATAGGTCCTTACGTTCTGCCGGGGCCCTGTGATATGGAGAATATGAGTTTTTCATCTTCCGTAGATGGCTTTTTGAGCTGTGCTTCAAGCAGTTGCCTTTTCTTGAACCAACTCGTGAAGCTAGAGTTGTGCTCTCTGGTTACGTCTCCCTTCTTCCTCGGCCGGCCCAGGTCGATGAAATTCTTCTCGATTAAGCTTATGTGCTCTTCCACCCAAGGTTCGATCAATTGTAAGTGTTGTAGCGTGACCCGGTGAGCCCTGTCGAAGTCGTCGCGTCGACCACGAATGATGACAGGGTGAGCGGTAGCCCTCGCGGTGACCAAATCCATCGAGCCTGCCGAGGTGCCTCCTGGTGGCAGACCAACATCATCGTTCTCGGTGCTTAGATAACTCTGGCAGAAGGAGATGCACTCGTAGGTTGGAAAGCCCTTGGCCATGCTTGCGTCTGGACGGGACCTATTGCGAATGTATCCTTTCATGACACCGTTGTGCCTTTCGAACGGCATCATGTAGTGCAGGAACGTTGGCCCGAGCTGCAGGATGTCATCAACGACATGGAGAAGGAGATGCACGCAGATGTCAAAGAATGCGGGCGGGAAGTAAGTCTCGAGCTCGCATAGTATCACCACGATCTCTTCCTGTAGCCTGTGGAGCTGCCTCACGCCGATCGACTTCCTGTTGATGACGTCGAAAAAGTTGCAAAGGCCAAACAGCGTATCCCGGACGTGCTCGTCCATTATCACTCGAATCGCAACGGGAAGTATCTGCGTCATCAGCACGTGACAATCATGAGACTTCATCCCGCTGAACCTCTTCTTTGTTCCGTCCAGATATCTGCTTATCTTCCCCGCGTAACCGTAAGGAAATTTGACTCCTAGGAGGCACCTGTAAAACTGCTCGAGCTCCTCCAGACTCATAGTGAAGCAGGCAGCGGGAAGCACCACCGCGTTTTTCTTTACCCTTTTGCGGCGACCTTGAGTCCCTTCCGTCTGATCATCATCATCACTATCGGGGGCCTGAAGATCTTTCTTGATGCCAAGCCATTTCAGATCGTATCTTGCTTTCGTCCCATCCTTGGTCTTTTCCGACATGTTCGAAAGAGTGGCAAGAAGACTCTCGGTAACATTCTTCGTAATGTGCATTACATCGAGGCTATGGGGCGTGTGGAGGACCTTCCAGTACTCCAAGTCGTGGAAAACAGACCTCGCTTTCCATGCACCCAGCAGCGGATCTACCCTCGGTCGCTTCTTTCCCGGCGCAGGGCACTCCTCCCAATTTTTCAAAAGCTCATCGATTTCTGTGCCGCTCCTCGGGCGTGGTTCTCTTTCGAGCTCGTCTTGACCATCGAACAAATCACCGCGTTTTCTCCACGGGTGCTCCATGCGAATTCACCTTCGAGCCCCTGGGTACACGGTTTTTGAAGACCCGGGATCCCTTGGTAGCTGGATATGCGGGGTCTCATCCATGCGCCTGACACATGCGCAGAATCCGTGGCCCACCTGGGCCTATACGTATGAGCATCCAGGATAGTCCTGCACCGTCGTGATCAACGTGGCTCTCATATCGAAATAATCTTTAGTGTAGGCGTCCCACGTACGGGCTAGCGTCTCCCACAATGTGGCTAACTCCTCTTTCAACAGCCCGAGATACAGATGTATGTCGATACCTGGTTGTTTCGGCCCTTGAATGAGAATACTCATGTGTATGTACTTTTGCTTAGTGCACAGCCACGGGGGAAGGTTGTAAGGCCATACAAACACGGGCAGGTGCTATGTGTGCTACTCTGGTTGCTGAACGGATTTAGTCCATCGGTGCTCATACCCAGCCTGACGTTCCTTGCATCGCCCCCGAAATCTTCGAAGGCGATGTCCAATGCTTCCCAATTGCTAGCGTCTGAAGGGTGTGTCAGGATCCTGCCCTTCCCTGGATCTTCTTCGGGCTTCTCCCTTTCCGCGTGCCATTGCATGAGCTTTGCTTCCTTAGGGTCCATGAAATACCACTGCAGACGGGGAGTGATAGGAAAGTACCATACCACTTTTCGAGGATTTTTCTTGTTCCCACTCTTATACCATGCGTGGCCGCACACCGGACATGTGGTCATGTCCTTGTAATCTCCCCGATAAATTACGCAATCATTGATGCAGGCGTGGTAACTGACGTGCGGTAGGTCAAGAGGGCACACGACTTTCTTGGCATCCTCGATACTACTTGGCAATGTGTTCCCCTCGGGGAGAATATCGTGCATGAATTTCATGTTCTTGTCGAAGCTCATGTCGGTCCATCTGTTTCCCGCCTTCATCTCCAGAGCATCAAGCGTTACTTGCAAACGCGTATGCTGGGGCCGGCACCTAGGATACAACGGAGTCTTCCTGTCTATCTCCATTTGCGCCAGCTTGGCTTTCTCTCTGGCTGCAGCTCTGGCGTTGCTCGTCTCCTTGAGGTGCAGTTCTTGAACATGAGCGTCCTGCAAGGCCGAAGTTAGCGGGTTCTGCGTGTTCGCGCCACCACCGGCATCTCCTTCGTCATGATGATCTTGTCCGCCGGTATCTCTTTCGTCATGATGATCTTGTCCGCCGGCATCTCCTTCATCATGATGATCTTGTCCGCCGGCATCTCCTTCGTCATGATGATCTTGTCCGCCGGCATCTCCTTCGTCATGATGATCTTGTCCGCCGGCATCTCCTTCGTCATGATGATCTTGTCCGCCGGCATCTTCTTCGTGATGATGATCTTGTCTGTCTTGTTCCAGCATGAAACCGCACCTGAGCAGGTGAACCTCCAATTTTCCAGAATCAGGGTTGATCCACCTCACAAGTTTGCATTTTCGACATGGACATCTTATCTGGCGCCTGTTGCACCGAATCATGTCCGCCTTCGCTTCTTCCTTGTATCTACTGATTCGACCGGAGCTCATCATGATGACCATGGTTGACTACGTGGTATAACAAGAGTATATATGTTAATTTGAACCGCAACATGCACACACAGACACACACATGAACCGAAATTAATCAACATTTCGGCAAACATCCATGCACCACGCCGGCGCAAGCAACAACAAAAAGTTTCTTTCAAACCAATTCATGCACAACACACAAGATTCATGTAGAATCATCGTCATGCCATCGTGCAAACTTCACCTACAACATACAAACATCCACACACACCGACGGCCACACAAAACATGCATATGCATGTCCATCCAACTTTCCTCACCTAGTAGATTCGTTGCCGAGACGTGACCGTGATAGACGAGAGAGTGTGTGGTGTTGGAGAGAAAAAGAGATGTGGGAGAGAGTAGGAGAGTATATATGGAGAGCCTCCCGCCCCTCAACAATTAACTATCAACCAAAATAGGTTTAACCACAAAAAATAGAGAAAAGTATGGCCAAAATGGGATGGGAGGGAGGAGGAAGACGAGCTAGGTGGAGGAGGAAGAAGAAGTACAATTGGGTAGGGGAAAGGGGGGCTTGTCTTTTTGTACATCTGGGAAAACAATTCTGTGGCGCATGGGCCCACATGCGCCACAGAATTCCTGCTTTCAGTGGCGCATGTGGTAGAATGCGCGACAAAAAGCAGGAATTCTGTGGCGCATGTGGGCCCATGCGCCACAGAATGTTGTTCCCACCAATAATTGGTGTGGGCCCCGCCATGTTTTCTGTGGCGCATGCGCACAGATGCGCCATAGAATTCCTGCTTTCTGTGGCGCATCTGTGCCCATGCACCACAGAAATGATCACAGAATTCGAAATCCAATAAGTGGTGGTGGGGCCCACACTTTTTCTGTGGCGCATCTGCCGGCGTGTGCCACATAAAGTCTCTTTCAGTAGCGCATGTGAACTGCGTGCGCCACAAAATTGTTATACTTTCTATGGCGCACTACCAGGGGTGCGCCACAAATTTTTTAGTGGCGCATGCACTATATGGTGCGCCACAAAATGCCATTCCATAGAAAGGTAGTTTCCTAGTAGTGTTACGGCACTTACAGCACGAGAGTTTGTAGCTATGTATAACAGCATGGGCTCTTTATCCTTTGGAGCCGCCAGAACTGGAGCATTTGTCAACTGACTCTTAAGGGCTGTTAAAGCTTCGTCGGCTTCTGAATCCCAAACGAAGGTATCTGACTTTTTCAGCAACCTGTACAAAGGCAGGGCTTTTTCTCCCAGTCTTGATATAAAGCGACTTAACGCCACGACGCAACCGATGAGTCGCTGTACATCCTTGATCTTTTCTGGTTTTTGGAGGTCCATTACAGCCTTTATCTTGTCAGGATTGGCTTCAATGCCTCTTTCTGACACTATGAACCCCAATAGCTTCCCCGCTGGTACTCCTAAGACGCACTTCGTCGGGTTGAGCTTCATGTTGTATCTTCTGAGATTCGTGAAAGTCTCTTCTAGGTCGCTGATGAGATCCTGGCACACTTGCGATTTAATCACAATGTCGTCCACATAGGCGTGAACGTTGCGACCTATCTGCTCATGCAAGCAATTTTGAATGCACCTCTGGTAAGTCGCACCTGCGTTCTTCAATCCAAAGGGCATGCTTATGTAGCAAAAGGCCCCAAAGGGTCTGATGAAGGATGTCTTCTCCTGATCCTCCTTCTTCATCTTGATTTGATGGTAGCCTGAATAGGCATCTAAAAAGCATAACAACTCGCATCCGGCCGTTGAGTCAATCACTTGGTCAATCCGTGGCAAGGAAAATGGGTCCTTCGGGCAGGCTTTGTTGATATTGGTGTAATCAATGCACATTCGCCATGTGCCATTCTTTTTCATAACCAAGACTGGGTTTGCCACCCACTCCGGGTGATATACTTCTGTGATGAATCCTGCGGCCAATAGGTGAGCTATTTCTTCCCATATCGCTGTTCTCCTATCGTCGTGGAAACGCCGCAATGGCTGCTTTACTGGCTTGGCCAAGGGGTTCACGTTAAGGCTGTGCTCTGCCAATTCCCTTGGTACCCCTGGCATATCTGATGGTTTCCATGCGAAGATGTCCTTGTTTTCCTGAAGGAAAGCGATGAGGGCCCGCTCCTGTTCTTTTTCCATATGTGCTCCGATGCTCGCCTCCTTAGATGAGTCGCCAGGAACAAGGTCTATCTGCTTGGTGTCCTGGGCCGCTTTGCACTTCATTGGTGGTTCGGCGGATGGCGTGGTGACTACGCTCATATCGTTGGGATCCACCTGTGACTTATAACTCTTTAGCTCTTCAGCTGCACAGGCTGATTCTGCGAAGGCCGCATCTCCTTCCTCGCACTCTATTGCTTTTTCTCTATCGCCGTGCACCGTGATGACCCCTCTTGGTCCTGGTATCTTCAACTGCAGGTAAACATAGCAGGGCCTGGCCATAAACTTGGCAAAGGCTGTTTGTCCGAACAGGGCATGATACGGGCTTTGGAATTTTACCACTTCGAAGCATATGAACTCGCTTCTGAAGTTTTCTTCCATCCCAAAGGTTACTCCCAGGGTTATCTTTCCCACTGGCTGTGCTGACTTTCCGGGGACGATGCCGTGAAATACGGTCGTCGTGTGTTGCAGGCTGGAATCCATGAGCCCCAAGCGCCTGAACGTGTCATAGTACATGATGTTTATGCTGCTTCCTCCGTCCATAAGCTCTTTGGTTAGCTTGTATCCTGCTACGTAGGGTGCCACAACTAGCGCCAGCTTCCCTGGTTCTCGCACTTGTGGCGGGTGATCGTCGCGACTCCAACTTACTGCATGTTCTGACCACTTTAGCCAATTGGGGGTTGCTAGTATCACTGCGTTCACTAGCTGGCTTCTGCGGCTTAATTTCTCCTCCCTTTTGGAGGTGTTGATAACTATTGTGTGGTACTGCCCCACCTGCTTGGGATTACTCTCATTGTGCTGCCCGACGCCAGAACCATGAGCCGCACCAGGGTTTCCTTCATGGTGGTTTCCCCTGTTATGTTGGCTTTCCTCTTTCCACCTCTTGTAATAGTTGCACTGCGCCTTTGTATGGTCTGCTGGCCGTCCATCACCTCCTGAGTGAAGATCGCACGGCCGACTAAAAACTTCTTTCATATTAATTGGACGAGAGCCGTTTCCTCGGCCTCTTCCTCGTTGGCCCCTGAATCCTCCACGTGTGTTGGCGACAAGCCCAGAGTTTCCTTCTTCACTCTTGCGCTTGTTTTGATTCGCGTTGTTGTGGCTAGTTTGTTGCTGTTGAGGCTTGCTGATATTTTTCTTTCCTTTGACAGCGACCTTCTCCTCTTCTCCATCTGACGCATCTCTGGTCTTGTCCGAGCCGACGTATTTGTTAGCCGCAGCCATTACTTCGCTGAGACTCTTGACTTTATCCTTCATGCGGTCTAGTTTATGGATCAACGGCTCGAACTTACAATTTTTCTCCATGACCAGGACGGCTGAACTTGGTGGTATATTATCTGAAGAGTGTATTATTTCTGCCACCCTTCTCATCCAGTGGCGGCTTGATTCGCCTTCCCTCTGAACGCAACGCTCTAGATCTTCTATATTGCAGAGTCGCTTGCAGGTTTCTTGGAAGTTTTTGACGAAAGCATCTTTCAGTTCTTCCAAGGTATTTATAGAGTTGGGAGGCAGACTTTGTAGCCATATGTGAGCCGCGCCCTCCAACATCATGTTGAGGTACCTTGCGCATATCTCTTCTGAAGCATTTAAAATACTCATCCCCATCTCGTAGTTGTTTAACCAGGTGGTAGGATCCATGCTAGCGTTGTAGTTTGCCACCTTGCGTGGTCCTTTGAAATCTTCAGGGAAAGCTTCCGATCTGATCTTTTCAGTGAAACACGCCAGGCCCTTGAGCCACGAGGACAAAGCTGTGGATGTGCCCATGGGGTTGTTAACTTCCACGGGCCGCGCCTGCATTGTTGGCATGATAGCCTGTGCTTCTGCAGCTTGTTCCTGCTGCCTCTGCGCGACTCTTGATATATCCTCTGGTGGCCTGGTTTGGACGCTTCTTTCTGCTGCAATCCTGCCGCTGGCCGGTACGATGGGCAGCTGCCCTTCGGCCTCTGCTCTGTTGGCCTGTTGTAAGACGGCAGTGCTCAACATCTGTATCGCACGCCGTGCTTCAGTGTTGATTGGGTCGTCGCTTGTTGGTACCATTTGTGTCAAGATATTAGCCGCAGCATACATGTTATCGACGGGGCTTTGGTAGTGGCATTGTGGGGTGTGAAACCTCCTTGGTTGTTGCGATGGCAGTTGCTGCGTGTCGGGGGAATACTTTCTGGATTAACCCGCGGCCCAGTGCGACTTACTTTACTCGCGGACGAAGGCCCACTTGGGAGCAAGCCCAATATTGAACCGCCATAAGGGGAAAGATCTAGAAGACGTATCCCGGAGGACGTGAAGACCAAGTAGTCTCCGAGTAGGCCTCTGTGGACGTATTCCTTATGGGGGAAGTTTCCTTTGTAACCTAGCGAGCCTCTGTGTATATAAAGAGGACTCGCAGGACTTAGAGCGGGTCAAGCTATCAAGCCCTAAACCCTAGCTCATACGGCGAGTACCAGATCGGATCGCCTCCATTGTAACACCTCGATTATCATATCAATACCAATCTAGGGTAGGCAGGAAGTAGGTCTTTTACCTCACATTGAGGGGGCCGAACCTGGGTAAATCTGTGTTGATCTTTGTTCCTGCGATCCCAAGCTCGGAGATGCTTGACTCGCGTAATCCCACACCTACGAAGTCATCCATGACACCTGACGTGACAAACCCACGACAGTTGGCGCCCACCGTGGGGCCTGCGGTCAAGAGCGTCACGTTCCGCGCAGGATCCATGAAGGGAGCTGAAGATCTTGTTGTTGGCCGTATCATCACGGTCAATGGCACACCCCTCATTGACGATTCAAGCTGGGGGCCGGAAGCTGACTACTGGAACCGGCCACATCATCCCTTTGGATCTGTCCATGTCTTCGTCGGCTTCATTGGCGGCGAGTCAGAGGATCCATCGCAACATGGCGACTCAGAAGAAGGAGTCGCGGTAACAGTGGACCAAGAAGAAGAATCTATCAACTACGAGTCGCTGCCTCTTGAAGACGAAGAAGGCCAATCCATTGAGTATGTCCTTGAGGAAAGGCTATGCGGAGGCCCTGTGGATGGTGGCTCGCCCTCTGTAGAAGATCGGCACGTTGAAGGGGTCTACAGGACCACAGAAGCGGACGAAGGGCTGGGCATGCCACCAGGCAGCTTAGCCCCCACACCGCCGGAAGCAGCAAACAAGCCGCGCTAGACGCATCAGGAGTCGCGGCATCCGCCGCGATGACGCCAGGAGTCGTCACGCAAACAGAGAGACTCCACCTGGAGTTGCGCCTGCGGAATCAGGGTCAAGGGTAGCCCCCAACGCAGCGGTCACGCCGCCACAGGGAAGCGTGTTGCTTACGCCAATATCTGCGGTTAACGCGGCTGCTAGGGTGACAGAATTGGAGGCTACCAGGATCGGGCTATATGATGAAGTCCAGAGAATCGCGGATGAGAGAGCCAGGTTGGCGCGTGAGGAACAGCGCCTCCAACAGGAGCAACTGCGACTCATCGAGGAAACCAATACTCTGCAAGGAGTACAGGCCACCTTGCCACACAGACGCCACGCGAGTCGCCTGCAGCCAGGAACAGTAAACCCTATGGAGCTGTTCCAATCGCCTACCGCTGAACCAACAATCGCGGTTCCGTCAGTCGCCACAACACGATCCCATCAGTCGCCACCAACACAGCGCACCCGGTCGCATGGTCAGGGGTCGCACAACCTTCAGTCGCGGTACCCACACACATGGCACCATCTGCCATGGTTATGCGGTCCGTGGCCCCGTTAGCTGCGCCCGCGGTTCAAGCAATCGCTGTACCATCAATCGTACCAGCGGTTCCATCTTTCGCAGCACCAAGAGCAGCGGAGATACCTGGATCAAGGGCCATAGTACAGGCTAACAACAGGGCCATGATGCCCCCGCCATTGCCGCAGCCAACCTTTGTTCAGCAGTCGCCACAGCAGCCTCAAAGGTTCCACACGCCGCAAGGGCATTATGTTAGCCCAGTGGAGAATCTCTTTGCGGCTACAAACATCTTGGCCAGGTTAGCGCCAGCAGGAAACACGCCAATGGACAGAGAGGCACGGCGTGCCATTGAGATGCTGAGCACAGCAGTAATACAGCAGGCAAATATGTCCGAACACGCGGGACGGCTGCACTCCACCCCTACAATAGCAGAGCAACGGCGGAGAGAAGCATCCACGCGGAATCGCCACGTTGCGACTTCAAGTTCGGCTAGGCGACAAAGGGAAGATCAACCTGCGGCTCAAAATCAACCTCAGCAAGTTCAACCCATAGAAGTTGTGCAGCCGCGCGCGGCGGCTAATCCAATAGGAAGGCCAGCTTCGTCCAATCTATCGTCGCGACTCAAAGGCCCAGTCTGTTTCAGCGAAAGAATCAGGTCTGAACCGTTTCCTGCAGATTTCAAAGGGCCTCGCAAGGTCGCCAACTACAACGCAAGCATGGACCCTGTTACTTGGCTCAACAATTACGAGATGGGCATGAGCATCCTAAACGCATCCGAAGAGATCTGCGCACGTTACCTAAACATGATGTTAGAAGGCGCAGCTCACATATGGCTGCAAAATTTGCCGCCAAATTCAATAAACTCTTGGGATGAGATGAAGGAAGCTTTTATCAAGAATTTCCAAGGAACATGCAAGCGACTCTGCAGCATAGAGGACCTTGAGCGTTGTGTACAGAAGGAAGGCGAGTCGAGTCGCCACTGGATGAGAAGGGTCGCAGAAATCATACATTCCTCAGATAACATACCACCCAGTTCAGCAGTCCTTGTCATGGAGAAAAATTGCAAATTTGAGCCGCTGTCCACAAACTAGGTCGCATGAAGGACAAAGTCAAGAGCCTAAGCGAGGTAATGGCGGCGGCCAACAAGTATGCTAGCTCGGATAAAACCAGGGATGCATCTGATGGGGAGGAAGAGGAAAATACTGGCAAGGGAAAGAAGGCCAGTAGCAAGCCTCAACAACAGCAAGCTAGCAATGCCAATGCGAGTTATAACAAGCGCAAAAACGAGGAAGGAAACTCAGGGTTAGTCGCAAATACGAACACTCGTTACAAACAAAGCAGCGGCAGAGGAAGGAATTTTCACCCAGTTAACTTGGAAGAGGTTTTCAACCGCCCCTGCGACATCCATATAGGAAAAGATGGGAAACCACCCAACCACACAAAGGCACAGTGTTATCATTACAAAAAGTGGAAGGATGGGCAACCACTCAACACAAACAACAATCATCAAAACAATGAGGGAGGTAACCACGGCGGAGGCAACAACAGCAACAACGCCGTCCCAAATCCGCAGCCAGATCAGCCACAGTTCCCAAAACAGTTGGGTCAGTATCATACCATTGTGGTGAATACTTCAAGGAGGGAACAAAAGCTGCGACGACGCAATCAGGCTGTTAACGCCATAGTACCAGCCGTCCCACAGTGGCTAAAGTGGTCCGAGCAGCCAGTAGTTTGGAGCCGCGAGGATCACCCAGGAGAAATAAATGAAGAGGGCAAACTCGCGCTGGTGGTTGCCCCTCAAGTCGCAGGGTACAAGTTGAGCAAAGTACTGATGGATGGAGGCAGCAGCATCAATATATTATACTATGAAACCTTCAAAAGAATGAACCTCAAGAAAAGCAGCTACACCCATCAAGAACAACGTTTCACGGTGTCGTGCCAGGCATATCAGCTCAGCCATTGGGGCGAGTCAACTTGGAGGTCGCCTTTGGGACACAAAGCAACTTCAGGAGCGAGTACATTTGGTTCGAGGTTGTAGATTTCCAGAGCCCATATCATGCGCTGTTTGGCAGAGAAGCATTCGCAAAGTTTATGGCTAGGCCGTGCTATGTGTACCTAAAGCTTAAAATACCAGGCCCCAGGGGAGTCATCACCATCAATGGCGACAAAAGAATAGCTCAAGAATGCGAAGAAGGCGACAAGGCCATGGCCAGAGCAGCTTGCATCGCAGAAGCGCGCCCATGCGCGAGTGCAGGAGAATTTTGATGACATCGTGAAGGCAAAGAGGCACCTGCCTGACTTGCGACTTCAGATTACGGCCGCAAGGGAGGCAAGGAAGTCAAAGGCTACAAGCCATTGCCAATAAGGACACATCCCAGGCATTGCGAGTTGCCATCAGCAGCCGCAACAAAATTAAGAGTTTATCATCAAGCTGGCCACTCAGGGCTAAAAACTTCACTTCTGATCGCCACCTAGGCGCGATCGACCCATTTCTGGTCGCCACTCAGGCGCGACCGACCCAATGTAACACTTCTGATCGCCACCTAGGCGCGATCGACCCATTTCTGGTCGCCACTCAGGCGCGACCGACCCAATGTAACACTTCTGATCGCCACCTAGGCGCGATCGACCCATTTCTGGTCGCCACTCAGGCGCGACCGACCCATGTAACATCTCTGGTTGCCACCTAGGCGCAACCGACCCAAGCATCACTTCTGGTCGCCACCTAGGCGCGACCGACCCTATGTATCATATAATGATTCTGAAATAAAGCATCTCAAACTACCAATTGAGTTGTGAGTCTTTTATTTTTTAATCATTGGTCCCTTGGGGTGCGGCAGCTTTTTAGCGCGGCCTATTCCTTGGGATCGCCAAACAAGTGGCATTTATCGTGATTATACTCAACCTCTCTTGGATGCGACTTGCACTATGCGGCCAAAGTACTGGGGGTGCGGCGTCAATCGAGTTTGATTGCCTATCATGGCCGCTCTCGACCCTGAACACGCACTTTTTACCTGGGAAATACTGAGCCGCGCAAGGGCCTAAGTGAGGAAAAACCGAGACAAATCATAAGGACCAGCCTATTGGTCGAAACATGTACTGCTGAGAGTACTTAAGCAAACCATAACATTGTCTTATGACACATAAATTCTAACAATTATTACAGGCCGCTAAGGGCCAAGATCATAAAACCATTGTTTCTCTTCTTCATTTGTGCGCAGCTTTTGGCCTGTGGGAAGGAGGAACAGGCGGCTTACCAAGCTTGCCAGAAGGAGCAGTCGCAGGCTCGCTGGACGGTTTCTCCGTGGGCTTGGGGGCTGCAGAGCTGGAAACACCCGGTGAAGGGTTCTTCTCCTGCGGGATCACCGCACTGGATGATGGAGCGGGTAACTTCTCCCATCTGCTTCCATCTGCATTATACTTGCCCATATAGGTCGCAAGATCTATCCCCTCCACCAGCTCAGTCGCATGGCCGCGCATGTCCTTCCAAGTCGCCGAATATTCTGAGGCCTTCAGCTCGGTGCCATCCACTTTCTTCGAGGCCTGCCTTGTGCAACCTTGGCAGCATCAAAAGAAGGATAATATGTCTTGGCCAAAGCAAGAACATGAGCCGCACCGGTGCGAGCTGAGGATTCTTTCCAGTCCAAAAAATATTGAGGCGCCTTGAGCAGTCTCTTCAAAAGTCCCTCAGCATCAGCAGGAGCAGGCTTTTTCGGCAGAAGACAGGTGGACAGCGATCTCATGGCATCGCAAGCTCTTCGCGAAAACTCGCGGATATACTCCAGCTGTTCTTGAGTACTGCCGCGCTGCAACGCATCTTCACCTACATCGAGGCATGTCTCCGTCAGCTCTACAATATACAGGCAAAGATAGTAGAGAAAACAGATGCAGATATGAGTCGCAACACATACCAGTTAACTCTTGAGTCATGATGCAAACTTTGGCGTGGACAAGGTTATGGGCATCAGAAACTTTTTTCAACTTTTTCTCAAGCTCGCCAATGGCAACAGCCTTGAGCCTTGCGTCCTCGTTGGCTACAGCGATGGCGTCTTTCTGAGCACTGATTTGGAGGTCCAGCTGCTGGACCCTCTCTTGGAACTTCTCTTCAACCGTTTTAAGCCGCAGCTCGGTGGCTTTGGCTTGTTCAGATAATTTGAAGCTTTCATCAGATAGCTCGCCCATCCTGGCTTCCCTTTCTTCAGCTCAACGTCACGCTGGCCAAGGAGCTCGCGCAGCCTCTCCAGTTCAGAAGGAGTATCCCCCAACTGCTTTTCCAAGGCAAGTTTGGCACTGTTATGGAGCTTAGTTCCTCCTACAAAGAGTACATCAGTTAGTAAGTACATATCAACAGATAAAAGAGAAGCATCAAGTCCCCTTTACAGTCAAAGAAGAAACTTGATCCTTGGGGGCTAGAGACAGATAAGTGGAGACAGAAGTTTACCTTATAAGCCGCAGACAGGTCAGACAGTGCCTTGCGGAGCTCCATGGCTTGCTTGTCATTTGAGGCAATGATGGCCTCTGACAGTTTCTCAGCGCGGCTAATGGAGGAGGAGGAAGCAACCTCAGCACGCAGAATTGGCGACCGCAGGCTGTCAGCCGCTGGCGACTCAATCACTGGCATCAGCATCCTTGGCCATTACAGCTATGGAGGAAGGGTTGACCTTCTCCACGTCTTGGATCGTAAGGGGATCCGTTCTATCCTCCAGAGCCACCTCTTGGGCAGCTGTGTCAAGAACAGGGACCGTGGCCAAGTCATCAGTGGTGGCCACGCCCTCTACCATGGCGGTATGAGCCGCAGGTGATAAACGCGGCTCAACCGCGGTTTCAGAAACAACTCCAGGCTCAGCCGCGCTTCTGCAAAAAGCAAGGGCATTGTGTGAAGAAGAAGCACATAAACCAGAATAAAAGTATTATAAGCGCAAGAAAATCACTAACTCTGGAGCCATCTTCACAAAGGCCATAAGCTCGCCACTTGACGGTGAGGACAGGCCTTGGGTCCCAGAATCTACGAGCAGAAGTTTGCGTGTCAGTAGAGGAAAAAGAATAAACAGTCAAGATGTCAAGACAGTAGAAATTACCAGAATGGGACCCATGTCTTCTTCAGCCGAGGCGGTGGCTTTGAACACACGCCTGGCAGCGGAGGAGGTCGCGCCCGTAGCAGGCTTGCGACGCTTCGTGGCCTCAGGGTTTTCCAGAGCATCAAGCTCTGGCTCCTCACGAGATAGCCTCTTGGAGGCTCTACGGGGAGTTGGTCCAGCCGCGGCAACAGACTCGCGGCTGGCACTGGACTGTCATCCTCGTCCAGTTCAGTCTCTTCACCTTCTGAGGCCGCAGAGGCGACAGAGGGGATATCAGCAGTTTCGCTGCCCTCTAGAGCGGGCAGCAACTTCTTTCGTGTGGCACGCTTGGGAGCAGCAGTGCCGGCACGGTCGCAGGCAGCGACCAGTAATTCTCATCAGCCTGGATCAGAAGATATAAGTTGCAGTATTAAGAAAGGAATGCGACTCAACTACGAAGGCGAAAAGACAGAGAAGAGGAGTTACTCAAAAGGCTTGTTGTTAACACTGAAAGGGGCAAGCCCCACCTTGTCAAAGGAGATGTCTTCTCCTCAGTCACGCGGGTGACGAATTCCACCCAATCCTCAGGCCTCCAGTCCGAAGCCTTGATACGATCGACGTCAGCAGAGGTGCCTGTGCACTCAAGGAAGGATCGCTGTCGTGGACTCACGGGCTGAACGCGCCATTTGGTCCAGCAAGAGAGAAGATCAAGGCCAGTAAGACCATGACCTATTAAGGCGCGGACCTTGATCAGCGACTCATTGATGAAAGGCATGGCCGAGTCGCGAGGCTTTGATTTCAGTGCCTCGGTAGGCACGAAGAGGGTGTTAGACCAGGAGGGAGGCGAGTTTCGCCCTCCGGTGAAGTGTCTTGGCAATAGAAGAAAGATTTTTGCCAAGCCCTGGGTCGATTCGCCAGGGCTAGCTTGGGAAGGCAAGAGTTTCTATGGCGTTGAAGAGAGATGGCGCCGACCTAAACGTAGGCGCCACCCTTGGAGACAAGTTGGTTGCTGCAGGTGAAAGAGGCCAGCCACAGATTGATGTTGGGGCATGTGTAACACCCCGGCCACCCGGGGGCCGGGCCTGTCACCCCTGGCAGCTCGCTAGGATCTCCAGACTGGCCCCACAGATCAACACTAGTCTTTTCTGCGCACTTTGTCCTCACTCGTGCGCACCCGGGAACCAGTTCCCGGTCGGTCACCCATCCTTGGGAGTGCTCCAGGCCAAGCACGCTTAACCTCAGAGTTCCTTCCAGATGAGCTTCCGGAAAAGAAGTTGCAACTTGTTGATATGAGTATTCTATCAATCATGTTAAGCCCTGAGCCAGGATCTCACACTATGCCAAGATAGTCCTCGCACAGCACATGAAAATTGCTCACCTGGAGCATTGAGTTGGGCCCGATGTCGTGAAGACGGAGGCCTAGGCGTTGCAGCAGATTGCGAAAGAAGGGAGAACCTGGCGGCGTGAATCCACGCCCCACGTGCTCCACGAACATCACCAGCTCGTTGGGCTTGGGGCGCGGCTCGATTTCATCGCCTGGCGCCCGCCAGACGCCGTCCTCCTTCGGCGGCAGGAAGCCAGCTTCGGCCAGATCCGCAAGAGTTTCCTCCGTCATCCAGGATCCTTCCCAGTTGCAGGAGATCCTGCGCTTATCATCAGATGGCTTTGCCTTGGGCGCCATTGCGAAGAGGAGATTGGATTGGGGAACTAAGCTCGGATTGAGGAAGAAGATGGCGCGGCTAGGGATGAGGAAATTGCAAGGGCAAGTGAATAATGACCTAGGTGGCCGCAGCTTATAACTGAAGGGACCCGTAACAAACGGCACAATCTGCGCTCGCAACCAACGGCACAATTTGTGCCCGCAAAATGAGTAACGGTCCGCAATTAAAGGAAACAGAATATTTCCAAAGGGGGAGATGAGTCGCGCAGATAAGCCACAGCTCTGAATTGCATGAGTCAGAAGATTGGTCAGAACGTTTTCAGTGCGGCTCAGTGACCATTTCAAGAGGCCAGAAGATACTCACCGTAAAGTCCTAACCAATCTTGGGGGCTAATGTTGGGGGAATACTTTTTGGATTAACCCGCGGCCCAGTGCGACTTACTTTACTCGCGTGGACGAAGGCCCACTTGGGAGCAAGCCCAATATTGAACCGCCATAAGGGGAAAGATCTAGAAGACGTATCCCGGAGGACGTGAAGACCGAGTAGTCTCCGAGTAGGCCTCTGTGGACGTATTCCTTATGGGGAAGTTTCCTTTGTAACCTAGCGAGCCTCTGTGTATATAAAGAGGACTCGCAGGACTTAGAGCGGGTCAAGCTATCAAGCCCTAAACCCTAGCTTATACGGCGAGTACCAGATCGGATCGCCTTCATTGTAACACCTCGATTATCATATCAATACCAATCTAGGGTAGGCAGGAAGTAGGTCTTTTACCTCACATTGAGGGGGCCGAACCTGGGTAAATCTGTGTTGATCTTTGTTTCTGCGATCCCAAGCTCGGCGATGCTTGACTCGCGTAATCCCACACCTACGAACTCATCCATGACACCTGACGTGACAAACCCACGACACTGGGCTTCATGTACAATCGTTGGTTCCAAAATTCTTGCGACTGGTTGGACTCCCGCTCCAGCAGCTGGAGCGGGTGGGAATTCTATCGTTGGTTGAGTCGCTCGCGCCTGTGCCTGCGAGTCAACTTGTCCTTGAGTCGCGGCGAGCGCAGCTATCCTTTGTCGTTCCTGTTGGATTCCTTGGTTCACTTGTTCGAGCCTGTAGCGCTCTTCTTCCATCCTCTGAACCTCGTACAGGAGCTCGGCCCTGGCGGCCTCAATTTCTGTTGCACGGACGGCGGCGTTTGCGGCTGACATCGGGATAAGTAGCGGGTTGTCGGGGGGTGCCGATCTTTCGGCTTCTCCTGCAGTTCCTGACGTACTTGCCCCTCCGGCCATATAGACCCCAACTTGTGCCGCCTCTTGTTCTGGCACTGGTGCGTAGTCCCAGTAGCTTTCTTCAAGGGCGGGTATGATGGACCCAAATTCTTGCGAGTCCATGCTCTCCACGGACTCTTCTTCGTCATCGGCGACTTCTTCTGCTGAGTCGCCTTCTTGGGCTGAGCTAACAGATCTGCCACCAATGAAACCGACGAAGATGTTGATTGATCCAAACGGGATGACGCGGCCGGTCTCCAGATAATCAGCTTCTGGTCCCAGCTTGAATCGCAATGAAAGGTGTGCCATCAACCGTGATGATGTGGCCGATGGCAAGATCTTCAGCTCCTTTCATCGATCCTGCACGGAACGTGACGCTCTTGACCGCAGGCCCCACGGTGGGCGCCAACTGTCATGGGTTTGTCACGTCAGATGTCATGGATGACTTCGTAGGTATGGGATTGCGCGAGTCAATCGTCTCCGAGCTTGGGATCACAGGAACAAAGATGAACATAGATTTACCCAGGTTTGGCCTCTCAATGTGAGGTAAAGACCTACTTCCTGCCTACCCTAGATTGGTATTGATATGATATATGTGGTGTTACAATGGAGGCGATCCGATCTCGGTACTCGCCATATGAACTAGGGTTTGAGGGCTTGGCCCGTCTAGTCCTGCGAGTCCTCTTTATATACACAGAGGCTCGCCAGGTTACAAGAGTTCTACATGAAGCCGATTGTCTTCTTGTCTTCCAAGGCAAGTTAACACCGACCTTCTGGAGCCTTCCTTTGGTAGGCCGCGATCCTTGGTCGGCCCATCTTTACATGGCCCAATAATAGCATGATCATGAAGATGAAGTCGCCATTTTGGCTTTGAATAAGTCACGGGTTAATTATTCCCCGACACCATCTCCGTCGGGTCATCTACCACGCGGAACCAAGATCTTCGCCATGACCTCAACAACCGCCGAACCGAGGATATGCGCACCCGCATCGAGTGGCGCCGCGAGCGCCATCGCCGGGAGGATCGGGACGACAACATCGCCGAAGGGTGTCTCGCCCTTTCCCCGAGTTTCGCCAGGTCGCCTGGCCTAAGAAATTCAAGATCGACGTCCTCCACTACGACGGCACCACGAAACCTCGGGACTTCCTGCAGCTCTACTCCTTAGCTGCGGCAGTCGCCGGGGCCGACGAAATGATGATGACCAGCTGGTTCCCGCTGGCCCTGAAGGGAGATGCCCAGACATGGCTTCTTAACCTTCGCAAGTGCTCCATCCGTTCCTGGAGGACCCTGAAGGAACAGTTCCTGGGGGCTTTCCAAGGCGGGTACGAGCACCCAGGGGCTCCCAGCGACCTCCACGACTTCAAGCAACTTCCGGGTGAAACTCTTCGCAAGTTCATCCAACGCTTCACCTAGAAGATGAACACAATTCCCTGCATCAAGCAAGAGCTAGTGATCGCCTCTTTCACGCCAACGTCCGCAACACCCGGATGCACGAAAAGTTGAGCAATCACCGCCTCGAATCCACCTGCGAGCTTTGGGAGCTGGCGGATCGATGCGCCCGAGCGGAGGAGGGTGCTAAGTTCCCCGGGGAGGATGAACCCGAGGACAAAACCGCCCCCGCCAAGAACAGAAGCGGGACTCAGGACCCGACAAGCGCGTCTTCGTCACTGAACCCCTTCCTAAGAAGGCCAAGCCTGCGGCGGCCTCTGAGGGAGAATGTCGGGGGGCTGCCCCCGAGTAGGGTCACGATGTGGTATAAGCTGTGTCCAAGACTGGACCGAGGTACAGGAAACTGACATACCCGGGCCCAGAAGAGGCTGAGTCATGATGTCGGTAGAAACCGACATATATTCCCCGAGATATGGTCACCGTGATATCAGATCCGAGGTATGAGGACCGACATGTGAATGTCGGTATCCTGTGTGCTGCTTCTTATATGCAGGGAAGAGCCTACCGAGTTGCGTATATCCGGCATGGTGAGACCGGCATAAGGAAGGTGCACGTGACCTTGGGTCATACGAGCATTAAGTCAATGCGAGCGTCCCATCCCTGCAATCACGGAGCAGGGTCAGACGTCATGGTTCAAGTTACAAGGTGACAAGGCCTCTCCAGTGCCCTTGACCACACATGTACGTGGGAGCAGTGGTAGGTATGGGGGGCCATGTCCTGTCAAAGACAGGAGGTGTCAGAGGGACAAGACCGGAATGCTGACATAGGGAGGACTTTGGTGACCATAGTTGGCAGAACCGACATGTGCTAACCGAGATAGCCAGGCCCGGAAGGGGCCGGGATATGGAGTTGTGGTAAACCGACATACGCTGACCGACATATGAGTATCGGTACCTTCATGTTTTCTCTTATATGCAGGGGAGGATGACCCGGCAGGAGGAATCCGGCATATCCCTGCCGGGTTAAGTAAAGGCGGCGCCTTATGTCGGTTGGAGGCCACCGAGACAGTCACATCCCGCCTGTCACGGAGCGTGGCGTGCGGTTTGGCGCGGGTACGAGGCATGGGCGAGTCGTGTCCTGTCCGTGGCAGAGGCCACGAGCATGACCGAAGCGGCTGATGCTGGGAGCGCATGGCTATAGTGCCGGTTTCACGCCTCTCGGGTTAGGCTATAAGTATAGCCCTACCCCCTCCTGCGTGAGGGATCGAGATCGAGACATCCCAGGAGAACGAGACATCACAGACGCCCCGGACCTGAGAGAGAAGAGGAAGAAAGGCACTTAGAGATATTTCCCTCCCGTATAGTTCTTCTTCATCCTTGAGCATATCGCCATAGCAGCGATCATACAGCTCGAGGAGCATGTTTGTGCTTGTGAGATACTGACATATATACAGAGAGGCAGGCAGGAGTAGGGGTGTTACCTCCACACGAGGGCCCCGAACCTGGGTACATCGGTGTGTTTGTATGTTTGTTGTGTGTGCTCCTTAGCGCGCTAGCCCTCCCGGTTCCACCAGCGTCCATCGGCCCCAAAGTTAAGCCATCCTATGGCATCTGCCGTGATACCACCACGACAGTTGGCGCCCACGGTGGGCTGACAGCGGCGCTGGCTGGTTTGTTCATCCGGACGGGTTCCATCATCGCCTCCGGCGAGCGCGTGGTCAGTGGCCTTGTCCACAGACTCGGCTTGCTGAACTTCATCAGCGACAACGCGGGCTGCTTCGGTAGCAGGCCATTCCCGAGGAACGGCTGCCTCGTCCTCTTCGGGACGTTCGAGGTCTACGTCACCGCCGAGTTCGTCTGCAAGTACCCGGAGCAGGTGCTTGTAGCGGAGGATCCTCCTGCTGTCTGTGCGGCTCGCGGCCGGCGTAACGCTCGCCCCGGGAGTTGCGCAGAGGTGCTGATGACCGGCGCCACGGCTGGTGCCGGCAAAGGAGAGGCCGGCAAAGCAGATGCCGGCAAACCTGCCGCCAAGAGCACTAGACCGGCGAAACCGACACTGGAGAGGCCGGAGAACCTCGGCAATGACGAGGCCGGCACACCCCACACCAAGGCCGAATCTCCTCGGTGAGGTGATTGAGAAACTGACTGTACCGGTAGTTACAGGTGCAGATGCTGCACTGGCGCAGGCCGAGCTGGAGGCGCAGCGTCAGAGCCCGCATCAGGAGGCTCTCTTGGTGTCTCAAGTAAAGGAAGATTTCGAGAGATCCATGCGTGAGTATAACGCAGCTCATGTTTTACCCCAGTAGATGCTCGCCCTAGTTGCATACATGATGTGCGTAAGAGGGGCAAAGATCTCAATGCCGAGATAGCCAGAGATGGTAGATCTAGCTCTAGCAAAACTCATAGCCATATGTCGGTTGAAAAACCGAAGTATAGTTCCCCTGCTAAGACTCTTACAGCTGCCGAGGCAGCGAGAGTCGAGCTATCTGGTTAACCGGAGAAGCTCGGCGCAGGCAACAAGACCGAGTTAATGAGTTGGTAGGTGTTGCAACAAGACAGAATGAGGCCTTTCGTAAGGCCAACCCGGGAGCAGGAGGGTCCCAAGTTGTTCACTCGGCTAGGGTAGGTACTGAGAGGTCCAAGGGAGAAGCTTCCTCACCGCATCTCGGTGGAGATCGTGGCCGGAGTGTGGACTCCGGTAAAAATAAGCAGATACAGACGTATGATGCGGCGTATGGCGGGCATCAGATGGCCGGGCAAGGCAATGTCGGCCAGGGTCAGAGCAACCCCGGTCCGGGTAATCCGAATGTCGGCAGAGGAAATTCAGCTGGCCAAGGTATCCCACCTCGGTATCCGACACAAAACCATGTCCCGCAACAGCAAAATGTTGCCCAAGTTCAGCAGCCACGGGTTGTTGACCAAGGGGTTAACCGCTATGATGATGGTAACTCGGCTATGGAGAGAGCCGGGTACCCGAGGTATATGGTCCATTGGGATCTCGATTGGGGCATCGCCAGTTATCCCCGAATGATGCACGCTACAAGTTGGACCGGATTTACATGTCCGAGATGCTTGAAGAGCAAGGCCCACCTCGCCCTGCTTGCTTTGGACCTCGGATTATGAGGGAACCACCCGTACCGCACTTCCAGTTAAACCGAGGTGCGAAAACGTATGATGGCAGCAACAAGCCAGATGATTGGCTAACAGATTATCTGTCGGCTGTGCACATTGCTGGAGGAAACCGAAGGTGGGCGGTGAGATAGATCCCGCAGATGTTGGAAGGGCCAGCCCGGATCTGGCTGAACAATTTGAGGGAAGGCAGTGTTGACTGCTGGCTAGACTTTGAAGAGGCTTTTGTTAGCAACTTCTCCAGCACTTACAAAAGGCCGAATTGCCCTCAGCAGCTTGCGATGTGCAAGCAGAGGAACAACGAGACTGACCGAGATTACTTAACTCGGTGGAGCACTGTTCACAATTCCTGTGAAGGAGTTGTGGAGGCTCAAGCCATCTCATGGTTTGTGCGGGGATGTCGGCATGGATCTATGCTTTGGCAGAAGTTGCAGAGGGAAATGCCAGCCACTTTGGCTGAGACAATCTGGATCGCGGATAGCTATGCATTGGGTGATCCAATGCAACCTCAGCTGAACTCGGCAGAACCAGGTGGAAGGTTTCCGGGTAACAATGGACCGGGGTCGGGCAACCGAGGTGGCCGTGGAAACTTCGGAAACAGAGCAAGAGATGATCGTCCGGACTATCGGTTCGGTTCTAATCAAGTTGCGGCTGCAGAGCAGAATCAGCCCGATGCCGGTGCTAGCCAGGGTCAGAGAACCAGTAATCCAGTTTGGGGCCAGAACCAAAATGGGAAGAGGCCATGGAGTGACCAGAGGAAGCCTTTGACCTATGAGGCAATGCTGGATGGGCCTTGCAGTTATCACACCAATGATCCTCGGAGGCTAGCGAATCATTCAACTCGGCAGTGCAGTTGGTATCAGCGCACATTAAAGGAAGGTGGAAGTTCCGGAGGAAGCCAAATGGGTGCATCTCCGAGACCTCCAGCGGCATATCCGCAGCGGAGGCCAAGCTCTACCGCTTACCGGGCGAATGTTACCCCGGTGAGTGCACCTCAACCGAGGCCCGCTGCCCCGAGGCCAGTGGTGAATCAAGTGAATGTCGGAGGCAATAGTGGCAATGCTGGTCCCGGTGGCCAGGGTGAGTATCGTCAGGGTAATTATAGAGAGGCTCACCGAGTTATGTGGTCTTTGTGACCGAGCCAACTGACAAGCAGAGTTTGAACCGGCGTGCATTGGAGGTGAATGCAGTTATGCCGGCAGTACCGAAGTATATGTACTGGTCTGATCAGGAGATCAGTTGGAGCTTGAATGACCATCCCCGAATCATGCCAAGCCCGGGAGGTTATGCCCTGGTGGTGGATCCGACATTCATTGGGCCCGCCCTCAATGTTAGATTCACCCGAGTTCTCATTGATAACGGGAGTGCCATCAACATCATGTACCAAGACACCATGGTGAAGATGGGTATCTTGGATAACATGCTGCAACCGAGTTCCACAACCTTCCACGGTATAGTACCAGGTGTTTCGTGTGCACCAATGGGTAAGCAATGGGTTGATGTGTTGTTTGGCACCAAGGACAACTGCCGAGCTGAGGCTATTCAGTTCGAGGTAGTGGACCTCGAGAGTCCATACCATGCTCTGCTTGGCAGGCCGGCACTGGCCAAGTTCATGATTTCCACCCATGTGGCCTACCTCAAGATGAAGTTACCGGTCCTAATGGCATCATCACTATCTCGGGTGATTACAAGCGCTCCTTGCAATGTGCCTCGGCTGGCTCGTGTCTAGCCGACTCACTGATCATTGCTGCAGAGAAGAAGAGGATCCATGAAGTGGTGGCGCTGGCCCAGTCCGCACAACTCGGTATGCCGGGTGTGGCTAACCCGGAGCAGAGTGCGGCATTCCAGGTGCCAAAGGAGACAAAGAAGATCAATGTTGACCCGGAATTCCCGGACCGCAGCGTCATCATTGGCACCGGGTTAACGGAGAAATAGGAATGCGAGCTCAGTCACTTCCTCCGTGAGAATCGGGACATCTTTGCATTGTCCAATCAGGACTTGCCAGGTGTTCCGAGGGAGTTGGCTGAGCACTCTTTGTTCATCAGGCCGGATATGAAACCGGTGAAGCAACCCATGCGTCGTCTCTCGGATGACCGAAGAAAGGTGGTAGGTGATGAACTGGCCAGGTTACTCGCAGCTGGTTTCATCATGGAAGTGTTGCACCCGGACTGGCTGTCTAACCCGGTCCTGGTAGAGAAGAAGAAATATGATCCAAATGTGGCCAAGGTGTGGCGCATGTGTATCGATTTCACAAACTTGAACAAGGCATGTCCCAGGGATCCGTTCTCGTTACCTCGGATTGATCAAGTGATCGATTCCACTACCGGGTGTGAGTTGTTGTCGTATTCTGGTTTTCACCAGATACCACTGAACCCTAATGATCAAATGAAAACTGCTTTCATTACCCCGTATGGGGCTTATTGCTATCGTGTTATGACCTTTGGCTTGAGAAATGCTGGTGCAACTTATCAGAGATGTATGAAAAATGTTTGCATGATCAAATAGGGAAAAATGTGCAGGTATATGTCGATGACATTGTCATCAAAACTAAAGAAAAAGCCACTCTAATTGGTGATCTCCGAGAGACATTCGCAAATCTTAGAAAATACCGAATGAAACTTAACCCAGATAAGTGCACCTTCGGTGTCCCGGCAGGAAAATTACTCGGTTTCCTGGTATCCAGCCGAGGTATTGAGGCAAACCTGACAAAAATCCGAGCTATTGAGAGCATGAGATTACCGGAGTGTCTCAAGGATGTGCAGAAATTTACTGGATGCTTGGCATCCTTAAGTCGGTTTGTTAGTAGGTTGGGAGAAAAGGCATTGCCTTTATACCAACTGATGAAGAAAACTACTCGGTTCGTGTGGACTCCGCAAGCAGAGGCGGCGTTTACCGAGTTAAAAAGGATGTTGGCAACAGCACCGATACTGGCCTCGCCGCTACCCAAGGAGCCGATGTTGCTCTATATTGCAGCCACAAACCGAGTTGTGAGTGCTGTAGTGGTGGTGGAGCATGAGGAGAATGGTAAAACTGTACAGAGACCGGTGTATTATTTGAGCGAGGTAATCTCGTTGTCCAAGCAAAATTACCCCCACTACCAAAAAATGGCATATGGTGTGTACATGGCTGTCAAGAAATTGAAGCATTACTTCCAAGAGCATCCAATCACAGTGGTGTGTGAGGCTCCAATCTCGGAAATCATGGGCTGCAAAGATGCAAGCGGCCGAGTAGCCAAATGGGCAATTGAACTATCTCCTTACGCACCCCACTATGAAAGAAGAGATGCAATTAAGTCTCAGGCACTGTCGGATTTCTTTGTGGACTGGGCTGATATGCAATATGAGCCACCGTTGCCAGACTCCAATTACTGGCAAATGCATTTTGATGGCTCCAAGACGAAAATTGGTTTGGGTGCCGGGGTAGTTCTCACCTCGCCAAAGCATGACCAATTGAGATATGTGCTACAGATTCACTTTGCAGCATCTAACAATGTGGCCGAGTATGAAGCACTTGTTCATGGGCTCAATGTGGCCAAGGAAATTGGCATACGTCGGATAGAATGTTTCGGAGATTCGGATTTGGTGGTGCAGCAGGTATCGGGAAATTGGGATGCTTTGGATGCCAACATGGCCTTATACCGGTTTCATGTCCAAAAGATCTCGGGGTTCTTCGAAGGTTGCGAGTTCAAGCATATACCTCGGACAGAAAATGAAGCTGCCGACATATTGTCCAAGTTGGGTTCATCTCGGGATCCCATTCCACCCGGAATATCTTTGGAGCATTTGAGGAAGCCATCAATCAAGCCCTCACCAGAATCCGAATCAATTTTTATCCCGGCGAAACCGGAGTCTGAAGCTGTTCCCATGGATGTTGATGTCGGGAGCATTTGGGAGAACCCGGGGACTGCCTGGCAGAACCCGGGGACTGGTCACCTTATCTCGGAGGAGGCAATGTCGGTTGAAGCAATGGAAGTGGATGCTCCAATATTTCCGATACGTCCAGTACCGGAGTGGGCGCAGCCTATAATGCCATATATGATGGACGGGAGTTTGCCAAGTAATGAAGTTGAGGCCAGGCAAGTGCAAAGAAGATCCAAGGCATACACCATCGTCAACCAAGAGTTATACAAGAGAAGTGTGACCGAGGTATTGCAGCGTTGTGTCGAGCCGCAGAAAGGGCAAGAAATGCTCCTAGAGATTCATCAAGGAGAGTGTGGTCATCACGCTTGCTCAAGAGCATTGGTGGCTAAGGCATTTCGGCACGGGTTCTACTGGCCCAGTGCTTTGCAGCAAGCAGAAGATATTGTGAGGAAATGTGAAGGGTGCCAGAGGTTTGCTCACAAAATTCATATGCCAGCCTCGGCACTCAAAACTATCCCCATTACTTGGCCGTTTGCTGTTTGGTGTTTGGATATGGTGGGAGAATTTAGACCAGCCCGAGGTAACATGACACATATGCTGGTAATGGTGGATAAGTTCACCAAGTGGATCGAGGTGAAGCCGATTCGCAAATGTGATGGTCATACCGCTGTATCTTTTTTGAAGGACATTATTTTGAGATATGGTTATCCCCATAGCATCATCTCGGATAATGGCACCAACTTTGTTGTGGGAGAGTTTGCTCGGTTTTGTGCTGAGAAGAGAATCCGGCTTGACATTGCGTCGGTAGCACATCCGGAGTCCAATGGGCAAGTGGAAAGAGCAAATGCACTCGTGCTTGCAGGCATCAAAGCTCGGTTAATTGAACCACTACTGCGAACTCCGGGTTGCTGGATAGAGGAAATACCAGCTGTATTGTGGGGTCTAAGGACCACGCCAAATAGATCAACGGGCTACACACCATTCTTTCTGGTCTATGGAGCAGAGGCGGTTCTGCCAACCGACATGCAGTATGACTCGCCGAGAGTTGCTCTGTTCACAGAAACCGAGGCAAAGGAAGCTCGGGAAGATGATGTTGATTTGCTCGAAGAAGCACGAGAACTGGCCTTATCTCGGTCAGCTATATATCAACAAGATCTCCAACGTTATCATAGCCGAAAGATATGACCTCGGGTTTTTCGAGAGGGAGATTTGGTGCTTAGGCTGGTGCAGCGCAAAGCCGGCATGCACAAGTTATCACCTCCATGGGAGGGACCGTTCATTGTGAGCAAGGCTCTGCACAATGATGCATATTATCTTATAGATGAAGAGGTAGCGATGGAGAACAGGATGGACAAATCCGGAGAGGAACTCAAAAGACCCTGGAATGTAGCTCTACTCCGTCCCTTCTACTCTTAAGGGCGCAGTGTATGTATCTTGGTTTTCCTTTGAATAAAATGTCGGCACTCCGAAAAGAATCTCGGGGACTGCCCTTGTCTATTTGCATCTGTTTTATTTATGTTGTTCGTATGTCGGCTGGTTTTGAGACCTCGTTTCAAAGTTCCAAGTAATGTATGCTATTTTGTTGTGATCTTGTGACTCGACTGACGAACGCAAAAATGGCAGTCAAGAGCAGAGGTTGTGGTATATACTCCCTCCGTTCCAAATTATTTGACTTGGATTTGTCTAAATACGGATGTATCTAGACACTAAACAAGTATAGATACATCCGTATTTGGGCAAAACCAAGTCAACTAATTTGGAACGGAGGGAGTAGTAAACATGAAAATGGACTCGGGGACTCGGTCCTAAAAGGATCCGACATATGTCGTTTATTAACCCGGTTTTTTCTTTCCATTTCCTTGTGTCGGATGACTCTGAATCTTACCTCAAAATTTTACAAGTACTGTATGCTATAATTTTGATCTTGTGACTCGACTGTCGAACGCAAAAATGGTAGACAAGAGCAAAGATTGCTAAGTATAGTAAACAAGAAAGTAAACTCAGGGGCTTGACGCAAAGGGATCCGACATTAAGCCGTTTTTTAATAAGGATAGCAAAGTGAAAGTAACACTGAGAAATACTTAAGAGTATATTTACATCTGCACCCGGCATTCCGGGGATTTAATGGTTTATTTGATGATAAGTTCAGGCAGTTGCTTCGGAGGAGCTCGGAGCCGTAGAAGCAGTGTGAGTTGCAGGAGATATCTCGATCGTAGGCTCGACCGAGGTATCGGTTGCCGGCGTCTCAGAAGTGTTGGTCGCGGTCGGCTTAGCAATGTCGGTTGCTCCGACAGTGGCAGTGTCGGTTGCTCCGGCAGTGGAAGTGTCGGGAGCTTTGACCTCGATCTCCTCGTCAACCTCCTCCTCTTTGTCCTCTTCATCTTCATCGTCCGAGGCATCTTCTTCATCCTCCGAGTAGGCTGGACTAGGAAGGAAATTTCGAGTGGGAGCATAACTGGCCATGAAGGAGGCTGCCTCTTTGCGGCTCTCAATCAGTGTCGGGTCTGAGGTCCATTTTGAGCCTTGGCGCAGGGACCGCACGGCGTTGAGATTGATTGACTCGTACCAGGAGAGCACGAAAGTCAAGGCTTGTCTGCGCCGGCGCGTGCTGAGGAAGATCGCCACTCTCGGAGTCTTGCCTCCGCGCCCAGCAGGCACTTGGATAACTCCTCAACGGTGGCTGGAGGCGTGCACCCCGGCCATAGAACCCGGTAAACCCGGATACCAGCATCAAGAAGCTCAGTACCAATGCTCTTCAGAGGGGAGATGCGAGCATTCAATGCAGTCAAGTGATCTTCAATGTCCCATTCCTCCGAGATTGGGCCAGCTTCTGCTCGTTTTGCTCGTGCCCTGCGAGTAGTGTTGACTGCAGCAGCCTTGGAATGGGAAAAGTGATCTGAAGACAGAAAAGCTATCACCGAATTGAGTTAGATACCGGCATATATTTAATGTCGGTACAAGCAATGAAAACAAAAAGAAAGGATAAAGGAAGCTTACTGTCCATTTCTTTGTTAATCCGGGTGAGCTCGGTCAACCACTTATCGCATTTTGCCTTGAGGACATCCAATTCTTCTTGAACCGAGGTAACGCGACCCTCGGTCTGGGTGAGGAGTTCCTTCTGCTTCTGAGCGTTCTCTTCCCGCTGTTTCTTCTCGGCAGCAACAGCTTTCTCTGTCTCGGCTTTCTGTTTTTGGTCCTCTTCAAGCTCTTTCTGGAGCCGAGACACTTTGTCTTTCTCCCTTTTGAGCGCAGCATTGTGCGCGGCATCCTTATTCTTCACCGCCTCCTGCAACTGCTTGAAGGAGCCCCGGAGCTTCTTGTGTTCCAAGAGCAACTTGTGGAACACCTTGGTCCGAGAATTGGTGCAGTCCTGAGAAAAGAGAAAATGTTAGTGTTATTATACAGGTTTGCGCCGAGTAAACTCGGCAAGAGTCTCGGGGACTGGATGTCGGAAATTTTTTAAGGGACAATGAATGTCGGAAATTTTTGAAGATGAAGTGGATATGAAGTTTTTTGTGAAGATTCGCGCCGAGTGGTGTTTACTCGGTTGAGCATCAACCGCTCGACCCGAATCTCGGGGATTGGGGATAATATATATATCGGTTACCTATTGAGAAAGAAAGAAATACTAAGCTAAGAGGAAGGTTTACCGCGGCAATTTTGCTAGCATTGAGAACCACAGCATGCAAAGTATGCATGGACTGCGCAAGCTCGCTTGGGCCAACTTGATGTCGGGACGCCGGAGCCTGGGAGGAAACCTCGCTGGTGTCGGCAGCGTTCCAGTCCATGCTGTAGTGCTCCACCGAGCCCAAACTGTTGCCACTTTGAGTTCGCAGCTGGGGAGCTCGCAGCTGAGGAAACTCCCAGCCGGCTGTGGCGACTCAGGGAATGGATGCAGTTAGAGCCTGGCTTGGAGTCACCACCGCCAGGCTTGGAGTCACCACCATTTGTTTATCCGGGATAAGCGGCAGTTTTCCGGTGGCCAATTGGCTCGGCAGCGGAAACGACGGTGGGCATGGCAGTGTCGGATTTGGCACTGAGGCTGTCGGAGACTGCTGCTTCTGTTGCTTCTGCTGTTTCTGTTAATTCTGATGTTTCGGTTGCTGCTGCTGTAGCTGCTGCTCTTGTGGCGGTTGCTGTTGCTGCTGTTGTGGCCCTTGTTGCTGTTGCGGCCCTTGTTGCTGCTGCGGCTGCTGTTGTTGTTGTTGCTGCTGTTGTTGATGTGGTGGTTGCTGTGGGTCCGGTGCTACCGAGGTGTCGGCCCGCGGAATGTCGGAATCCGCGATAGGAGCACCGGAGCCAACATCTCGGTCGAGGACCGCGACCTCGGGAGTGCTCTGGCCTCCTTCAGCTGTGGCCTCAGAAGCCGGCAGCAATATGACACTCAGGGTGATGGGTACCCCGGAGTTAGCAGACCGAGGTTCCGCTGCAGTCGGAAGGGGTGAGCGCATGGAGGAGGCGCTCTAGTTAACCTCAAGGGCAGCACTGTGTTGAAACAAGAAAAGATGTTATCTCGGAGAAAGATTATCCCGGGAAAAGGAAGAAAGGGAAAAGAGCATATGTTGGTAAAAAGTATCTTACCCTTGAGTGACTGGCGGCGCCTTCTGTTTCCGGGGCTTGCGTCCCGGTTTCTTCTGCAGCTTTTGTTTCTTCGCTGCAGGGGCCGAGGCTGTTGCAGTCTCGGTATCCGTGGATTCCGTGCGCTTACGGGAGCCACTCTGCTTGCCCGAGGTTGAAGCGTCGGTGCCAGTAGCTCGTTTGGCCGGGTCAGCTGGTGTTGAGGAAGTGGAAAAAGCATATTTGAGAGGTTGCGCTTCAATCACCTCTAGAATTTCGCAGTCATCATCGTCGTCAGGCCAATCCCTGACTGAGGCTTGGACACGATGCTTACCCGGTTTGGGGGCGCCGGCTGCCGGGATTGGCAGTTGATCCTCGTCGTCCGGATCTTCTGTCTCGGAAACTGCCGAGGCAGTCAGATCTTTGCCCCATTTGGCAGAGGGATCAGGACCATCTTCCCTCGCTTGGCGACTGAATTTCTACAGGACAGACATAAGAAACCAAGTTACGATAAGAATCAGAGATCGCGCCGACATAAAAGTTATCTCTGCTGGCAAAAATGTCGGGCAAGATTGTATTTCACTCACTTGCTCCGGTAGCCGGGTTCTGTCATGACGCTCCTTACCCCATTCCCAATCCGAGGTCTTTGACGTCTTGACGGTTGCCTTGACGCGTCTCCAAATCTCGGGCTTCGTCAGCTCGATGGGGCTGATCCGAGTTGGATCAAATCGGCCACTCATATGGCAGATGTTGTGAACCCGAGCTTGGAGAGGGGAAACTCGGCGGCTGACGAAGGTTCGGACGAGGTCGTCACCTGTCATACCTCCGTCCACCAACTGATTGACAACGGCGTGAATCTCATTGATCTCGCTGACATTGTCTTTTGGATTGAAGCCCCAGTCGAACTGGTTAGTTGGAGGGGGAAGGCTGAATGTCGGTAAATTCTGGAGGACCACGTGCTCGGGGCTCTTCACGTAGAAGAAGGTCCTTTGCCATTTCCGGCATGACTCCAAACCATTGATCTTCGGGAAGATGGAGTTCCTCCGGGGTACAATGGTGGCTGCTCCACACGGGGTCATCAGTTTCGGCGCGTCCTTGTTCTCCGTGTTAGGAAGGCTTTGCTTTCGGAGCTGGAAGTACTTGGCCCAGAGCTCAACGGTGGGCCATAAACCGAGGTATCCCTCGGAGAATGATACGTACGCTGAGAGCGTGGTGATGGCGTTGGCCGGAAGATGATGAGGCTGGAGGCGATATTTGTTGAGGAAGTACCAGAAGTACTTGCTTGCGGGGAGGCCAAAGCCGCGCTCGAAATGCACGACAAAGACCACCCGTTCTCCGGGTTTTAGACTCGGTTCCCGCTCGTTACCCGGAATCCGGTATATGACCTCTCTCGGAAGTCTCTTGGTCCGGATCAGCCAGTCTATCTCGGCCTGGGAGACGTCGGATCCCTCCCAACCGGCGCGCCCGCTTTCCTCAGTGGGGACATCGGCAGGTTCCGGGGTGCTGCGGGACGACATCTCGGGAGCACGCTGAGGCTGCGGCGTTCGGTTATCCGTGCCGGCGGCGAAATCTGCAAAAAGGGGGCGCAAGTTCACCGGCGGTGAGCAATTTGGTATTTGCGCGGCGGAGTAAGCAAAATCTAACAAGGAAATAGCCGAAACATCTACGGGAAGATGTGGATAACAATCTAGAAGGAGAATGTCAATCTATGCAAGATTCTAGGAGGAAAGTTTATTGAGGAAATCTACGAAGAAACAAGAAATTGCAACTAAGTTGTAGCCTAAAGGATCTACGGGAGAGATCTAAAAAGAAAGAAAAAGATGAACTAAGAAGAGATAGAAGAAAGGGATGAACTAGGAAGGCAAGGGTGCACTGCTCGCCGGAGTTGCGGCGGCGGCGCGCAATGAGAAGAAGAAGGGGCATACCGGAGCGTAGCGCGGTGCGACGGCGTTGCAGTGGGCTCCGTTCGCCGTGGGTTCGTTGGTTCCGGCGCTGCACGGCGGCACAGTGGTTTGCGCGGCGGCGGCGTCGAGGGCGCACGGAGAGAGAAATGGAGACGGGTGCGAGGTGGAAGAAGAAAAGAGGGAGAGGCCCCGCTCCCCTACTTATAGGTGCGGGGGGGGGTGTGGTTAGCAATTTAATCGCGCATGATCTCCCGTAGCGGCAGCGTGGATTTACCGTGTGCAGTTAGTGCGGTTGCGCTAATCATGGCCGCACGATCGGCCACATCGTGGGCCGCAAAGTGGTAACCGCCCGCGGCGCGGTTAGTGGCGCAGTAAATGGCACGAAAATCGAGGAGCCGCGCTGCGGTCAAAGTACTCAAGTATGCAGGGGACATGACGGCGCGTGACGTGGGCGGCGTGCGCGCAGAGGTATGTCTGTCCGCGCACAGGAGCCGAGGTGACGCGCAGCATCTCCCCGCCACGTGCCATGGAGAGATCTTTGGAAGGGATCGTGGGAATCTTCTTGTGTCAGAGAGACCGACATAAGATGGAATGTCGAAAGCGGTTGGAGATTTTATTCCTGAGGTATGAGTTGGACCGACATGTGTATGTCGGATCTTTTGATCAAGTTGGTTTGGTTTTGTGAACCTGGTGTGGCCCTTTATCCGAGGCTGCAGGACCGCACCAGCTTCGGGGACTAATGTCGGGGGCTGCCCCCGAGTAGGGTCACGATGTGGTATAAGCTGTGTCCAAGACTGGACCGAGGTACAGGAAACCGACATACCCGGGCCCAGACGAGGCCGAGTTATGATGTCGGTAGAAACCGACATATATTCCCCGAGGTATGGTCACCGTGATATCAGATCCGAGGTATGAGGACCGACATGTGAATGTCGGTATCCTGTGTGCTGCTTCTTGTATGCAGGGAAGAGCCTACCGAGTTGCGTATATCCGGCATGGTGAGACCGTCATAAGGAAGGTGCACGTGACCTCGGGTCATACGAGCATTAAGTCAATGCGAGCGTCCCATCCCTGCAATCACGGAGCAGGGTCAGACGTCATGGTTCAAGTTACAAGGTGACAAGGCCTCTCCAGTGCCCTTGACCACACATGTACGTGGGAGCAGTGGTAGGTATGGGGGGTCATGTCCTGTCCAAGACAGGAGGTGTCAGAGGGACAAGACCGGAATGCTGACATAGGCAGGACTTTGGTGACCATAGTTGGTAGAACCGACATGTGCTAACCGAGATAGCCAAGCCCAGAAGGGGCCGGGATATGGAGTTGTGGCAAACCGACATACGCTGACCGACATATGAGCATCGGTACCTTCATGTTTTCTATTATATGCAGGGGAGGATGACCCGGTAGGAGGAATCCGGCATATCCCTGCCGGGTTAAGTAAAGGCGGCGCCTTATGTCGGTTGGAGGCCACCGAGACGGTCACATCCCGCCTGTCACGGGAGCGTGGCGTGCGGTTTGGCGCGGGTACGAGGCATGGGCGAGTCGTGTCCTGTCCGTGGCAGAGGCCACGAGCATGACCGAAGCGGCTGATGCTGGGAGCGCATGGCTATAGTGCCGGTTCCACCGTCTCTCGGGTTAGGCTATAAGTATAGCCCTACCCCCTCCTGCGTGAGGGATCGAGATCGAGACATCCCAGGAGAACGAGACATCACAGACGCCCCGGACCTGAGAGAGAAGAGGAAGAAAGGCACTTAGAGATATTTCCCTCCCGTATAGTTCTTCTTCATCCTTGAGCATATCGCCATAGCAGCGATCATACAGCTCGAGGAGCATGTTTGTGCTTGTGAGATACTGACATATATACAGAGAGGCAGGCAGGAGTAGGGGTGTTACCTCCACACGAGGGCCCCGAACCTGGGTACATCGGTGTGTTTGTATGTTTGTTGTGTGTGCTCCTTAGCGCGCTAGCCCTCCCCGGTTCCACCAGCGTCCATCGGCCCCAAAGTTAAGCCATCATATGGCATCTACTGTGATACCACCACGACAGAGAAGACGACCCATGGTGCCACATTCATCAAGATGGCAATCACCCTCTCAAGGACTGCCGCCAACTCAAGAATCTCGCCATACGAGAGCAGCGTCAGGCCGATGGGGGGAGCCTGGACGGCTGCTACAATTGTGGCGTCATTGGGCATGTCGCTCGTGACTGTCCCACAGGTCGCCAAGGCGGAGGCGGCCGCGGATGGGGCCGCGGCGGTGGCCGCGGGGGACGAGGAGGATGCGGCGACTAAGGCGGTCGAGAACAGAACAATCAAGAAGGCACCTCCAACAAGGAAGCTCCGGCTCCCAGGGAGGCGGTGGCGGAAGGTTCCAGGAAGTCACCGGAGTTGTCGGGTGCATTCACGGGGGAGCCTCTCTACCTCCATCCAACGGCGCGTGTAAGAGGCTGGTCCGGGAGCTTAACGCGGTTCCTTCTGCTCCGCCCAAGCCCCTGGAATGGTCTGGGCAAGTCATCTCCTTTGACCCAGAAGACCATCCTACCAATGTGGCCGGGGTAGGAACCCTTCCTCTGATCGTGTCGCCCATCATCCACAACTACAAGGTCACCAAGATGCTGGTCGACGGAGGCTCCAGCCTCAACCTTTTGACGGCGAAGGTGCTGGCTATTCTGCAAATCCCTCTTTCTCGCCTGCAAGACACCGACATGTTCCAAGGCCTGAATGGAAGCATCACTCGGCCGCTGGGAAAGATCACGCTCCCGTCACCTTTGGTGACCAGGAGAACTTTCGCACCGAGGACATCATCTTCGACATTGCTGACACGCCGCTTCCATATAACGGCATACTTGGCCGGCCGGCTCTGGCCAAGTTCATGGCCGTCTCGCACTTCGCCTACAACATGATGAAGATCCCCGCGGCTTGGGGAGTGATCACGGTCAAGGCTGACATCGACGACGCCATCTTTTGCGTTCAGAAGTTGAACCAGATGGTGGCGGCGACCTCGGACGTTCCACAAGATGTACAGGAAGTCTATGTCGGTGCATTCTCCAGGGACGGGGGATGCTCCGGAGGCTCGACATCAACTTCCCTCAAGAAGGCGTCATTTCATGAAGATCCGCAAATGACCAAGAAAGTGGCGTTTACTGGTGACGGGACTCGCTCCATCACCATCGGCGCCCGCCTCACCGACAAATAGGAAAGCGCACTCGTCGCCTTCCTTCGGAAAAACTCTGACGTCTTCACGTGGGAAGCGTCAGGGCTACCCGGTGTACCAAGGGAGGTGATCGAGCACAAACTGGCGGTCAGCGAGGATGCTCGCCCGATAAAACAAGTTCTATGCAAGCAAAGTAAGGAAAAACTGGAGTTCATCGTGTCCGAGGTCGATAAACTGGAAGAAGCCGGCGTCATCAGAATGGTGCCGCACCCTACTTGGGTGGCCAATCCTGTGGTGGTGCCGAAGCCCATGACCCTCAAGTGGCGGCTCTGCATCGACTTCACTGACTTAAACAAGGCCTGCCCCAAGGATCCTTTCCCACTGCCCCGGATTGATCTCATCGTGGATTCAACCGCCGTGTGCGAGCTCCTGTGTTTTCTGGATGCTTTCCCGGGTACCACCAGATCATGATGGCAGTGGAGGATCAGGAGAAGATGGCCTCCATCACACCCAAGGGCTGCTACTGCTACACCCGGATGCCTTTCGGCCCCCGGAATGCCGGCGCGACCTTTCAGCGCGCCATGCAAGCATGTCTTGGGTCCCAGCTGGGCCGCAACGTGGAGGCGTACATCGACGACATCGTGGTCAAGACTCGGTACAAGGACTCCCTCATTCAAGATCTGCACGAGACCTTCAACAGCCTTCGTCAGGTCAACTTCAAGTTTAACCCCGACAAGTGCGTGTTTGGGGTCCTGTCCGGCAAGCTGCTTGGGTTCCTAATCTCCCACCGGGGATTGAGGCCTATCCCGACAAGATCAAGGCCATCGAGCGCATGGAGGCGCCTAGGCGAGTCAAGGACGTACAGCGCCTCAACGGGTGCATCACCGCACTCGGGCGCTTCATCTCAAGACTTGGAGAACGAGCCCTGCCCTTCTTCAAGTTACTCAAGAAGACGGGTCCCGTGAAATGGACCCCGGAGGCTGAAGAAGCTCTTCAGTCCCTCAAGTGTTACCTCGCCTCGCCTCCCATCCTCGTGGCACCAACAGAAAAGGAGCCCCTACTACTGTACATCGCTGCCACCAATCAGGTGGTCAGCGCAGTTCTCGTGGTAGAGCGTGACGCTCCTCCAGGCAAGGTCAGTGGCAAGCGTCCCGGGAACATCCTCCCGGGGCAACCAAGCAAGAAGAGGCAGCCAGGTGATAAAGGGCCGGAGGGCCCTGAGCCTGGCACGCCCACCGACGCCGCCATCGACGTCACAGAAGAAGCATCACTGGGGGCTGACGCGCTTCCTCTCGAAGCAGAACTCCCGGAGGAAGCCGAGCCCGTCAAGGACTTGGTAACCCGCAAGATACAGCACCCTGTCTACTTCATCAGTTCGGTGCTGCGCGACGCCCGGGAGCGGTACCCCATGATGCAGTAGCTGTTGCTGGCGATCCTCATCGCCTCTCGCAAGATGAGGCCCTACTTCGAAAGCCACCCCATCACCATGGTGTCCAAGTACCCCTTGAGGAGTCCACTGGAAAACCCACTCGCCACCAGACGTGTCTCATGGTGGGCCATGGAGCTTCAAGGTTTCGGCCTCAAGTTCGAGCACACGAACAACATCAAGAGTCAAGCGCTGGCTGATTTCACGGCGGAGTGGACTGAGACAGCATTTGACGACCCGGTGGAGGAATCCAGCCTCCCCGGGAAAGAAGATCCCGACGCCTGGACCATGAACTTCGACGGCTCCTAGACCAAGGGCCAGGTAGGCTCTGGAGTCGTCTTGATCTCCCCCACAGGAGATCGTCTGAAGTACGTCGTCCAGATGCAATAAAAGGAGAATATCTCGAACAACACGACGGAGTACGAGGGCCTGCTTGCGGGACTTCGTGCTGCCATTGGCCTCGGTATCAACAAGCGCATCATCAAGGGTGACTCTCAGCTAGTCATCAAACAAGTAAACAATGAGTACGCCTGCCCACAGATGGCACCGTACGTCGAAGAGGTGTGGAAGCTTCAGCGACGCTTCGACAGCTTCCGGGCCGTGTACGTCTCAAGGGATGAAAACACGTCCGCGGATGAGCTGTCACATATGGCCTCTAAGCGAGAACCAGTACCTCCCGGGATCTACATTGAGGTGCTTCGGCAACCCTCTGTGTCTCCCAAGAGGCTCAAGACAAGGTCTACATCGACACTGGGGGCTGGTGACCCGTCAACTTCGACAACCCGGTGTCGAGGATATAGGATCCGGATATCCTGACATATGATAAATGCGGCCCGACATGGAGGAGGCCCAACAAGGCGACTTAACGTTTTGAGTCGCACAAGGACTCCACGAACCGACTTGTAATAGAAACCCTAGTTTGTATCCTATTAGGACACCACATTTAAGCCTGCCCCTTCCACCTATATAAGGAGGGGCTAGGCGCACCAAAACGGCTCAGATCTCAATAGACTAGACACAACAAAAACAGAGAGAGCCGCCACATTGGCGACTCGCTCATCGGCATACAGAATAAGATCTAGCCACAAACAGCACGTAGGGCTATTACCGGCTGATGTTTCCCGGGGCCTGAAGCTGTATAAATCGCTCTCCTGTGTGCAATCTCGCTCCCGGTAGATCCATCGTCGCCCAAGCTCTGCGATATCACAGGTCATTACGCGATGACATCTGCCGTGACAATCCCACAACAGTTGGCGACCACCGTGGGGCTAGCGGCGCTTGGAATCATGATCCGCGCGGGATCCCTTCATCAACAATCTCGGCGACTTCGACGTCGCGCCGGTCTAAACGATTCAGCGGTATCAAACATCTACATCAAGATCTACCTCAAGCTCCAGTAGAAAGCATGGAGAAATTCGATCGCGTGATTCGGGGCTCAACTTCGACAACACCCCTCACGCGCGGGTTACAGGACAGCAGCAACGTCCGTATGGAGGACATCACCGGCGGCGGCTCGAAACTCATCTCGACGATCCCTTCGGTGGAAAGATGCACAATCGAGTTTCCTAGCAGCTGTCCAAAGCGCATCGGATTCCAACGGTTAGATCTCCGTGGCCGACTCAAACACTGAAGGCCTGTCGAAATCTGCGGAACTCCGCACGTTCTTGGGAAAATAATTATCAAGGTCGACTCGGACATCCAAAAGAAGATCCCTCCGGTGAAACATTGCGGAATACAATCCCGAAGCTATTCACAAAGTTTGAGCCAATTCCAACGGTTAGATCTCCGTCAGCGACTCACGCACTGCAGCAAATTTTATATCAAGATCAGCGCCAGGAGGGTTCGACATCAACATCTTCCTCATGTGCGGCTGACCAGATCGACCAGATCCAAGTTGTTCGGCATCTTTCCATATGCGGCTCCTGTGTAATCCAATCAGAAGTCCAATAGGAGTTGGGGTCCGGAAATCGACCGACCCGGAAGAGTATAAGCAGACGCGGATCAAACCAGGAAATATAGTTGGAATCAGTACACAACCATGTTACTTAAGATGGAAAGAGAAAAAAAAAAGGGGCTTTGAACCAGCACCGATGTGCATGCAAGGATCAGTTCAGGTCGGTGAAAGATTGCGTACCACTTTGAGTCGCATGGATAGAAGAAAAGACTTAATTAAGGAAGGAGAAACGTGATTTGTGTCCTTAGCTGTTACTATTCATCGCTGCATAAAGACCTCACGTACAAAGGAAAAAATAAAACAATCTGGATGACAGCCTTGCATTGCGTGGAAAGTGCTATCCGCTCCCTGTTTTGGAAAGAGAAAAACACTAGCAATTTGAGTCGCTAGTGCGTTACATGGGTTCCAAAAGGCATCGAGCTGATAGCTCATACCTACATGATCATCAGAGACATGCACGCCCGGCGAGGTGGTTTAACACTACATCAGAGTTTAGACAACTTCAAAGCCACCGCGATTATCATCACCTGTGTCGCGGTTGGCTTCACCAAATATCGTGACCATCAATGGCTTGCCGCGGATTACTTTGAAGTTGCCAACATTATGACCGGCTTTCCCAACGCAGTGGTGATCTCCAGTTCCGCCGGCTCGTCATAGTTGATTTCAAATCCAACAGCCACCTACTTTGCCTTCGACAAATCAACAATGACAGCTGCATCACCACCAAACCTGGCCTGATGGCTCGACCGCCAACACGATTGGCAAGTTTCACGACTCGTCACGAGCAAACATCCGCCATCGGACTACGCAGTCCATCGTTTGCCTTGAAAATCAACATCAATCTTGGAAAAATCCATAGGCGTACGGCTAATCAAATCAAAGTTGACAAGAGGCTGCGCACTCTAGTCTGTCGCCAAGTTGTGTACTAATCAGAAGAATCATCAGGCGACTCAGAAGCGTGGACATCCTCAGTGACACGTGTGCGGGGGCTCGACATCAGCATCGCCCTTGAGCGCATTTGTGTGTATCCACCAGAAAAATTATTTTAGCTAGCAGATGTGCCACACCAGACCAAAATCGACGGAAGTTATGTTACCGGCATCATTTTATTTCGCTGCCCCGAGTCAAGTGGCAGCTCGGCTATGCCCAAGGCGCAACGAAGAAAAATAAGAAGAAACAATTCAACAAAATCGGTCAGAGCTCTATTTCTGGACGATCTGCCTGAGCGCTACATCGGCAAGCCGACCAGGCGGACAGCTTGATCTGTTACCAATGGAAATGAAGTACGGCTCGGAACAGAGCACAGGAATAATGATACCAGCCCACATGAAGCAGTACAAACACAAACGGATCCAGTTCCGATAGAAAGGAAGCAATTTATATCAAAGTGGCACGAATACTCCTACCACGTGACTGTGTTTTCCTAAAAGGCCAAAAACCTTGCACCATCATTGAAACATGTAAAAGGAACGCGGATCGAGGAAGTAATCAAGGAAAAAGGGAGAGTCTTTGATGACTTCCGTGATTTGGTACCATGCATTCATGTAGGAAAAGTAACACAACAAAGTACAGAAAAGTATGGTCAGCTCATAGCGGATCAAAATTCAGTGTGCGACTCATCAGCGAGCGGCTCAAAATTCAGAGCGCGACTTCAAAGATCAGCAGCAGCAGTGCCGGCTCCAGATCAGCCAACTCCAACGACCGTCTGCGGCTCAAGCCGCATCATCAACATCTGGAGAATAAAAACAAGCTAAGTTAATTTTACACTCAAATTTCACAGCTTTTTATCCGATAAGATTAAGTTTACCTTCGAGTCAATCTCGGGGCTGCATATCTAGTTTATGCGGCTTATTATCAATATCTTTGCGATCCAAATTATATCATGCCGCAGACTTTAAATTTAGATTATTTTGAATGCTTAATTACATCAACTTCTTAAAGTACGGTCTTCCAATACATATTGGATTTATTAAATTCGAGTTCTTTATAGCTCACACTATATCTATCAAAATCTAGATGCAGATAGCTCACTATATCTATCAAAGTTAAGCTCTTTTTATAGCCTGCATGATTCATTGAATAATCAGCTTTTATTTATATCCGCAAACGGATTTCTTAATATAACAATGTCCACCATTACACATTCAAGCATTGATATTTGGGGACTCATTATATCATCTCATGATTTATCATTATATCATTTTATGAGTCACCTAGTGATTTACCTTCATATCATTTTATGAGTCACATACAGCTCATCATTATATCAGTTTACGAGTCACTAACGAATCATCATCTTATCGATATTTGAGTTAAACAGCTGACTCGTCGTATTAATTCTCGGGTCAAATCAGTGACCCGTGGCACCACATTTACAGCTATTTAGAGCTGGTTGTCATCAGAGCTAATTAGATCTCGTCACGGCTATTGTAGCTGATTATATCAAAAGTCGACTGCCACCTACGCGCGGTCGCACATCAGGATTAGTGAAATAAAGCGGGCACCACCGGTATCCGGGGGTTTGCCATTTCGCCTCAATATGGGTTGCTGAGACTTTATTTTCACTAATCTCTGGGTTTCACGGGGCTTTGTAGATTTATGAGTTCGGCTTATTCTCGTGGAATCGCTCTTTGTGTCAAATTAAACTGGTTATGCTCGCCTTAAGTTAGATGTAACTTGCACTATGCGGCCAAAGTACCGGCATGTGGCGTCAGTCGAGTCTGATTGCCTATCATGGCCGTTCTTGACCATGAACACACATTAGATCTGGGAAATACTGAGCCGCGCGAGTCCTACTTAACGGTAACAGAGATAATTCAGAAGGACTAAAGTACCCGCATGTGGCGTCAATCGAGTCTGAATGCCTATCATGGACTTTCTCGACCCTAAACTCACATTAGACCTAGGAAATACTGAGTCGTACCATATGCTATCATGCATCGTACCATTTGCTATCATGCAAAATAATATTTGCTATCATGCAACCATTTGCTATCATGCAAAATAACATTTGCTATCATGCGACATACCATTTGCTATCATGCAAAATATCATTTGCCATCATGCAAAATATCATTTATCATGTAGAATTATACTATGCTATCATGCAGGGTACCATATGCTATTATGCGGTGTACTACAGTCTCATCAAAATTATAACTAGCCGTCAAGGCTAACATATTATCATCAAGTTTTTATTATTGCTTCCTCAAGGGCTTTGCCTTTTTGATTTCACAGGAACCTATAACTCGGCCATATGAATTTGAGTTGGCGCGACCAGATTTTTTATGATTGAGATAATTATCTCTTGATATCGGCTGATAAAATCACCATTATTTATTTATTTTCAGCCACATCAAGTGAAATTTTTAAGGATGATTCCTTAATTTATAAATAGAGTCTTGACTGGGATTATCTTTTTTCCTAAGCGGCTCAACTAATACTTCACAGTTTGGAGTTTATAAGCGATTTCGCTCTAAGAAGTTCAATAAAATTCAATCTTTCATGTCTAACTGTGGAGGACAGACTAAATTATGTGCACCTGGAACAAAACCTACAAAAGGTTGAATAGAGCATCTTGAATAAATATGTTCTGCCTTCCACAAAGTGCTAGTGGAGAGATTTTTCCATGTACTGCAACATTTCAAAAATATTAATTAGAATTTACCAAGTTCGAACATGCAACAATAAACTCCACTTCAAGCAATTTATCAAACGTTTGCTGTGCAAAAACATCGAAATATAACTTAAGTCTTGACATAGTAGGCTAACATATTATCATCAAGTTTTTATTATTGCTTCCTCAAGGGCTTTGCCTTTTTGATTTCACAGGAACCTATAACTCGGCCATATGAATTTGAGTTGGCACGACCAGATTTTTTATGATCGAGATAATTATCTCCTGATATCGGCTGATAAAACCACCATTATTTATTTATTTTCAGCCACATCGAGTGGAATTTTTAAGGATGATTACTTAATTTATATCTAGAGTCTTGACTGGGATTATCTTTTTTCCTAAGCGGCTCAACTAATACTTCACAGTTTGGAGTTTATAAGCGATTTCGCTCTACTCCAAATATCATTATCTATTATATAATTAAAACACAGGTTAACCAACGCTCAAGATTTACCACCGTAAAACTACAATTTTTAAACGGTGGAGATTTAATCGGAAGTACACGGCACGGCAGCTAGGAATTGCGTGGACAGAACGTGCACGTACGTGAATCTGAAAAGAAAGATGCTAAAGTTTTGGAAATACACGATAGGTAAGCTGATGTCCAAACGGACACATCCACGGCCCAATATAAGCACATGTACGTGACCACCACATGCCTGAACACGAGTCAATCGAAACACACGCCAATGAAATCCAGATCCGCATGCACGTAGGTATGACACAATTGATCACGTTTGATGGATTTCCATAATAATTACGGCAACTATACGCATAACCAAAAGCGGAGCAGGATGAGGACATCTATCCATGGACGATCGGCTATCGAAACAATGGCAACACATCCATAAGCGCGAACGAAGCTTCCGGCGTCCGGCGAATCGCGAGGAAAAAATATCCAATACAAGCCGGAGATGATCCGTACGCGCCGACGACGTTCCGACGGTCTGGCGGACAGCAGTCACCACAACGGTCCGGCAGACTGCAGTCACGGCGACACCACCATTAACCGCGGTTCAATCCCTACTCCACCTAGCCAGAGCACGTCCAGGTTGGCACGAATCGCCATGGAAGCCTCCCGCGAGGAAGATGATGCAGGATGACGAACGTCCAGGGCAACGCGACCGCCATGGAAGCATCCGGCGAGGGAGATGATGCAGGATGAGACGCGGCAATGAGCCCCGCCGCCCAGGCGCGGTCTCTGCGGAAGCCTCCGGCAAGGTAGAGGATAACGGAGGAGGCGAATCGATTTGAATTTCGAAGGAAACGGAGACGGACGGGGCGATTTTATCCGGCTGTCGGCTATGGCTTCCAGGTCCACGCGTCAAGCAAGAACCCACAAAACTCTGGGTATTCACCACACCATGCATCGTGGCCAATGGCGTTGTTACGATCGGAGAAGACCGCGTCGTGATACCGGTCTAAAGGGATCGTCATCGATCATCAAATCGATTGGAACTTGGAAGGACACGAAGACGGACGGGGCGATTTTGTCTGGCTGCCGGCTACGATCGGAGAAGACCGCGTCGCGCTGCCGGTCTAGAGGATCGTGGTCGGTCATCATCTTAGTGTCCGTCGACGTGCTGCAGAAAAGCGTAAAAGAAGAGCTGATGATGGCCATGAGAGCTGCTCAATGCGCGGGCAGGCCCCTCAAGACATGCCGGCCGGCCGCTAGCCAGGGTATGCACTCCACTCCACAAAAGAGTTTGGTTTACATGTCAACCATGACTTGAGGTTGCTGCAACAGGCCATCGGGTTCTCCTCAACTTACTGCTGTGGCCGGCCGCTCCTATCTTCTGTAGTGTTTCCGGCTGGGGAATCATCATCATATGTCTATGCACACACGTGCTGCTGGAGTCGAGTCTGTTTTCTGGGAACAACAAAGACGGGTACAACCACATCGAGAGAGGAAAGGCAGTGATAGAGAGTTGAACATTATGGAGGATATGCCCGCTGGATGTCCTGTGGCTGGCTACTATAGGGACCATACGAGGCCGACAGCAGCGTTACCTATCTCATCGAGATATTTGTTTCTTTCAGTAATACTTATGGGCAGAGTTCTGTTAGTACTAATTTGCTCTATGTTTACTGATATTTAGTTGTATATTGTTCAGATTTAGGCTTGAAAGCTAGATGATGGTTACTCTGCTACGCTCATGTTTGTTACTAATGCTTAATCTGTATTGTTGCTGGGATATTTCAGTTATAGGGCCTACCTATCATCTCACAGATTTATTTGTTTGTGATTACAGGCATATTTATTTGTAGCAGTATACTTCATGGTTGGTAACTATCACTGCCTGTAGTATTTTTCTGAATCCAGTCCAGATTTCCGTGGGAAACAACCCTCAAACTGTCCGCTCAATCCATCAGGTAGGTCATGTCATTTCCTTGAACTAGCATGCGGTGCATGCATTGTGGTTCTACATACTCCCAGTAAGAAGTTGTCTCAACAGCCTGTACATGCATTGTTTGAAATAAAAGAGACTAATTACCAAGCTGATTTATCCAGGTTATGTTGATGCTTCACTTAGATGTAGTTTGGGGGGTTCGATCATCTCACGAAGCTGCAGCCTGCAAGAGACCCTTCAACCCAGTAAATCTCCTCTTTTTTGCTACGTGTGTCATATTCTAGCATTGGTATTTATTTGAGAACAACTGAACCATATACTGAGTTACTCAATTCCGATGACACTGTCAAATCCTTTCAAGAATACAGAAAATATCCTCAAAGTAAGCAACGGGCGAAATAAAATGTGGATTTTATATTAGCTGGTGTAGATGTGTGGGGCTACTCGAAAATTTAGTATGATGCCTGTGCGAAATCATATATGTCATTGCTATATCTAAACTTCCCACGTTATTATGTTTTATTTAATTAGTACACTCTCTATCTATTTCAAGAAGTTAGTACATTGTCATATAGTCTAAAAAGCAGTACTTTCAGGAGAGACAGGGAACACGTAAATTTGTTTTTTGAAGAAAATATAAGACTCATTTGACAACTATTCATCTCGGTTAGATCTTAGGAAAAATATATACGATTCATCAGGTTCAGAGGAATGAAGTACCATGTATCTTTTTACACACAGATTATTCCCTACTCATATTTTTTTCGAAAATATGTACAGAAGCTACGTTGAACCGGGGATGGGATATCAAATGCTTATGGCCAGGTTAGTAATGCTTTTGATGCATAAGAGCTAAAAATTTTGATAACGAAAAAGAAATCTAAGACTATTGATTAAATTCGGTTGCAGGAAAAAAAAAGTATTTTTATGCTCATGCTGAAAGAAAGATTGTATTGGAAACATATTGAATCAGATGTTTTCTTAAAGAAAGATCTCGAGGGTGAGACAATGTTCGTCGGGTTCATGGGAATATTCTCTCAAGAACATTACAGAGGTAATGAGCACAAACTGTATGAATTTTTAGATTCAGTTAACAGTCCACTTTGTGTAGAGAACACCTTGATTATAAGGATTCACACAATTTTTTATTGTTCTCTTTGGGAACTGTGATTGAAAAAATAATCTGACAAGGATTTTCATAAACCAAACGAGTGAAATGTGTTTGTTCATAACATACACTCATATCCCCTAAAAACTGAAAACTCTATGGAGAAGTCAAAACATCCTGCTATCTAACAGGTGCACATAAATTATTGATGTCACGGTGCCATCATTTAGTTTTATACCGCATTTGCTTACATGAAGCTATCATTGCATTATTCTTGCCAAACATATGTGCAGAATAGCACTTGGTGATGCTACGGTCATACTCAAATGGGAAAAATGAAATGGAAGCTCAAACAAGCTGACGCTATGAGCACTAGATGCTTTACCTAGAATTTACCAGCGAAAACAAAAACAAGGGCTTTTCCATTGATGCGATCTACGTGGAGAAAAGAAGGAAAATTTATATTTTCCTTTTGATGTGTGATCAATTGAAAGGTCTTTCTTATTCTCCATGGTTTTCTTTTTGCTCGCTCCAGGCCGCTACATATATCACTGAGGATCCCAAGGAACCACCAGCAACATATTGGTTATGAGGTGAACTCTCTTCTTCTTCTTCTTCTTCTTCTTCTTTGTGAAAAAGGTTGTGTACAGTAAAGTATATTCTAAAAAGATTTTTCTTGTGCTGCCAGTTCTGTCAGATGCACCTGTGTGCTGTTCATAGAAACTTTTTGCTTTAATAAAAAATATACTACTTCATAAAGAAATCAAGAATGAAGATCTAAGTTCCTTCTCACGCCATAGTCAGTCCTACAAACCTGATTTTGTCTTATTAATAGTTTTTGGGGAAATTTTGATTATATATTTTTTCATATTAGTAATATATACTACATTTTTTTGAACAATAGTCGACGAATTGCCAATATAATTTTTATATAAACTTAATAAAGAAAGTCTAACCTCAGTGAATGAGAAAGAACTATCACGAAATTACGTATTAGATACATATAAATTACATTGCCGTACATCAGGGTGTGTTTATTAGGTTATGCAAAAGCATCTAGAAGCATCACATTTCACTAATAAAAAACAATGGCAACTCGATATATTTTAATGTGGATCTAGGAAGACGACATGTACAAGATTTCGACATAAGCGTCCAATGTTCAGTTCTTAGTGAACTGGTGCTTCAAACTAATTAATGGAAAATTTTGCATTGGGAAAATGCAAATTGGAAGAACGGAAAAGGAGAAACATTATTATGTGTTTTATTGGCATAAAGCTTGAACTTTATTATTTTAAACAAGGATGTTTACATTGGATCTGCTAGAATCTATAGGGCTCAAAAGAAATAGGCAAAGACCATATTCTGGTACAGTTTTCTTGGGGGATGTAGATGCATCCTTACACAACTGATTTTATAAATAGATGCAAATACCTATTATTTATTTCTTCTGGCCACTTTTCTACATTATTTTGTTCTTGGGGTGCAATGTAAGCATCATATTTCGTAAATTTTGAAAGTGTAAATCGAGCACGTTCTTAGCTATTAAAATCACTCGAGTAATGATGTCATTGAACTGATAAATAATTGTGTATGCTCTATACTGTACAAGAAACTCCCTAAAATATGGCTGAATTGCAACTACTACCAATGGAGAGTATATTTTTTTCTGCCACTTCAGCTTGCCATTTATGCTCGAAACATGCTTATGGCCTAAGATCATGAAGACATTCTTTTTTGTTCATGTAATCTCATCAACTCTGGAAGGGCAGCGGTAGTGCAGACGGGAAGGCGCCACGACCCGGATGATATTTGCCCGCACGCTCTCACCGTCTAGCTCTGCCTGATGGTGATGGATGGCCAGACGGCGAGGGTTCCTGGTTGTTGGGCAACCTCAAGAGCCTTCTCCCCAAGCTCATGATTCCTGACAGAGCTCAAGAGCCTTCTCCCCAAGCTCGTGGTCAGAGTAAATGTAAAAGCTGCAGAGACATGAGCGGAGGCGCTGCTATCTTGATTTCAGTAAACATATCAGTGCAGGGCCAGGTTACATTATTAGGTTCACAAGATTAATTGTTCAAAAGTAGGATGACGTGCTAGAAACATAATTGTTGCATATATGTAATCTCACCACTTTGCATGTGTATAAGGACCTAATACACCTCACCAACATGTTTATCCAGGATCCAATCATACGGGTGAGAACTATGCTAGAAAAGTTGAAAAATAACCCGCACAAACAAAAGATTGCACAAAGCTTGCGGCCTTAGCTTAAAAAAAATGGCTTAGCGCTTGAGGCCTCTAAATCACTAAACTGGTTTTCATTTCCGCTCGAGTCGGATCCATTTGGATAAGGGTTTTGAAAAATATGTGCCAATACAATTTCAGTAAAATCTTATGCACGAATGTCAGGTCGATTTTTTACATACATACCATATAGAAAAAATATAAAACATCTTAATAATTCAGAATTGGAAGGAGTAGTATCCATAAGAAAAATGATAAATTAGATATAAACATATTTTTTATCCATGCTAGCCGCGCAATTTGCGCGGGCCACCCAGCTAGTTATCTTGAAAGCAACATTTTTCTCAAGTTATTGCAGGATATGACATCAAGCAGGATGACAAAAGCATGCCTGCTTAATGCCCGGGGGCTAGGACAATTAAGTTTTTGTCTACATTGAGATATTTTTTAGTCCCGAGAAGCATGATCAAGCATACAACTCGGCCCTCGGGGGCTACATATCTACCACCATCTGGTGATATCTACTAAATTTTTATACCATGTTAATATGCAGGTCTCATTTTTGCAACGCATGGAAAAAATATATATCCATTGCCGAGTCAAATAAGTGACTCGGAAGGCTTAAAAGCTAGTTATTGCCTATATACTCTTGAGCCGCCATGACTCAGAACAGGTCTAGATGGCTTGTCTGATAAATTTAACAGATTATTCTGCTCTAATGATTGGCCAGCTTATTTATGCCTATGATTGTTTGCTTTGATGTTTATGGCTCAGCAACTCATATGCCTATGGCTCATATGTCTTGATATCCATGACTTGGCATCTTTGTGATTTCAGTTCAGTCTTCATGCCCGTGATGTGGTGGACTCTACATCGACAACTCAATGTCCTCCACATCGGCAACTTAGTGCACCTACATCAATGGCTTGACAGGCCTATATGCTTGTGACTCGCCGGACATTTCCTGAGTCGCCAGCCTCGACGTCCATGATTCGACATCGACAAACATCGGCGACTCAATGCTTCTACACCAGCGGTTCAATAGTCGCTATGCACGCGACTCAACAGCTTCTATGCTTGCGACTTAGTGGCATCGACATTAATGATTTGTCAAGCTTAATGTTCGCGAGTCAACTCCACTACTTCAACAACTCGGCATGAGCCTCTTGTCCCAGGAAGACAATATCATCATCAAATCAAGACCTTCCGCCAGACTCTTCAAGTCAACCAAAAGCTCGGGGGCTAATGTCGGGGCTATAGGATCCGGATATCCTGACATATGATAAATGCGGCCCAACATGGAGGAGGCTCAACAAGGCGACTTAACGTTTTGAGTCGCACAAGGACTCCACGAATCGACTTGTAATAGAAACCCTAGTTTGTATCCTACTAGGACACCACATGTAAGCCTGCCCCTTCCACCTATATAAGGAGGGGCAAGGCGCACCGAAACGGCTCAGGTCTCAATAGACTAGAGACAACAAAAACAGAGAGAGCCGCCACATTGGCGACTCGCTCATCGGCATACAGAATAAGATCTAGCCACAAACAGCACGTAGGGCTATTACCGGATGATGTTTCCCGGGGCCTGAAACTGTATAAATCGCTCTCCTGTGTGCAATCTCGCTCCCGGTAGATCCATCGTCGCCCAAGCTCTGCGATCTCACAGGTCATTACGCGATGACATCTGCCGTGACAATCCCACGACACCCGGGAAACCAGCCCAGAAGGCGCACAAGACCCGGCAGGACCTGGACCAAGGGAAGCCATGCTTCTCCTTGGTCAAATGGTGCTACCGGTGGAGAAAACCCACCCACCCTGGGCCCTGGACATCGTCAAGTACATGACGGAGCATGCTCTTCCGGGGATGATCATGAGGCCGAGCGGGTGGCTCGTCAAGCCAAGCTCTACGTCCTGATCGACAGCGAGCTCTACCGGCGACGCGACAACGGAGTCAAGCTCCGCTGCATACCACAAGAACAAGGCCAAGTACTGCTACGAGACATCCACGAGGGCACATGCTCAAGTCATGTTGCATCAAGATCATTGGCGGGAAAGGTTTTTCTCCAGGGTTTCTACTGGCCAACGGTCCTGCACGACGCCGAGCAAATTGTCAAGACCTGCGAAGCTTGCCAATACTATGCGAAGAACATCAATCAGCCAGCTCAAGCACTGTAACCAATCCCAATATTCTGGCCATTTGCAGTCTGGGGGCTAGACATCGTCGGCAAGTTGCCAAAGTCAGTTGGCGGACATGAATACCTCTTTGCGGCTATCAACAAGTTCACAAAGTGGGTTGAAGTAATGACAGTACCACGCCGACGGCCCAGGCCGCCATCACGTTCATCGAGGGGATAGTCTACCGCTTCGGAGTACCAAACAGAATCATCACGAACAACAGCACTCAGTTCACAAGTCGAGCCTTCCTCAACTTCTGTGAAGAATTGGGCATCAAGGTGTGCTTTGCATCAGTATCCTATCCAAGATGCAACGGTCAAGTGGAGCGAGCCAATGCGGAGGTCCTAAGGGTCTGAAAACCAAAGCATTTGATAAGCTGGAGAACAAGGGGAAGAATTGGATTGATCACCTACTCAGTGTACTGTGGTTCCTCAGAACCACTCCAAGCCGAGCCACCAAAGAAACACCTTTCTTCCTTGTCTATGGAGCTGAAGCCGTCCTACCAACAGAACTAAGGCATGGATCTCCCCGGGTACTCGCATATGATGAAGATGCCCAAGCTGAGCAAAGGATTGATGACATAAACATCCTGGAGGAAATGCGCTATCGGCCGTCATTGCGGTCTGCTCGATATCAGCAAGGGCTGCGCCGGTATCACAGCCGTCATGTTCGATCCCGGGAATTACAGCCTGGAGACCTGGTACTCCGCAAGATGCAAAATCTCGAGGGCTTGAACAAGATGTCAAGCAAGTGGGAAGGACCCTACCGGGTTACTCATACACTGAGACCCGGAGCAGTCTATCTGGAAGACGAGAAAGGTAGGCCGAAGGCAACGCCTGGAACATCGAGAATCTCCGCAAGTTCTACCCCTAATTACGAACATGAATCGCCAAACGTCGAATCCGCTAAGCACGCCCAAGGGGCTAGTGTTCTGTAATAGGGTGTAAGAAGTCATCGCCAAGAAATAAAAGATAAGTGTTTCAATTCCGTGAGCTCAATTTATGTCGAGATGTGTGTTATCCGCAACAACCCCCAAGCAGGGGGCTGACATGGTGCCGGTGACTGACGGGTCGAGCGCGAGTGGCCTGTTAGTTGGCACTGCCACCCGATCGTGCCGTACTGCCGCGGAAAGGAGTGAACGGGCAGTGCTGTGTTTTAACGAACCTAAACACAGAAATGCACATTCAACTTTGCTTGCGGGTTGCTCCGGATGAAACACTATCGCGACATGAAAATAGGGTCCATTCTTTCCTACTGAAAGTTTGTTATGTGCAGCGCCTTCCCGGGACAAGAACTGACGGTGGAAAGCAGCTAAGGAGTTGGATACCCGGGAAGGACAGGATGGATCGAGGACACGGCAGAAAAATAGCTAAGTCCTTGCATCAGCATCCTGCACTTAGGCATGACATCTCGCTCGGAGTCAATATACCATCGACCTGCGCATGCTTGACAGTTGATGAGAGCCTTTGCGGGGGTAATGCTTCCACCCCAGCGAACGGGCCGTTTCCCTCTGGCCAAGTACCTGTGGACAGTGGAGTAAGGCGCCCAGAAGGTATAGCGCTCTTAGGGGTACTACTACTGTGGGCATACAGTCAGGGTATCTGGCACCTAAGGGACCTCCTCTGAAAACTTGACAACGCGTTAGTGCAAAGGAAGATTTGGGACATGACCCCAGGAGTTGAGGCTAGGTTGCATTCATCTGAATTTAAATTCTGAATTACATTCAGTGGTGCAAATTCTTGATTACATAATAAGCCTATGCTACTAAGGCCAGTCCAGGGCCACTGGCTGTGCAGACTTGTCTTTCTGTTTTATTTTTCGCCTGCCGAATGAACTTCGGACTCCCGGGGATGATTGGGACGAAGGAGGGCATTCGCGCAGGATCTTCAGGGATCCCACGGGCTGGGGAACTTCCGGGCGAACCCCGGCACATGCTGGCTGCAGAGGAGATGCACGTGGTCCACGAACTTATCCATGATGTCCTCCTCGTCTTGTATGAAGGAAAGAGATCAAGTCAAGGCGCAGGCCTTTCCCAAGGATCATATTGCCAAGACCAAGGGAACTTTACCTTGAAGACATTGTCAAGATCGCAGAGGAGGCGAATCAATCTCGGATTGCCTACGGCTTCTTTCCACAAGTTCATCTTGATGATGTCCTTCCGGGTCGCCAGCACCACCGACGCTTCCATGGCGGCGGAACCGGCGATGTTCACCACCGCTGGGAAAACCACGGAGACCCGAGGTCGGGGAGCGACCTCGGTCCTTCTGGTGGTTTGGGCCTCAGCTCCTATGGGCGTCTCCACCACGCCTCGGAAGGTGGATTCTGCCGTCGACACGTCAGACAAGGACATCTCCTCCTCTCCAGACATTGCTCTATGATCTATGGAGGGGAAGAGAAGGAAGCAAGGCGAGAAGATGCGTCAAGGGAGTTGGGGTTTGGAGGGCCTTTTATAGACCTCTCACACTCCACCTACCCCTTGGCATTACGGCTACTGTGTTAATGGGGCGCGTTTGGCGAAAAACCATTTCCATTCACATCAAGTACGACACAAAGGCCAAGAGACAGAAAGGAGAACAAGTTCTTCTTCATTTCAAGATCTACGGCGGGGGCTAATTTTTACAACAAAAATATTGGCTCCTGGCAAGCGAGGAGCGCCACCATACAATGGAAGACGCTATTTCCAGAAGTACATCGACGAGGCGGCCAAGAAGGAGGTCAAGGAGATCTTCGGGGCCACCATCTTGAAGCTCCTCGCCCTCAGGAAAACGAGCTATCCTCGGCCTTGATGCTAGATGAGCTTTCCTCATCTTCATCCTCGTCGCAGGAGCCGGAGCCGCTGCAGTTTTCATACTCCATGCATCACTTCGAGTGACTTCCATCTGCGCAGAAGATCTTCACCAGGAACGTTGTCTTCCCATCATATTGGAACTTGAGGTACTGTTCCAGGGTCAGGCGGCGGGAGCAGGCGAACGCTTCCCATCCCCTGCCCAGGAGCATCGTGCCATCAGCAGCATGGTCTACCCAAACCCAGGAGGGGCCATTGGGACATCCTTCCACCTGCAACCAGAAGCCGGGATGCACTCCACCTTCCACCGCTGCGGCAAAGGAACTAGGAAGGCTGAGGCAACTGCGTAGTCCGTGCTTCAAGTCTACAACAAACTCGATCGCGGCGAAGCCTGTGTGGAAAATGCTCCTCGTAGATGGAGATCCAGATCTGCGTTTTCTGCATCCGCCGCAGCCGCGCTTTGCGCGGCCCCGGGTGGAAGGACCGCTCTCCGCTGCAGCAGACGAAGCACGATGACGTCCCACTCCTCTCTTTCCCCTCGCCATTGGAGCTGTTGGCCTGGGAAGGGAGGGATGGTTCAAGGAAGAAGAAGATGGGGATTAGCGAGGCGCCCATCCGCTTTTATAGCGCGCGGAGCCTTTCTCTCTCCTACCGTCTTCTCGGCTTCCCCGCAACGGGAATCGAGGAGGCAGATGCAGTTATTCCCCCAAGCGGGATAACTCCAAGACCATCACGACGGCTGATGGACCGAAGCAAGGAAAGCGAGGTGCCGGGTACCCACTTTGGCCAACTCTTTGGTCATAGCCCCGACAGCAAATGAAGCAAGAGCCGCCGGGACCATGCCCCGGGGCTACTGTTGTTGCAGTGGAACATGGGGTTCCCCTGATGCTGCCAAAGTGGGTCCACCACTGGGCCCACCAAGAAGAAGGACAATGTAACATCCCAAATTTAAAACGAGGAATTATTATTCCAAAAATGAGAGCCAACAAAAACTTTTGTTAATTTATGTGTGATGGTTGTGAATTGTTGCTTGTGTTATTTAGTTCTTGTTGATTGTGTGTTGCCTGCTCTAAATAAAAACATGAAGAAAAGAAAAGAAATAAAATAAAAAGCAAAGTAAGAAAAGCAATGTGACAAGTGTCACACAAAATTCTCCAAGTAAGAAATTTATTTTCCTTCAACATAAAATTCAGTGGAGTGATATTTAGTCACTCTCAATTTTATTCCTACACTTTTCCCTCTTCAAAAACTATTTCCAAAATCTCAAATTAAAATTCCAAACCTTTCTTTATCTTTTTAAATCACAAAGTGTGTGGTGCAACACTTGTCAAATAAATTGCACCACAGCACCACAAACCCACATTTGAATATGTGAAGCAAATTATGGAAACCAAATTCAAAAATTCAAATTTAATTTTGGTTCACGCATTGTGTCAAACACCTTGCAGACATGAACCATGTTCTTCCCCAATTCCTCAAATCCGAAGATCAATTGATCGAATTCGTGTGTTATTCGTCAAATTGTTGCTGGCAATCTCTTTCTCTCCTCTCCCTGATCTCGCCGCGCTCAAGAAATCGAGGAGGGGAGGTTGGAATCGAGGAGGAGAGCACAGGGGACCGAGCTCCGACGCGGCCGCGCCATGGTCGGCACTGTGGCCGTGGACGTGGCGACGCCGCGCTAGCCCAGCACCATGCCCCCCCTTCTCTCCCGTGCCTCCCTGCTCCCTCCTCCGCACACACCAGCCCCAACACCAGCCCGAACCCGCCGGAAGATCGCCACCCCGGATGTGCCCGTGCGCCGCCCGAGCGCTCCCAGAGCACGCCAGGGCGTCCCCCCTGTCGAGCTTCCTCCACACCTCGCCACGCCCCCATTCTGCTCCCCAGCACCCCCGCACCGTAGCAACACCATAGCCGCCCCCTATGGAGAACCCTATCGAGCCGGGAACCCCTTCCCTGCACCCAGTCCATGGCGAGCCCGAGCGCGGCCATAAAAGGGCACCTGAGCCTCGCCATCTCCACACACCACCCCAGCCCCTCTCGCTCACTCCACACCCATCCGTGCACCGCCAGGAGCGCGATGAAGCGACCTCGAAGCCCCTGCTGCTCGTGCGCAACCTCGACGCTCCGCCGTGCCGAGGTAGACGACGACACGGCCACGCCGTGCTACCACCCCCATTTCCCTCTCTGACCCCTGCACGTTGTTCCCCTTGGACACCGCACTCACCCGCCGTCTTTTCTCGTCGTTTCGTGCACCAGAGCCGCCGCAGGAGTTCGCCGGAGTTGCAGCCAGTGCCGTGGAAGTGCAGAAGATCCCCGTCGACGAACCACCCCGCCCCAGCAAGCTCCACTCACCCCACGGTCTTCCCCGAGTCTCCGCCGTTCTCCAGCACCTTCCCCGAGCCTTCCCGAGCCCCCTAGGTGAGGATCCGTGCACCACCGTGTCGCCGGCGCGGCGGCGCCGCCAGTTTTTGGTCGCCGCCGTTGCCTTTGAACGTGGGCCGTTGGATTTAGATCCAACGGCAGCGTGTCTGTTCGCTTAGATGAGCAGCTGACGGGCTGGCCCCACCCGTCAGCGTTTTAATAATTTCCCCGCACACACTGAGTCACTGACAGAAGGGCCCACCTGTCATAGATTTAAACATTATCCAGAATAGTAGATTTTCGAATTAAATCTTTTCTGTGAAATCCAGTACTGGTATCAACTTAGAAATTCAATATCTTGAGACCTAGACATCCAAATAAATCAAACCAAAATGTTCTGGAAAGCTTATGAAATTGTTTAACCAACCAAAGTGGTTTCAATTCATTTAGATTAATAATTAAAAAGTAATATTAAAAATGTCACAGAAGGTTAAAAAATCTAAACTTGATTGTTTCTGAAAAACTATTAATCCAAATGGTGTCAAACCAATTTTGCTAGCTTTGTACTGTGATCACTTAGCTCCCCTAATTTTTGTAGAATTAATTGATCACCAGTAATAATCTAGCATTGGTTTAAATTTTAGTAAACCCTTCTGAACCAAAATAGTTATAACTAATTATTGGTTAATCCAATTTAGTTGAAACCAGTTTTGTTAGATCACAATTAATCCTTGTTAGTTAACCCTAAAAGGATTTAATTTTAGGATCAATATAACTTCAGTTATAGCCAAAACTTAATTAATTAGTTTCTGGACTAAAACAAATGTGTAGAAAGTTTGATAACTCCAATTGACCTCAAACCAATTGGGTTGTCTTCTACACATCAGTAGCTTTCTGTAGAAATTTAGTTTGTATTTTTGTGACCAACAGAACTCAAGTTATGCAATTAAACCTAATTAACTAGTTTCTGCCATTAAAAAGGCATAGTTAAATATTAAGTAATTAAATTAATTTGAAACCAAATTGTGTTGTTTGCTTGTATGCAGTGGCTATTTAGAGCATTTAGGTTTGTAATGTTTGTAATGTTGTGATGCTTGGTTGAGTAGTTTAGTAATTGTTTGTATTGTTTATTTATCGTATAGACGAGAGCGTTGTCGGAGTTTTCGAGGAAGGGAATTTTATTGAATCTGAAGATCAAGAACAAGACCACTTTGTCGAGCAAGGCAAGCTACCCTCTGAGCTTGCACCCCACATATATATGCATCTATCTTTATACCATGATTTACTCTTAAGTCAAAGATTTTGAAAACCTTTTACAAAAGCATATGAAAATTATTTTGCCACCCTATGTAGAAGAATAAGATAGTTTATATAAAATTATAGGAAGGGAAAATAAATATGATTTATTCAAAACTCCTTTGAAAATGCTGATGGATGTGGAATGCCGAGATGTCGGTGTTGAAATGTTGAAGTGGAGGATGGTGATGTTTATGAAAAATGCACATTGTGTCCTAGTACTATGACGACCAGCCGATAATCTGTGCGACCACATTTACCCACATATGGGAAAGGGCGTAGTCATATAATTTGCTCGTATTAGTATGGGATGCCTCAACAACGAGGATGACCTCGTTCCATGAGGGGATGGTCATGGTGACCTACCCCCTGACCTGGGTCCTGACATCTGAGGATGGGGGATTGAAGGGTTCGCTCGCCGGGCAGAACTACGAGTCCTCACACTTAGGTTTCCCGACGGGGAATCTGGACTGGGTGTCGATGGAAAGGTGGAAAATTTCGTAGCGGTAGGGTCCTATACTAGCACGAGCAAAGGACAGGCTACGGTCGGTTACTCAACTTCGCATACACCTGGTATGGCGGGACGTGGCTGACACGATGAGTTACCGGATGGGTGTGGGAAAAGCGTGCTACCTCTGCAGAGGGTAAAACTATTCGAATAGCCGAGTCCTCGGATATGGACAGTTGGGAGGCTGTCCTAAGACCATGTGCAAGTTTTTGGAGAAGTCTTGAGTTTTAAAATGAAACTGAAGTGGAGGTGTGTTGTAACCGCACTATACCGATGGGCTGGTATGAGTGGCGGGAGAATGTTGGACCATGGCAAGCTATGGTCAGGAAAAGGAGGAGTTTTGGAAGAATTCAATAAAAGGAGGACTTCTTTGAAATAAAGTTATAAAATTCTGCTTACCCCTTTTTCAATAAAGATATAGATATGTTTTCTATAAATAAAATTTTATAAAATTAATTTAAAGCATACTCATGTTGGGGTAGTTTGCGAGTACAATTCCAATTGTACTCATATTGGTTTCGTCCCTGGCTATTGTCTTAGCCAGACTACGAGGAGCACTACGCCGAGGAGGAATATGGCGACTTCTATGCGAACTGAGGATCTCCATAAGTCAGCTGCCTGTCGGGTCGTCGTTAGGATGTGTTATGCCGTAGCTTCCGCCTGATATTTTGATTTGGCCCTCGAAGGCACCTATGTAAGGACTTGGTCTGTATGACCATTTATGTAAGACTTTTATTCGGTATTGTAATGGATGTAAACTATGGTACCAATTCGGATTATGTGCAACGACAGACTGATCACGGGATCGTTGTGTTAAGCATAATCGGGTATTTCGGACAGCTAGTCCGGGGTCCCCACAGAGTTGGTATCAGAGCCATCCTGACTTTAAGAGACCTTAGTTAGCACGGTCGTTAGTAAAAAGTTACAAAAGTTTTAATTTCTAAAAGAAAGGAGTGAAGTATTTTCGAAAAATTGCTTATCCTCCGATCCTCTCATTTATGCAAAGTATTACTCTCATAAATATTACAATTTTTCTATGTACCCTAAAATGTTCACACTTGTCACCTCATTAAGTTTAAAAATTTCGCGCACTCGTTGTTCCACTTAATTTAAAATTTTGTACACTTGTCATCTCACTAACTTAAAATTCTGCTTAAAAACTTGTAGATGGCACTCCCTCCCACTGAGTTCGTTCAGCTCGAGAGAGACGACAAGCTGATGTTCGAGAAGGACTTGTTCGAGCTGAGCAAGCTGCTAGGACGCCCCGCTCCAGAGTTCACAGGAACTCAGGTCGATGCCCTCGGCCATGGGAACCTGTGCTGGCGTATTGAGTCGTCCGTCCGGAGGAACATTCAGTCTCCCGGATCCAGGACGTTGGTTTTCATCACCATGGCCACCCACTGGGGCGATGGCTTGTGTCGTGCGATGGAGAGGATGCTGGCTCAGCTTTGTGAGGAGCACAAGGCGGAGTTAGTAAACTCCCGTTTCCGGTTCTACGGGAGGCGCACCGACGATGGACACCCGGTTGCTTCACCTCTACACCCGACGTTCGGAGAGTACATCCTGGACATGGAGGTCCTACTCCACACCACCCAGGAGGATCTGATGGGCGCCAGACTCCAGTCTCACTTTCAGCGCATCGCTCTCAAGGAGAGTCACGATCGTGAGGTGCAGCTAAAGCAGGACAAGATCGGCCTTCTCAAGAGGAGGACCCATCTGAAGAAGATCGTCGCGAAGCTCCGCCAGAAGGTGGCAGAGCAGGAGGAGATCATTGAGGACATGGAGCACCATGTCAACGAGATGGAGGAGGAGGGCGAGGATCTCCGCAAGGAGAACAACGCTTTCCTTAGTGACGATGATGATTTCTTGGACGAGATGGATTACGAGATGGAGGATGATGAGGAGGAGCTAGTTGACGAGGAGGAGGAGCCACTTGAGGCAGTTCTCGAGGACGAGGAGGAGGACCCCGAGGAGCCTACGTACCAGTCCGACACCGACGCAGCAGAGCCTGAGGTTCCACCTCATTAGGAGCGTGACACGAGTTCCACCGTAGGATTATGTCGACCCCCATCGCTAGTCGAGTTTAGGTGTTGGATCTTTTGTGATCTTGTATTATGTATACTAGGAAATGTGCCCGTGCGATGCAACGGGAGAAAAAAATCAATGCCACACATGGGCACTGGTCGCTGAGTTAGATGACATTGGGCGCAATAATAAAGTGTGAATTTAACTTACATTAACTTCGTGCTTCATCCCTCATATGAGTGAAATTTCCTTTGATCAATAGTAATAAAAACATTATGCTTGAAGTTAAAGTTTGATCAATCTATACCTAATAATAAAAGCATTAAGGTTTCTTGTGGTACGTCATTTTTTTTTGCCGATTTTACCCTCCCACCAAATCACATATTTACCCACCACTGCCACCCATAAGTTAAAAAATGGTTCGTTTTTTTTTCCGTGAGACGTCCGCTCCCTCAGCCACCACGGTCGCAGTCGCTCTGCCGCTCTGCTCCCCGTCCCCGTGGCAGAGGCCTCCGGAGATGAAGACGAGTCTAGGGGAGGAACAGAACTGCCGAGGCCGGGGTCGCCTCCCATGCGTGACCTGGAGCGCGTCGATCCGTTCGTCGCTGTGCAGTGCCCCCGTGTCGCGGACCTGCGACTTTCGCATCAATGAACAAACACATCAGAGACGACCAGCAAGCGGAGCAGGAAATGGCGATCGCGATCTCGCAGGAGGCCTTCGACGCCATGGTCCGGGAGAACATGGAGGACCTCGGCATGGACCCCGACGAGGCCCTCGCCGACGCCGTCGAGGCCCTCACCCTCCAGGGCGCCGACCTCGCCGGTACCCACCCCCTCTTCGTCTTCTCCAGATCTCCACCCGTTCACGCCTCAGCGGCTAACCGAGCCTCTCGCCGCCTCCTGCAGGGATCATCAAGCGCGTGCCCGGGGAGGCCGCGGCGGCGGAGGTGAACCCGGTGATGCGGGTGCTGGACGAACTCAAGGCCTCCGCGAGTGGCAGGTCGGGGGAGGATCTCGACAGGCTGGTCTCCTCGCTCGATGAGTTGCGTGAGCTCTGCTCTGGCGAGGAGGCCGAGAATGCGGCCGTGGCGACGCGGAATGGCGGTGTGGAGGCGCTCGTGGGCTTGTGCGCGTCGGCTGGGGCTAGGCAGGAGAGGCTGCTTGCTTCGGGCTTGAAGGTGCTGAGCTCCCTGATCCGGGGTATATTACTGTGGTCCTTGTCAGTGTTCATGGATATCACTTACGAATGATAGTTGGGAAGGTTTAATTTTCTGGATACGATTTGTTACCTATAGGAAAATCAATCTCTGATCTGTTTCTGACATTTGGGGATGAACTCAATCTGCAGATGTTGGGAGCACTGAAAAGTTCAGGCAGAGCCTCTCCCGTCTGCCGTCCTATCCCGTGCAGATCCAGAGGCAGAGCCGCCAGGACCAGGTCGCAAACGACCCCAGCCACAGCCGGATGCGTCCGCTCGACGGTGGAGCCGGAGCCACGAGGGAGCGCGGGGCAGGTCCCCGAGCTGCGCGTTGAGCTCTTCGAGGCCAGGGCGGCCGCGCACTGCCGGTCGCCGTTCTTTCCCACGGGATTCCGGCGTGCTGCACTGTCGCTCACGGGAAGTCTACACCGGGCGCCGATCGGTCCACCGCGCCTCCCTAGGGGAGCCGGTCACCCAATCTCAGGCCGCTGCCCCGTCCGCCCAGAGGAACAACGACGGGGAGCCCATGCGCGGCATCCAACTTTGAAGCGCACGGCATGTCTTCTGAACTTCCCCACCTGTGTCGATGCCTGAATCTTGGCTTCTGGCAGATAGGTATGTTCAGAGTTCAGACCTCCCTTATTTCTTTCTTCAGAGAAAACGACTTCAGGCTGTTGTATCGTAATTGCTATGAATTCGTCGCTGCAAATGGATAATCTGTTGAAATTGCTTTTCCTCACTTTCTATTCTGAAAGATTGGTAGCGTTGCATGCGTCGGTAATTCTAGCTAGGTAGTATCTGACATTGCTCACGGTTGATTTTATCTCATCACATTGACATATGCACACGGCAAAAAATTAATTTCTCACACAACACTGTAACAATAATATACCACCGCACAAAGATCGATACAGGTGACACGCTAAATCTTTGATTGTAGGCAAAAAATAATGTCATCTGCTCTGGCGTTGAGTGTGACATGGTCGGCATGTTAAACAACTGTCCCTAGAGAAAACATGCTTTTAAATTTGAAATACTTAATTTAGTGCCAATCATAACCAGTTCATCTCAATAGTAGTTTCATTTATACTATGCAACCTCTTATGCAGGCATGCGTTATCGATTGCAATCTCAAAAGAAGGACAAACTAAAAAGATGCTTATAAGCAAAACAAACCAATTAGAAAGACGAAGAAATATGCCGATTTTAGGCCGGAACAAAGGGCAAGACAATGCGCACAAAAAACGGAAATATGCAAATATTTAGCTAGCCAGAACAAAAGAAAGCTAGGGTACACCAAATTCTAGCTAACGTGAATATAGCCACAACACACCATGCAAAGAGTCAACTGTGATGGTGAAGCTTTCATATATAGAACAACAAGAAGATGTCAGTATATCTACCTTCAATGTGTACTAAAGGTCATATGATATATATAAAGTTCTATCAACTTATCACACCGAGATAGAATGTATCATGGCATACTTTTACCTTCAAGCCAATGTTTGGGAGGTGGCAAAGTTTTCATCAAAATATTTGTTTAACTCCCGTTGCAACGCACGGGCACTTTTGCTAGTAGTAATAAAAAACATTTAGATTGGTAAGTTGAAAATAGTAATGTTGGAATGGTAACGGAAATATATACTACAAACACACCAACCTTCCCCCAACACAACTGAGTGAATCATAATGGTTATGAAGAAAGTGAAATTAGGCCAAGAGCAGAGAGAAACCAAGAAGCACCTGGGAGATTGTAGTGGATGAACAGGGAGAAGTTCGCTTCGGCTATTTCTGAATCAGATTGCAGCCATCAATTCTTCTGAACCTCTGAACCTCCGTATACTATAGAAATAGATATTGGTACCATATGAGATCAATCCAACCCGTGAACACAGATCTGCAAAGCGGGCAACAAAAATTAACCCTGAAGTTCAGAAGTGGTTACAACAAATCAAGTCATGTACAACGTTTTAGGCTGAGGCTACAGTAAGCATCAACTTGCAGGTGCAGCATGAAAAAACGATGGCACGCCAGATTGCTTTGCATATGCCTGATAGATTAAGCAATGTGAGCGATATATGGTAGGAATAAGCAATGCAAATTGCTTACCTCAGATCCGAAAATCTGCAAACCGTGATCTAGCATGCATGGCTCATGTCCCGTATTGCTAATTGGATCGCATCTTCTCTTTGAGTTCTCAGCTCCTTTCGACAATCCTCTTACCAAAATACATTATTCAGTTTGTTCGACAATCCTCAGGTCTGGCCGTCAGGGGTGAAGGCGCACGCCGATGAGAGGGACCACGTTGCCGTCGTGCTTCTCACCCCTTCTCGTGGCCACTGGCGCCCAGATCTGCAAAAGAAAGACAAAGAAGCAGATGAAGTTTCCCCGAGACCTGGCTAACGAAATCAAACGGCGGCATTTGTTGAACCAAAACACTATCTAATCCCGGGGGTACGGAAACCCAATCTCGAACCCACGCATAGCAGGAGGTCGATTTTGTGCGTCGTGGTTGCTCCCATTGGCGGTGGCGCAGCAGACGCAGGTCCGGGTGTAGGGCGACGCCCCACTGCGGCCGCGTCCGTCCGTCCCTGCCGCCGACGCGAGAAGCAGCAGCGGCAGCTCGGGGGAGACGCCTTGAGCATGGGGGAAAGGCGGGGATTTGGGGAGTGTAGGCGGCGGCGGTGGATGTTTTTGAATCTGGATCGGGTTTTGAGATGGAGCGACAGGCGAGATGGGTGGCGGCGTGGAGGGAATAGGATGGCCGGCGTGCAGGGAATCGACGACGAGCTCTCCGAGGCGTCCCCCGTCCCCATCTCGCAGTAGCCCACCGAGACATTGCCCGACGCGGAGGCGCTTCCCGCCAGGCCCGGGGTCTACGCCGTGTTCGACCCCTCCGGGGATTGCTTGGATTTCTCCATTGACCAGACCTCCGACCCCGACGGACAGAGCCGACGGCGGAGGAGCTCCAAGAGGTATCGGCCTATTGGGGATATTTCTCTTGGCGGTGGCAGCATTGTAATATCTTCCAAATCACAGGGTCAAATCGGAAAACTGAAAAACGCACCATCACCTGAAGTCATATTATCTCTACTATATAACCAACCCGTGCATCCGCACGGGCTTACAGAAAAAATCTATTAGTTTAGGAAAATTTTGGGTCGTATGCATGGAAGCGTGAATTCACATGATAATAATTTGTAGCAAATGACCATATTATTGCAAATTTACAATAGCTCACATGTTTCTTAGTTTCTCTTATCACATGGTAGAGAAATTAGACTGTAGGGATAACTTTAGAAGTTCATTAGAGAAAACAGAGATGGCCAAATGCAAACAACTGTTTCCATATATAAACTAATTCGTGTGCAACAAATAGTACTTCTGATTTGATCATATCAGATAAAGATTGATGGATTTGACAGGGTGTAATGCATTTTTTTGTTAACCATAGTTTAATGTGCATGTGTGTGTTACCTACTTAATTAACCAACAAAGCCACCAAGTTATTTTGGGTAACTTTCTTCATCACAACTAATCCGTTCCAGAAACAATTGTTGGTTTGCCTGTCCTTGGCTTCAGAAACATTCTATTTAAAAGAAACAATATGTCCTCCTACATGTATTATGCCAGAACCATGTGTACCCGCTGCACATTGGCATAATCAGACTCATGACCCTTATATTGACAGTTGTCTTGGTGTGATTTGGTTAAGAGCTCGCCAAAAAGAAATTGATGGATAATTACTGGGATTAAGGAAGATCAGGGTATTAGTTTCTAACACTTAGAAAGGTTGGGGCTTTTATATCATCATGCTTTTAGATATGGAGAGATTTGAAGACTTTTTTTTAGTTATGGGGTTTCTCTTATGGTTTTTTTATGATGGTGTAGCAATGAAGTTGTTGTACTAAAATTAATATTCTTATTAATGTCGTGTTCATATTTACTGGACGTTGTGTTACTGCATTGTTGCAATATTTCAGCCCTTTTTTATCTAATGGTTTACTGTAGTAATTTCATTCTTTGGTGCAGGAGGCGTCAAATCTGATGCATAAGGCCCTGATAATTCTTCGGAGTTGATCCTAAGTATTATAACTTGGTCATATGGATGGTTCATTTATTTTAAATCGGCGTGATAATTTATAGGTGTGTAATTTTGGGGATGATCATAAGATGGGTCAGATTAAGATAATCTGCATTGTGAGATAAAAATGTTACATACATCTAACATTGAACGGTTAAAGCTATTGAAAAAATGGACCTTCTCAAATGAAATATGCAGTCGAATTGGTAATTGTTGAGTTCCTCCTTGCCTCTCCACCCTTACATGCTGCACACCTACATTGGTACAAATGCTAATTAGTTCAATAACATATGTGCTGTTTCAGAGTGAAAGAGCATAATAATCTTAGATACAATAGCACACAAACCTTGAGCGCGACAGCTTGCAGGCTGAGCTATATGTAGCTCGGTTTTCAAAAAAAAGTTGAATCCATTTTTTTTTAGTGTCAAAAACTTCGAAACAAAATCCTAGATGTAGATAAAGCCGAGATACTACTGTCTAAAGTTCAAAGGAAAAAATCGTAATATTCTGGGCTACACGAAAAGGACAAATCTGACAAATTTTCAATTTTTTTGACTGTGTAATGTTCACCAATCTGCCTATTTGTCTTTTTTCCCAGGTAAAAATACAATGAATTTTTCCTTTAAGCTTTACACAGTGATAGATCTCGACCTTATCTACGTTTTGGATTTTATTTCAAATTTTTTGAAACAGAAAATTGAATATTCATTTTTTTTAACCGGCTTATATGTAGCTCGGCCTCCATTTGGAGTTTCCGACAAACATTTCCTTTGATACATAGTAGCATATTATTATAATTATATTTTCAAAATTGCTTCAAAGAAATTAAGAGAGTTACAGGAAATCTATTGAATAACTATTTGCTAATATTAGGAGCATCACCACGTATTGTTTAGATAATAATATAAAAGCTATATGTGCTTTGGCACATGCATCTGCCACCCTAAATCATTGGAAGTATACGTACAAAATTAATTGCTCAGTGTAACAAATTAGCCATGAAGATGTGATAAAATCAAACCTGAGAGCATGCAGACATGCATGCAATGATGTGCAAAAGAAATACCGGATGATCAATCCAGCCTGATAGCATGCATGCCCGCAGTTTACTCACCTGAGATTTATTCGATTGATCGAGGCATTTGGGTGACGCTACTACCGAGGTTATCCAGCATCTTCTGAATCTGATTCAAATAGGATTAAAAGGAGATCAGTGAAATCGCAAAAAAAAAAAAAGGAGATCAGTGCATAATGGAGACTACGATCCTGCAATCGGATCCTGGGGTGTAGAGCAGCGCACAAATTATGCTACCGCACACGGAGGTTCATCGCGCACGGCAAGAAGGAAGCGACCTTTTCCTACCTTGATTGATCCCTCAGTTCAACTGAATCTATACAGACAGAACGTGATCACGGGCGGCTATAAATCACTTCGCTATGAGAAGCTTGTACAGAACGTTGTGACGGCGGCAAGAAATCTCACCGCCATGAGATTGGGCGAGACGTTGATTTGATTGGAATCATTCTTTTTCGTCCGTTTGTACGGAAGGAGATGGGGAGACGCACGTCATGCGGGCGGCGGCGGAGGTACCTACTTAATCAAAAGGGCTAATTAATATGGAGGATACGGATTCGAACTCACGGCGAGTAGACTGTGTTAAAGAGTCATGCGTGACGCTCGGCCTACAGCTTAAATCCGACGGCCTTAGACAAATTACATCTGGATCGTACGGATAAAACTTGTTAATCTCTAGGATTAACGTAGAAGCTCGTACGGTGCCTCCAATTAGTAAATATAAGATATTGTTAAAGGTGGTCGATGATGGTGCGTCAAACAGCCAAACGGTAAAAGAAAAAAAAACTCTCGTATGTATCCAGCTCCAATTCATAAACTTACACAACGAAAAGAAAAAAAACTACTATGAATCATACTCTCTTACGTATCCGGTTCAAATCCAGTTCGACTTAAAACAAATCATACTCTTGTACGCATCCAATTACAATCCAACTTCATTTGTAATATTACGCACATATGGGCGGACGGAGCAACTCAAACCAATCACCACGCGTCGGGACGAGATCAACTGATCAAGGCTGCCGGCGATCGCGTGGGACGAGATCAAGGCTGCCGGCGCCTGCTTTGCTTATGCCAACGTCCAGGAATAATCCCGTTCGTCCCTCGTACGTGATTCCAGCGTTCGTTCCTCCTTCACCTGTCGCTGTACAGGGTGCTAAACTGTAAAACTACCAAAGCGGTATCGCCGGCCGCGAGGCTGTGCAGAGTGCGCCGACACGAATCCTTTGGCGGTGGCGCGGGTAAGACCCGAGTTGCGGTGCTGCTTGTCTGCGACTCCAAGACCCATGGTGGGAACCGAGGGCCACCGTACTCGTGCGCCGCATAGCCTCCGGGGAGGAGATGCCAAAGCCGTGGAAGGAGATGTGTGGGTCGAGGCCTTGCCCTCTGAACTGCCATCCAACCCACTCCCGATTGGATGAGGTAAGAGTCGCCTCCCGTTCTCCTCCTACTCCACACTCGTAGATTTCCCATCGAGGCAGATGCTTCTGAAGCTTCAGGCTAAGCGGTGCCGGCGCGGCTGCATTTGTTGCCATGTTGGAGTGAATTGGAGCTCAGCTCAACGTTGTTGAAGACTGAAGAGAAACTGGCATCGTCGCTACCAGCTTTCTCGCACTGTAAGAGACTATCTGTCACCATAACCTATGATGTATAGACAGTTCGGTTCAGTTTGTCCGTGTGGAGTAGCAGTACAAACGTGGTTAATTGGGGAAATAATTCAGCCAAACACAAACGGCGTGGCATTCAACAATGGAGCTGAACTATCCATGAGCCGACCTAGGATCTGGCTCTACTACCCACTCTTTCAGCTGTTGATTTCCACAACAGTTGTGCTTGAGTTGTGCCAAGAGGGAAGACAAGCAGCAAAGGGAGAGTAGAAAGAGCCATTTGACCACGTTGTTGTTATGGAAATAGTTATATTCAGTCTTTGAGCACTATATAGAAAAGCTACTTTGCCAACAAAAGTCAATACATCAGTTTTTATTTTCGAGAGTACTTTGATTAATTGAATTGTATTTGGACTTGGACTAAGTGACTCAACATAATCTGACCGGAAATTGCACTGTAAATATATTAGCATAATTCAAGTCATATCTAAAAAAAATGTCAGCAATCAAAAAAATTGTAATTCCGTAGCAACCACACAACACAAGCTATATCTTTTACAATTGCTGATGTGAAAGAGCCGTCGTCGACAATAGGTAATGGCCAGACCGGGTTCCTGCACCAATTGTAGTTCTGAAGAAGCCGTCGCTCGTCGGCAGTGGCCACGTCGGATAACGTAACCAAATGTAGCACTGAAGTAGCCGTTGGTTGGTAGTTGCTGCGTGACACAAGGGATCGTGAAGGCAACAACAGTTTTGGGAGATACGAACGATGATGGCCGACGATGGGTTGTGCGAGTTAGTCAAATAGACGTGTATTCAATAAAAGCCCGTAGCAACGCACGGGCACGTTTGCTATATAGTAGAGATTAGGTTTAGTGTGAGGTTGTAAGCTTGATGCTGTGAACTTGTTGGTGTGATGCTTTTGATGTATAAATGTGGTAGCCTTGTTTCACTTGTGCCAAAATATTTTTATAACTATCCTAAATCAATCAACTCTCGCAAACTTCATCGCTTTCCCTTAGTCGAAACTCTTTTGCCTTGCCTCTTATAACCGGTATGCTTCAGGATGACGAACACCCGTCGCACCAACACCGATGGAGGAACAGCACCACCCCCACCTGACCCAACTCCCGCCCAACTTCTCGCGCTTATCATGGAGGAACGCCAGAATGCCCGGGAGGAGCGCCAAGCGCATCTTACTGCCCTGCAGCAGATTGCCGCTGCCCACAACAACCACAACAACCAGAACAACAACAACAATGGCGGTAATGGCAATGGCAACGGAGATGGATACCTGCGATCCACTCTGGGCGATTTCCAGAAGACCAACCCACCCACCTACTCCAAGGGACTTCACCCCTTGGAAGCCGATGACTGGCTTCGCACCATCAACAACAATCTGAAAGTTGCCGCAGTAGGAGAGAATGAGAAGGTTCTGTATGCGACCCACTATCTTGCTGGACCTGCACGAGCTTGGTGGGATACTACCAAGGCTCTCCAGCAAGTTGGTTATGTGATCAACTGGACTGAGTTCCAGGAGAAGTTCCGCAAGAAGCACATTCCCAGCGGACTTATTGAGAGGAAGAAGGATGAATTCCGCAAGCTGAGACAGGGAAGCAAGGACGTGGTTGGCTATCTGGATGAGTTTACCGATTTATCTCGGTATGCTCCTGATGATGTCGACTCCGAGAAGAGGAAGATCGAGCGCTTCATGAATGGACTTCATGGCGAGTTGCAGTGCGCCTTGGTTGTCCATGACTTCATTGATTTGGAGTCACTTGTGGACAAAGCTATCCAGTTGGAGACTAAGCGCAAGTCCATGTTTGAAGGCCGCAAGAGGAGGATGAACTTTTCAGAAGGTCCTAGCAACCAGAAGCCCCGTATCTTTCAGCAAGCCCCCAAGCCTGTTTATCGACCACCACAAGCTCCACGCCCAAACTTTCCTAGTCGCCCCAACAATTTCAACCGTCCCAATGGCAACAATCGCCCCGGAGGAAACTTCAACAACTTTAATCCCAGTGCCAATGTTGTTTGCTTTGAATGCGGCACCAAGGGTCACTACTCCCGAGAATGCCCCAATCCCAAGAGGAATTTTCCGCGCCCCAATGCACCGGCACCTACCAATGGTCAAGGCCGCAATGGAAATGGTAATGGCAAGAATGCCGCACCCCGCGGAAATGCTGCTGTTGTCAGAGGCCGTCTGCACCACATCAATGCTGAAGAAGCTGAAGAGCGCCAGATGTTGTGCTGGGTACGTTCCTTGTCAACTCAGTACCTGCAACTGTTCTGTTTGATTCTGGTGCCACCCATTCGTTTATTACCGAAGAGTTTGTTTCTAAGGGAGGTTTAGTCGGGAGCCTTTTACCCAAACCATGTTGGTACAAACCCCAGGATTATTAGCCAAAACCAACCAGATGTGTTCCGAAACCCCCATAGAGATTGGAGGAGTAAAGTTTGCAGCCGACCTAATTATCTTAGGAAACCAAGGCATAGATGTTATTCTTGGAATGGATTGGTTAGCCAAGTATCACGGTCGTATTGACTGTGCCCGAAGAGCTGTTTCTCTCACTTCAGATGATGGAGTTGAAGTGGAGTATGCATCTGAGACCAGCCACCAACCAGGATGCCATGAGGCATAGCTCGACCCGCCCTAGATGAGATCCGTGTTGTTCACCTATTTCGGATGTTTTCCCTGAAGAATTGCCTGGTATGCCGCCAGACCGGGATATTGAGTTCATAATTGAGCTTATCCCAGGAACAGCCCCTATATCCCAAAGCCTTATCGGATGAATCCGGAAGAACTGGTTGAGTTGAAGAAAGTTGGCTGATATGCTAGCAAAGGTCTTGTTCGCCCAAGCGCTTCACCTTGGGGATCACCCATTATTTTTGTGGACAAGAGAGACGGTACCACACGCCTGTGTGTGGATTATCGCAAGCTGAATGACGTGACCATTAAAAACAAGTACCCTCTTCCCAAGATCGAGGATCTGTTCGATCAATGAACGGAGCCCGAGTCTTTTCCAAGATCGATCTTCGGACAGGTTACCATCAGTTGAAAATCAGAGACAGACATTCCCAAGACCGCCTTCACCACCCGTTACGGTTTGTTTGAATACACCGTGATGTCCTTTGGTCTGACCAATGCCCCAGCCTATTTCATGAATCTCATGAACAAGATTTTCATGGAGTACCTCGACAAGTTCGTGGTAGTTTTCCTCGATGACATCCTTATTTATTCCAAGACCGAAGAAGAGCATGCTGAACACCTGCGTCTAGTTTTGGAGACCCTCAGAGCACCAGCTGTATGCCAAGCTTAGCAAGTGTGAGTTTTGGCTTAGCGAAGTGGCATTTCTTGGACATGTTATCTGCCGGAGGAATTTTGTTGACCCGAGAAATCGAGCCATAGTGACTGGAAAGCCCCCACCACTGTGACGAAATCCGAAGCTTTCTCGGACTAGCGGGTTATTACCGCAAGTTCGTTGAAGGATTTTCCAGTATAGCCAAACCCATGACCCAACTGTTGAAGAAGGACAAGAAATTTGAATGGACCAGAAGTGTGAAGAAGTTTCCAAGAATTGAAGAGGACTGACCTCAACCCCAATCCTGATTATGCCAGACGTCACCAAGAGTTTCGACGTGTATTGCGATGCATCACGCCTCGGACTTGGTTGCGTTCTGATGCAAGAAGGCAAGTTGTGTCGTATCTGTCCGGCAGTTGTGACCGCATGAAGAGAATTACCCACCCATGACTGGAGTTAGCTGCTGTTGTTCTTGCTCTTAAGACGTGGCGTCCCTATCTTGCGGGACATCGCTGCGAATCTATACGATCACAAGAGCTTGAAGTATATTTTCACCCAGAAGGAGTTGAATGACAGAGGAGATGGATGGAATTAATCAAGGATTATGATATTGGAATCCATTACCATCCTGGAAAGGCTAATGTAGTTGCCGATGCCCTTAGTCACAAGCCTTGCACCCTGAATGCCTTAATCCAAGCCGAACAACCAGCCTTGTTTAAGGAGTTCGAAGATTTCGGACTAGAGCTTGTTAGCCATGGTTATCTCGCCAATCAAGAATTAGCCCCAACCTTGATGGATCAAATCAAGGAAGCCCAAAAAGATCATGTTAGCATTGAAGGAATTAAGAAGAAGATTTCTCTCGGCAAAGCACCCGGTTTTACCGAAGATGCTGAAGGAGTGTTGAAATTCAACGGCCGGATCTGTGTGCCCAATGTCAAGGAACTTAAGGAGTTAATCCTAAAGGAGGCCATGAGACCCCTTACTCAATCCACCCAGCGGAACAAAGATGTACCAAGACCTTCGTGGAAGATTTTGGTGGCATGGAATGAAGCGAGAGATTGGTTCTTTCGTAGCCAAGTGTGATATCTGTCAGCGAGTCAAGGCTGAACATCAGCGACCCACTGGATTGCTTCAACCATTGAAAATTCCTGAGTGGAAGTGGGATGAAATTGGAATGGATTTTATTACCGGACTTCCCAGATCTAACCGAGGCCATGACTCAATCTGGGTCGTCGTTGATCGACTGACCAAGGTTGCCCATTTTATTCCCGTCAAGACCACCTACACCGGAGTTCAGTTAGCAGACTTGTATATTTCCAGAATAGTAAGCTTGCATGGAGTGCCTAAGAAAATTGTATCTGATAGAGGCACGCAATTCACTTCAAGATTCTGGAAATCTCTCCACGAAGCCCTCAGAACCAAGCTTGCTTTTAGCACAGCTTATCATCCCTAGACCGACGGCCAGACCGAGCGAGTGAACCAGATATTGGAGGACATGCTTCGCGCATGTGTTCTATCCTATGGTTCCAAGTGGGAAGATTGTCTTCCATTTGCAGAATTCTCCTACAACAATAGCTATCAGTCTAGTCTGCAAATGGCCCCGTTTGAAGCTCTTTATGGAAAGAAGTTTCGTACGCCCCTTAATTGGTCCGACACCGGAGAAGGCAAACTGTTTGGACCAGATACTCTCCGTGAAGCCGAAGAACAAGTTCAACTTATCCGCGAGCGTCTCAAGACTGCCCAATCCCGTCAGAAGAGCTACGCTGATCCCAAGCATCGCGATCTCACCTTCAGTGTCGGAGATTATGTCTATCTCCGAGTGACCCCACTCAAGGGTATGCGGCATTTTCATGTCAAGGGAAAATTAGCGCCAAGATATATTGGACCCTTCAAGGTTATTGCTCGTCGAGGAGAAGTTTCCTATCAGCTGGAATTGCCACCGGAGTTATCGGAATTTCATGATGTCTTCCACATTTCCTTGCTCCGGAAGTGTCTTGAAGTTCCCGACCAGCCCGATGTTTTCAAGAACATTGATCATCACTCCATCGACCTGAACCATGACTTGACGTATCGTGAGAGGCCCCTCAAGATTCTCGATGAAGATGTTCGTGTTACCCAGAGACGCGCAATCAAGTTCTACAAAGTCCAGTGGACTAATCACTCCGAAGAAGAAGCAACTTGGGAACGCGAAGATTATCTTAGAAACGAATTCCCAAACCTCCTTAGTACCTAAGCCTAGCAAATCTCGGGACGAGATTTAGTTTAAGGGGGGAAGGATCTGTAACATCCCAAATTTAAAACGAGGAATTATTATTCCAAAAATGAGAGCCAACAAAAACTTTTGTTAATTTATGTGTGATGGTTGTGAATTGTTGCTTGTGTTATTTAGTTCTTGTTGATTGTGTGTTGCTTGCTCTAAATAAAAACATGAAGAAAAGAAAAGAAATAAAATAAAAAAGCAAAGTAAGAAAAGCAATGTGACAAGTGTCACACAAAATTCTCCAAGTAAGAAATTTATTTTCCTTCAACATAAAATTCAGTGGAGTGATATTTAGTCACTCTCAATTTTATTCCTACACTTTTCCCACTTCAAAAACTATTTCCAAAATCTCAAATTAAAATTCCAAACCTTTCTTTATCTTTTTAAATCACAAAGCGTGTGGTGCAACACTTGTCAAATAAATTGCGCCACAGCACCACAAACCCACATTTGAATATGTGAAGCAAATTATGGAAACCAAATTCAAAAATTCAAATTTAATTTTGGTTCACGCATTGTGTCAAACACCTTGCAGACATGAACCATGTTCTTCCCCAATTCCTCAAATCCGAAGATCAATTGATCGAATTCGTGTGTTATTCGTCAAATTGTTGCTGGCAATCTCTTTCTCTCCTCTCCCTGATCTCGCCGCGCTCAAGAAATCGAGGAGGGGAGGTTGGAATCAAGGAGGAGAGCACAGGGGACCGAGCTCCGGCGCGGCCGCGCCATGGTCGGCACTGTGGCCGTGGACGTGGCGACGCCGCGCTAGCCCAGCACCATGCCCCCCCTTCTCTACCGTGCCTCCCTGCTCCCTCCTCCGCATACACCAGCCCCAACACCAGCCCGAACCCGCCGGAAGATCGCCACCCCGGACGTGCCCGTGCGCCGCCCGAGCGCTCCCAGAGCACGCCAGGGCGTCCCCCCCTGTCGAGCTTCCTCCACACCTCGCCACGCCCCCATTCTGCTCCCCAGCACCCCCGCACCGTAGCAACACCATAGCCGCCCCCTATGGAGAACCCTATCGAGCCGGGAACCCCTTCCCTGCACCCAGTTCATGGCGAGCCCGAGCGCGGCCATAAAAGGGCACCCGAGCCTCGCCATCTCCACACACCACCCCAGCCCCTCTCGCTCACTCCACACCCTTCCGTGCACCGCCAGGAGCGCGGTGAAGCGACCTCGAAGCCCCTGCTGCTCGTGCGCAACCTCGACGCTCCGCCGTGCCGAGGTAGACGACGACACGGCCACGCCGTGCTGCCGCCCCATTTCCCTCTCTGACCCCTGCACGTTGTTCCCCTTGGACACCGCACTCACCCGGCATCTTTTCTCGTCGTTTCGTGCACCAGAGCCGCCGCAGGAGTTCACCGGAGTTGCAGCCCGTGCCGTGGAAGTGCAGAAGATCCCCGCCGATGAACCACGCCGCCCCAGCAAGCTCCACTCACCCCACGGTCTTCCCTGAGTCTCCGCCGTTCTCCAGCACCTTCCCCAAGCCTTCCCGAGCCCCCTAGGTGAGGATCCGTGCACCACCGTGTCGCCGGCGCGGCGGCGCCGCCAGTTTTTGGTCGCCGCCGTTGCCTTTGAACGTGGGCCGTTGGATTTAGATCCAACGGCAGCGTGTCTGTTCGCTTAGATGAGCAGCTGACGGGCTGGCCCCACCCGTCAGCGTTTTAATAATTTCCCCACACACACTGAGTCACTGACAGAAGGGCCCCACCTGTCATAGATTTAAACATTATCCAGAACAGTAGATTTTCGAATTAAATCTTTTCTGTGAAATCCAGTACTGGTATCAACTTAGAAATTCAATATCTTGAGATCTAGACATCCAAATAAATCAAACCAAAATGTTCTGGAAAGCTTATGAAATTCTTTAACCAAACAAAGTGGTTTCAATTCATTTAGATTAATAATTAAAAAGTAATATTAAAAATGTCACAGAAGGTTAAAAAATCTAAACTTGATTGTTTCTGAAAAACTATTAATCCAAATGGTGTCAAACCAATTTTGCTAGCTTTGTACTGTGATCACTTAGCTCCCCTAATTTTTGTAGAATTAATTGATCACCAGTAATAATCTAGCATTGGTTTAAATTTTAGTAAACCCTTCTGAACCAAAATAGTTATAACTAATTATTGGTTAATCCAATTTAGTTGAAACCAGTTTTGTTAGATCACAATTAATCCTTGTTAGTTAACCCTAAAAGGATTTAATTTTAGGATCAATATAACTTCAGTTATAGCCAAAACTTAATTAATTAGTTTCTGGACTAAAACAAATGTGTAGAAAGTTTGATAACTCCAATTGACCTCAAACCAATTGGGTTGTCTTCTACACATCAGTAGCTTTCTGTAGAAATTTAGTTAGTATTTTTGTGACCAACAGAACTCAAGTTATGCAATTAAACCTAATTAACTAGTTTCTGCCATTAAAAAGGCATAGTTAAATATTAAGTAATTAAATTAATTTGAAACCAAATTGTGTTGTTTGCTTGTATGCAGTGGCTATTTAGAGCATTTAGGTTTGTAATGTTTGTAATGTTGTGATGCTTGGTTGAGTAGTTTAGTAATTGTTTATTTATCGTATAGACGAGAGCGTTGTCGGAGTTTTCGAGGAAGGGAATTTTATTGAATCTGAAGATCAAGAACAAGACCACTTTGTCGAGCAAGGCAAGCTACCCTCTGAGCTTGCACCCCACATATATATGCATCTACCTTTATACCATGATTTACTCTTAAGTCAAAGATTTTGAAAACCTTTTACAAAAGCATATGAAAATTATTTTGTCACCCTATGTAGAAGAATAAGATAGTTTATATAAAATTATAGGATGGGAAAATAAATATGATTTATTCAAAACTCCTTTGAAAATGCTGATGGATGTGGAATGCCGAGATGTCGGTGTTGAAATGTTGAAGTGGAGGATGGTGATGTTTATGAAAAATGCACATTGTGTCCTAGTACTATGACGACCAGCCGATAATCTGTGCGACCACATCTACCCACATATGGGAAATGGCGTAGTCATATAATTTGCTCGTATTAGTATGGGATGCCTCAACAACGAGGATGACCTCGTTCCATGAGGGGATGGTCATGGCGACCTACCCCCTGACCTGGGTCCTGGCATCTGAGGATGGGGGATTGAAGGGTTCGCTCGCCGGGCAGAACTACGAGTCCTCACACTTAGGTTTCCCGACGGGGAATCTGGACTGGGTGTCGATGGAAAGGTGGAAAATTTCGTAGCGGTAGGGTCCTATACTAGCACGAGCAAAGGACAGGCTACGGTCGGTTACTCAACTTCGCATACACCTGGTATGGCGGGACGTGGCTGACACGATGAGTTACCGGATGGGTGTGGGAAAAGCGTGCTACCTCTGCAGAGGGTAAAACTATTCGAATAGCCGAGTCCTCGGATATTGACAGTTGGGAGGCTGTCCTAAGACCATGTGCAAGTTTTTGGAGAAGTCTTGAGTTTTAAAATGAAACTGAAGTGGAGGTGTGTTGTAACCGCACTATACCGATGGGCTGGTATGAGTGGCGGGAGAATGTTGGACCATGGCAAGCTATGGTCAGGAAAAGGAGGAGTTTTGGAAGAATTCAATAAAAGAGGACTTCTTTGAAATAAAGTTATAAAATTCTTCTTACCCCTTTTTCAATAAAGATATAGATATGTTTTCTATAAATAAAAATGTTATAAAATTAATCTAAAGCATACTCATGTTAGGGTAGTTTGCGAGTACAATTCCAATTGTACTCATATTGGTTTCGTCCCTGGCTATTGTCTTATCCAGACTACGAGGAGCACTACGCCGAGGAGGAATATGGCGACTTCTACGTGAACTGAGGATCTCCATAAGTCAGTTGCCTGTTGGGTCGTCGTTAGGATGTGTTATGCCGTAGCTTCCGCGTGATATTTTGATTTGGCCCTCGAAGGCACCTATGTAAGGAATTGGTCTGTATGACCATTTATGTAAGACTTTTATTCGGTATTGTAATGGATGTAAACTATGGTACCAATTCGGATTATGTGCAACGACAGACTGATGATCGTTGTGTTAAGCATAATCGGGTATTTCGGACAGCTAGTCCGGGGTCCCCACAGACAAGGCAAGGAGTCAAGTACAGCAGATGGGTTAGCTCATCTGCCCCAAGGAAACCCGACAAGTTCGACAGCAATGCTCTGCGGCTAAGGACCAGGCGACCTTCCGGGGTCACCCCCTTGCCCGGAGAACAAGGCAAAGTACCCGCGGGTCTGTGCCCCCGGCAGGAGGCCAGGCGTGCCCCCGGGTCCTCCATCCGTACCGCTGAGAGGATAAGATCGCCAGCTCGCTGGAAGCTGGTGGAAGACTTGGGCACCAAGATGAAGGCCGCGCCCAGGTGACGTTGCCACGAGCGTAGTTGGTGGGGCAGATAGGCTTTGTCCATCCCACCTTTTTCCAAGGGCGAACGACCACGCCGTCCTCCAGAGAATGCTTGGAGGAGAGGATTCCACGTCTCCTCCAAGGACCGCCGAGGGTTTCTCCCGCCAAAAACCCTTCACGCCCCTCGCGTGCCCATGTCGAATCCCCTTAGCCTATAAAATGAGGACCATGGCACCTAGGAGGGGAGGTTCGAGGGAGAACACAAGTAAGATAGAGCTCAAGCAAGACTAGACTAGGGTTCGGAAGGTAGAGAGGTGATCTCCCCAGGGCAGGATCTGCTCTTCGTCTACCTCCGGCCAGAACTCTGCTGGGTTCACCCCAGAACACCCTTGTACACCACACCATGATGAACACTTCAATCTAGACATGCAGGAGTAGGGCTTTTAGCCTCCGGGCGGCCTGAACCTGGGTAACTCCATGTGTCTCTCCGTGTTGTTTGCTCACGTGCCTCGATGAAGAACTCAATGATCTTGCTCCCGGATAAGGCGTCTTCTAGCCTCCTTCGCACCCCATGCCGAACCTAAAAAGGGGGTACCATCTACTCCCGGTGTCCGTCACCCGAGACACGACAGTCGGCTAGACAGAAAAATGTGAACATATCTAGCGGTCGATGTACTACCGACTCAGAACAAAAACGCCTTGCAACAGGTAAAGAATGACGTGCACCCAGAGAAGAGTCCTTACCCAATTCTTCGACTCGACCAAGCACTCAGGGGCTACTGACGTGGGCCTACCTATCGGGTGCCCCACCATGAAGATACCTGGTGCACGCAAGGACTAGGGCCCGACGGACGGCCTACTAGAAGACAACATGCAAGGCCCACGAAGGGGGCCCAAAGAAGACATAGTGCGCCTCAAGGAAGGTGTAGTTTAGGTCGGTAGAGACTTGCCTTACCTGTAAACCTAGTCGGTTACGAACTCCCAAGACCCAGCCTCCAACATAAAGGCTGGGAGGGCCGCCGATCTAGGGCACACTCATATTCCACCACCAAAACCATAGCGAGATCGACATCTTGCCGGGATCGCCATTGTAACACCTCCAAATCATCAATAACAGACAAGCTAGAACTAGGGTATTATCCTCCGGGAGCCTGAATCAGGGTAAATCGCCTTGCTTGTCAGCCGTGGTAACTACCAGCATTCCAACCTTTCTCCCTCTCAATCAACCTGGGGTACTCAACCCTAGGATTTGCCGTGGTGACCCCACATCAGCTGATGACATATTGGTGGTCATGCCAGCAGATTGCACTAAGTTGCAACATCTCAAGCTGCTTCTAGATGAGTTTGCCATTTCCACAGGGCTTCGGGTCAACTACAATAAATCAAATATGTATCCGATCAATGTGTCTACAGAGAGAATGCAGGAGCTGACTGAGGCATTCAACTGTCAGCCGGGGTTTTTTCCATTTACATATCTTGGCTTGCCTTTGGGTTTGGCTAAGCCAAAAATGGAGCACCTTATGCCTTTGGTGACTCGTGTGGGTAGAAGGCTTCAGACCTGCTCTGATTCACTAGTAGGAAAAGGGTTATCAGTGGCGCATCAAATTGTGATTCTGTGGCGCACCCCCAGAATTGCTGGGTGCGCCACAGAATCCTCGCCACTAAATTATTTTTCCTGTGGCGCACCATGGGCGTGCGCCACAGAAATCCACTTTCTGTGGCGCACCTGCCTGGTGCGCCACAGAATTCTGAAAAAATTCAAAAAATTCAAAAACTGCAAAAAAAATTAAAAAGTTTTTAAAAAAATCAAAAAAATCAAAATATGAAATAATATGAAAAATCCTAATTATTGGAATTATTTTCAGATTTTTGAATTTTTTGAACTGATACCTTCCCGCTAGGTCACCATTAAAAAGTTTCAAAAAAAATCAGAAAAATCAAAATATGAAATAATATGAAAAATCCTAATTATTGGAATTATTTTCAGATTTTTTGAATTTTTTGAACTGATATCTTCCCGCTAGGTCACCCATACTCAAATTGCTCCAACCCTAGCACGCTTAACTTCTAAGTTCCACCCACTTCACCTACCCTTGTGCTACTCAAGTTCTTATTGATATATATATCATATGAATCCTCTTAAGTCTTGTATGTGTATATGTTATAAACGTGTGTTTTTAAATTTCATATTTTTCAAAAACTTCTAAACTTTCAAAAGGAGATTCAAAAGATCCAAAAAAATTCAAAAAACTTAAAAAAAATTCAAAAAATCAAAAAAATCCAAAAAAATAAAAAAATCCAAAAAAATTCAAAAAATCTAAAAAATCCAAAAAAATTCAAAAAATCCAAAAAAAATCCAAAAAAAATAAAAAAAAAGTCAAGAAAAGTCAACAATCTTCTTTGTTACATATTTCTGTGTCTTTTTTGAATTTTTGAATTTTTTTGATTTTGCTGCGAAAAATCGTCTGTTTGAAATAACTTTTTTTTCTTTTGGAATTTGAGAAATCTGTGAATTGCTGACCGGGTAAAAGGATTCTATTTATTGAATTTTTTATCATTTTCTTTTACTTCCTGCAAGACAAAAAAGGCGATCCACGGGGGGGGGGGGGGGGGGGGGGGTGGGATTTGAAAAAAAATGTCAACTTTCTGTGGCGCACGTGCCAGGTGCGCCACAGAATTATTTTTTTCAAATTTTAACCCGCCCCCGGATACCTTTCGTGCGCCACAGAAAGAAATATATTTCTGTGGCGCACCAATTAAGGGTGCGCCACAGAATGCAACCTACCTATAAGGGTTTTCCTAGTAGTGATTTCTTGGCCTCAGCTGGTAGACTGGAGATGGTTAATTCTGTGCTGTCTTCATTGCCCACCTTTTACTTGACCTCTTTGAAATTATATGCTGGAATTGTAGTACAAGTTGATAAGTATCGCAGGCACTGTTTATGGCGAAAGGAAGGATTGGAGAATAAAAATTCGCCTCTTTCAGCTTGGCAGTTAGTGTGCAAACCAAAGGATAAAGGAGGTGCTTCTTATGAAACACTTGGACAAATTCTTCAATCATGCTGATCAGCCTCGGGTGCACTTAATTTGGGGGAAAATACTACCAGAATGATTTGCCACCTGCAAAAATCTCTGACTGCTCTTTTTGGTGGAGAGATTGCTTGAAGTTACTAGGCAAGTATATACCTCTTGCTGTTTGCACGTTAGGGACAGGAAAGTTAGTTCTGCTGTGGGAAGACTTATGGACGAATCAATGCTTAACAATAAAATTCCCACATTTAAGTTCCTTTGCCCTGAACTTGAGCGCTACGGTTAAACAAGCCATTGATGCTGTGTCTCTGCTTGATTTATTTCACCTTCCTTTGTCTGAGGAGGCTTTTGAAGAATTCCATGAGTTTGTTCCCCTGGTTGAAGGTCAGCAATCACAGGATACTTCTAATGTTTGGAGTTATGCTTGGGGATCGAAATACACAACAAAGAAGGCTTATGAACGATTACATGCTAGTCCAGCTCCTCATTCAGCTTTTACCTGGTTATGGAAGTCTTGTTGTCAGAGAAAACATAAAGTATTTGGCTTCCTACACTACTGGGAAAAGGCCTATCTGTGGCGCACCATTTTGGAATTTTGTGGCGCACCCGCCAAATTGTTTGGTGCGCCACAGAATTCTCGCCACAAAAATTTGAATTCTGTGGCGCACTGGTCCGGTGCGCCACAGAAAGCCCCAAATTTTTGTGGCGCACTCCCAACCGGTGCGCCACAGAATCTGCTTTTAAGTTTTTTTAAAAAATGGGGAGAGCAGCGGCACATGGCCGCGCGCCCCTCTGGTCCTCTGCTCCGGCGCCTCCAGCTCCTTGGACCCCACGACGTGGACGCGGTCCTCGCCGGCCTGGCACGCCCCTGGCGGCGCTCGAAGACGGGCATGGCGACGCTGCCACGGACGTCGAAGCGCTGCGCGTGGCGGACGCGCGGGTACTCGTCGTCGGAGAAGTAGCGGACGTCGGGCGTCCACTCGGGGACGCGGCCGACGGAGACGCGGCCCGGGAGCCCCAGGTCGGCGCGCGCGGTCTCGTCGGCGGAGAACTGGTACCTCATGGAGACGGCGCGGTAGCTACGGAGGCGGTCGCTGGCGCGGTCGAGCCAGAAGGGCTGGCCGCAGGTGGTGAGCACCTGGCGGTCGCCGATGCGCGTGGGAGGACCCGACTGCTTGACCGACTGCTGCGGCTGGAACAGCGGCCTCGCCTCGCGGGGTCGTCGGTCTCGTGGAGAGGGGGAGTGGCGGCGGTGGTGATGCAGCTGGCGACGTCGAACATAGGGGAGAAGCAGGGGCTGGGCACGGGGCCCGCCGGAGAGGAGTGCCAGAAGTCGATGAAGTCGAAGCCCGGCGAGGCGAGCATGAAGTCCTCCATGAGATCGAGGTCGCCGCACCCCCGTAGGCCGCCGCCGTCTTGGTCACTCCGCGGCTCCATGGCCTCAAATCCTCCTCATACACCCACTACCGGCCGGAGACAAACGCGGGCCGCGAGCATGGACGACGGGGATGGGGACGATGGGGATGGGGATGGGGAGCAGGGGAGGAGGAACCGCTCGAGGTGTAAAGAGAGAGATTAGGTGCTGCGTGGAAAGAGAGAGAGAAAGAAAGGGAAAGAGAGAAAAATGTGTGGCCGGCAGGGGTTTGACCAGGGAGGAGAGAGAGTCTGGATCTGGATCTGAAAAAATATCTGTGGCGCACGGGATCGGGTGCGCCACAGAAATCAGCATTTCTGTGGCGCATGGGACTTGGTGCGCCACAGAAATGCCGATTTCTGTGGCGCACGGGTCTGGGTGCGCCACAGAAATTTGCATTTATGTGGCGCACGGGCTAGGGTGCGTCACAGAATCTGTGTTTCTGTGACGCATATACAACATGCGCCACAGAAAGCTATATTTCTGTGGCGCATTTAGTTTTCGTGCGCCACAGAATTCCAAATTTCTGTGGCGCATTGTTTTGCATGCACCACAGAAATAATTTCTGTGGCGCACGGATTAAGGGTGCGCCACAGAATGCCAACCTACCTATAAGCCTTTTCCTAGTAGTGCTATTACTGGTGGATAGGCTAAATACAAGAAATCTTTTGCTGAGGAAAAATTTCTTCCTTGAGGATTATAGTTGTGTGATGTGCAATGCTACCTTAGTGGAAACTAGAGACCACTTGTTCTTTCATTAACCCTTTGCGAAAACCTATTGGCGAGTGCTTGCCCCGTGACGTGGGGTCACCACGGCAAATCCCAGGGTCGAGTACCCCAGGTGGATTGAGAGGGAGAAAGGTTGGAGTGCTGATAGTTACCACGGCTGACAAACAAGGCGATTTACCCTGGTTCAGGCTCCCGGAGGATAATACCCTAGTTCTAGCTTGTCTGTTATTGATGATTTGGAGGTGTTACAATGGCGATCCCGGCAAGATGTCGATCTCGCTATGGTTTTGGTGGTGGAATATGAGTGTGCCATAGATCGGCGGCCCTCCCAGCCTTTATGTTGGAGGCTGGGTCTTGGGAGTTCGTAACCGACTAGGTTTATAGGTAAGGCAAGTCTCTACCGACCTAAACTACACCTTCCTTGAGACGCCCTATGTCTTCTTTGGGCCCCCTTCGTGGGCCTTGAATGTTGTCTTCTAGTAGGCCGTCCGTCGGGTCCTAGTCCTTGCGTGCACCAGGTATCTTCATGGTGGGGCACCCGATAAGTAGGCCCATGTCAGTAGCCCCCGAGTGCTTGGTCGAGTCGAAAAATTGGGTAAGGACTCTTCTCTGGGTGCACGTCATTCTTTACCTGTTGCAAGGCGTTTTTGTTCTGAGTCGGTAGTACATCGACCGCTAGATATGTTCACATTTTTCTGTCTAGCCGACAGTTTCTAGGGATGATGACATGGCTGGCCTGGTTCACTCGATGGATCGGGACTAGTTAGATGCTCTTGGGCAAAAACCTAGCCAGCCTACTTCAAGCTCGAGTCCCCGGACTCAAACCTGGATAGAGCTGATAAGTTTCGACTCGTGCCGCGGAGGTCTTACAGAGGATATTATGATGAATCGGGTACCCAACGCGTCCGCCAGGGTTTTCTTCATGCCTGCTGGCACGGAATTTACAGGGTGAACGCAGCGGATGTGAGCGCTGGCCCACTCGACTGGTCGGCAGGTCTTATCTTTGCACGTTGAGTGCAGCATCCGAGGATCATATGCGGCAGACGCATCTCGGGCACATAATGTTTTGCGACTGCTGTAGTCGGGGGCTTCGTATAGAGCTGAGTAACTTTGGTCGATAAGCATTCGAGTGCCTGTTTTGGGACTCAGTGGTCCAGTAATCTTGTGTTTATTGGGGGCGCGACAGCGCTCCCGATGGGAGTAGCCCCCGAGATTAAGCTGAATTGCTTGCAATTGAGGTTAATCTCAATTAACCTCCAGTCGAAAGAAATTTTGGATACGCTCCCGATGGGAGTGAATGAAGAATGCTTGTTGGGGACTCGACAGATAAAGGAGTCCCTTTCATCTTGTTGGCCTACTGTGCGAAAGTACGATATGGGGACTCGACAGATAAAGTAGTCCCTTTCAGCCTGCTGGCCTACTGTGCGGAATGCTTTGTCGAATGCGTGCCACAGTCGAGTGACGCGAGGGTCCGCTGGGGGACTCGATAGCCTGCTGGCTTTAATTTGTTATCCCGAGCCTGACTCGAGTGACTTTTCTGGTTGAGATGCTGACGTCATGCATGACGATCCTTTCTGGCATGCTTCCGTTGATGGGACACGTCGTGGTGGTCCCAGTGTCAATGTTGACCAGGAACGACGCCGCTTCAGTTTTGATTTGACCTCATGGCGCGAAATCTTCAGAACGTGATGATGGTTTCCTCTTTTCTCGTGCATAGTGTATGGCGTCGCCTGTGACGGTTGCGTTCTGCGGCCGCCACGTGTAGGGTTGGATGCAGGCCGTTGCTGCCGATGCCGATTGGACAGTTCGGATTTGGCAGCCCCGCGGTATATTTATTTCACCGTAGCGGGGCAAATTGTTTTCTTCCTTATTCTCGCCGTTCCCTTCCATTGTATCGTCTTCTTCCTCGCGCCCGATCTCCATTGTCTGCGCCCACTGCGAGCTTTGTCCACGCGCCCATTGCAAGCTGCTAGCCATGGGCAAACTGGGCGCGAAGAAGGGGGCGACTACATCGAGCTCCGCCGTCGCCAGCGCTATGGGGACGTAGAACAAGAGGGCGGCATGGTGGCCAGCGCCGCCGCCACTGTTGATGCCGCTGGCGTCGATGTTCTGAAGAAGATTCCAGGTGACTGAGTGAAGTCCACCATCAAGGAGCACCACCTGGATGAGTTCTGGGCAGATGGACTCCTGCCGCCGGCAGACCAGCTGGCCACACGCGCCCCCGGGAAAGAGGTATTTCCAAAGCCTCGAACCAACGAGCGCGTGTGTTTTGCGGACTTTTTGTCTCAGTGGTTCTCCTTCCCCCTCCATGATTTTATGCGCGGATTGCTGTACGTGTACGGGGTGCAAATGCACTATTTGACCCCGAACAACATCCTCCACATCACGTGCTTCATCGTCCTCTGCGAGTGCTTCCTAGGAGTGCACCCACATTGGGCCCTGTGGAAGGCCATCTTCAACGTCAAGAGGAATGCGGGTGCGGGTGGCACCTATCCTCTTGGCAGCTTCGGCATCCAGGTGCACGGTGACACCTCCTACTTCGCGCTGAAGCAGGTCAAGTCCGCCCAAGGGTAGCGAAAGAAGTGGTTCTACGTCCGCGTCGACCAGGCGGGCTTCCCGGACTTCGTGGCTGACAAGCCATTGAGGAAGACGAATGCCTGGGCGCATTTGCTGTCGAGTGAAGACAAGGTGGATGTGGCGCCTTTGCTGAAGAATGTCGCCGGGTTGATCAAGACCATGGGCAAGGAGGTGGGCGGCATCCATCTCATTGCCACATTGATGAAGAGGCGTGTGCATCCATTACGCCTTCGGGACCAACCGATGTGGGAGTACCAAGGCATGAACGATTCCACTGTTTGGCGAAGGAGGAGCGGTCGAAGAAGGAGGTCGAAAGTGCTGTGCGGTCCGTAACGAGCCTCAGAACTGCAGACCCTTGCAACACCGACTGCCCAGTTACTCCGTATGGGGTTGAAACCCCACTTCGTGAGGTAATGTCCGCGTGCTCTTTGTTCTTGACTCTATTTTGCCTTTGCGTGAATATTCTATGCTTGCTTCTTTCTTGAACTTCTTTTGTGCTTGACTTGTAGAATCACCCGGCTCGCATTTATCTATCACCTCTACCCGAAAATGGGTTGACTTTTGAGGTGGAATTTCCATCCCCTCCGTGACCACCTCACCAGATGATGAGGTGTAGGAGACAGAACTGGACAATGAAGATGAGCAACCGCACAAGCGCCGGCGCCATGACTGGGCTAAAGCTGCTGCTGAGGACTCGCTGTCCGAGAAAGTAGAGCTTCGTGATGATGGATACTCGGGTTCCTCGTCACCTAGTGTGAAGGACCCCCTGGAGGTCGAACCGCTCAACACGGCGCCTACCGTTGGTGGTGCGACCGAGTTTGGCGGTTTGTTTGACGTCGACGCTCTCGGTAGTGATGAGGAGGAGGAAATAAGGTGAGCGCCTTTCTCCAATCTAGGCTTCCGTTTCTATTTGTGCTCAGTGTGTTGATTTGATCCTTGCTTGTGCAGTGCCGGTCATAGCACGGGTATGCCTCATTCTCCTGCCCGGAGCAGGCATCGACTCTTAGTGGTATGGAAGCAGAGTTGAATCCTCCGGAGGCTTCTACCTTGGCGACTGCGGCGGCCGCTACGAAGGTTGTAAAGGCTTCGGCTCCCTCCGCTTCAAAAGTACGTGCTCTGTCTTCTTCGAGCACTGCGCAGATCTAGGATCGTGTAAGTGTCTTCTGTCTTGTTGATTTATCGGGTGCGCGACAGCGCTCCCGATGGGAGTAGCCCCCAAGGCTATGTGCAACTAGTATAGTTGGGCATAGGCTCAAAATCATGCTTTGCTCTGCGTTGTATAGCCTTTCTACCGCAACCTCATGGAGTCAGGTGCGGCCTACGTCCGGATGGAGCAGGAGAGGGATCAGCTGCACTCTGCTCTGGAGCAGTCTAAGCGTAAGCAGGTCCCTTGTTTGTGTTAACTTGCTGTCGCTCTTGTCTTGCAATCACTCGACGCTTTTTGTCTTCATGCAGGCGATCAGGAGACTGCTGCGAAGCGGGTGCGCGAGCTGGAGAAGGAGCTCAAGGCTCAGCGTGACGATGCCGAGTGGAAGCTGAAGGAAGTCAAGGACCGCGAGGATGCCACACTCCAGGGTGAAAAGGTGCAGGTGGAGCACCTGCTCGTGCTCGCCCGCGTTGTAGGAGGTAATGCGTCCTTCTCGTTCGTTGTTTGCTTGAAGTTTGTTCTCCCAATTCAGTCGAATTGGTACTTCAGGTTTCGGGGTGTGCAGGTGCTTTTGGCGCGTCCCCGCATACGGAGTCGACGGACGATGATGTCCCGCTGGAGCATGCCGTCAGCATCTTTGACTCCATGTGTGCTTACGCCAAGGACGCGTTCACCAAGTCGACTGGCGCTCTTGCTGCGGTGCACAAGAGTGTCTTTCCATTGCGCACGCCACCTGCCAGTGTTGATGGTCTGACCGCGGTACTTGACCCAGAGTCTTCCACCATGGCGAACTTCACTCGCACCCAAACGGTGTGCGGCTCAGAGCTTACATTCAAGCTGTTGCTGGGTCACGATATTGCGGGTGACTTCAAGAAGGTTGTTGCGGACTTCCCGCGGAAGCCTGATGGAAGGACAGCGTCATTGAGCTCGGTGAAGGAGGAGGCGGCGCGACTGGCGGAGGACATGGTGTCCATGGTGGAGCGCTGGAGTGCTGAAGTTGCTGCCCGCGCTATTAGGGCTAGGTCGGAGTCGGTGTCATAGGGTGTAGCACCTACTCCCTTTGCTATTTTACTTGTAAAGAACTGTTAAGGCACTTGTTGATCGAGTACAACTGCTTTTTTGCTTCGCAGTTGATCTCTATCTGAATGCTCTGTCAGGGCCCAGCCCCCGAGTGTGTTATCTTGCTAGCTTCAGTGATCTCACATTGATAAAATTTTGCTTGTTCGAGCAGCCCGAGGCACCTGACGCGCCTGGCGAGTTTCCCTCAATGAGCGCTCCTGTTCGTCCGGCCGCACGGAGTAGGAATGATGAAGTCATCATGGCTTACATGGAGACACGAATTGCAAATCTGGAGCGGGAGTTGAAGGATGTGCGAGGTGAGCTGGACGCGGAGAGGGCAAGGCCCGCCCCTTCGTCCTAGCGGGAGGACTACTTAATTGGAGAGCTGGACCTGATCAATCATTAACTAGAATGTCAGTGCTCCTTACAAAACCTTCGGCTGTGAAGTGCTATTGCTTTGACTATTTCTCAATTTGTTTCCTTGTACAGCTTTGTAGGTGTGAATCCTGACTGGAGAGCCGAGAAGAGTCGCGTAGAGGAGCGCCTGGATGGGGCCATTACTGGGACAGCTTTCGGCTCCCAATACTTCTTGTCTAACAGACCAAAGGCTCGAGTACTTGCTGTTTTGTTGGATCGCGCCTAGCGAGGCGGCATGCTGCTGGAGTCGTGCAGGGCTACCCTGGCTCGGGTGCACCGAGCTATGTTTCCCCACAACGAGCAACCACAAGGTATCCCTGCCCTGTTGGAGAGGTTCCGCGAAGGCAAAACAATCAAGAAGATGCTGCACGCTGAACTTGTTGGATGGGCAAACATTGCCTTTGCCTATGTGCGGCTTCACCGTCCGCATCTTAACATCGAGAGGCTTACTGATGGACTGCCTTCCGAGGAACAGTATGCAGATACTCTTGAGCCGGTGAGAAAAGTTATTGAGCAAGTCCAGAAGCAAACGGAGCGCCTTGTAGGTCCGTTGGATGTACCCAAAACTGAGCCTGTAGATTAGGGGGTGAGAATGTGTATGCTCGCTGAGCTACGTTGTATATGGACAATGTATATCCAAAGGGGGCAGCCCCTGAGTGTATGTATGTGATGCTATTTGTTGAAGACTGTTCGATCGTAGGATCGCAGCCCCGAGTATTCGAGTGCGATCTAGGCATGTTGATTAACGCGGCCTGTACGGCGCAGCCCCAGAGAATTCAGGTGCGGCCAAGGCGTGACTTTTTTACTTTTCATAGTTAACCTTTGTGGCGCAGCCCCCGAGTGTTCCAGTGCAGCCTAGGCTTTATTTGTTATTGAAGTGAACCTGTATGGCGCAGCCCCAAGTGTTCGAGTGCGGCCTAGGCTTTATTTGTTCTGAAGTGAACCTGTATGGCGCAGCTCCCGAGTGTTCGAGTGTGGCCTAGGCTTTATTTGTTCTGAAGTGAACCTGTATGGCACAGCCCCCGAGTGTTCGAGTACGGCCTAGGCCTTTTTGTTTTGAAGTGAACCTGTAAGGCGCAGCCCCCGATTGTTCGAGTGCGGCCTATGTCTTTTTTGTTTTGACTCTGTAAAAAGTAGAGGGAGAAAGCTTTGTATCTCAACCATTGTATATTAAGCTAGCAAGCCGTCTCATTAAAAACCTTCCAGTCCCCTTAGGTACCCTGGTAAGGAAAAAAGCGCGTCTGAAACCTGCTGCTTGTAGTCGTGTAGGCACAATTACATGGATGTGTATGCTATCCGTAAAAACGGCGCAGGTGCGCGACGTTCCACGGGTTGTGGGAGAGCTCCCCTGTCTTCGCATGCTTCAGGCGGTAGGCGCCGCCGTCGATGGCCTCCGTGATGATGAAGGGTCCCTCCCATGGGGAGGCGAGCTTGTGCACCTTCTTCTGCTCGAGCCGCAGCACCAAGTCACCAGGGACGAAGGATCTCATGTGCAGTCGACGGCCATGGTAGTTGCGGGGACTATGCTGATAAATGACCGTGCGGGAGAGTGCGATATCCCGTGCCTCGTCCAACGCATCGACGCCATCTTAGAGTGCTTCGTCTGCGTCTGACTTGTCATATGCGACCATGCGAGGTGCGTCGAATCGTAGGTTGTACAGCATGACTGCCTCGGTGCCATAGATCATGAAGAATGGAGTGTACTGCATTGATCTGTTTGGCGTGGTCCTCAGACTCCAAAGGACAGAGGGCAGCTCCTCCACCCAGGCACCTGCGGCGTGCTTGAGTGGCACCAGTAATCGTTTCTTGAGGCCGCTGTAGACTAGGCCATTTGCTTTCTCGACCAGTCCATTGGATTGAGGGTGTGCGACTGAGGCATAGTTGAGTTTGATGCCCTGCTCCGTGCAGAAGTCTTTGAACTCGTTGGCTGTAAAGTTTGTGCCGTTGTCAGTGATGATGCTGGGGGGTATCCCAAACCTGAAGATGATGGACCTGATGAAATTAACAGCGGAAGTGGCAGTCGAGCTTGTTATGGGTAAGGCTTCGATCCACTTTGTGAACTTATCGACTGCCACCAGGAGATGCGTGTGTCCACCACGAGACAATTTCTTCAGTGGGCCCACTATGTCGAGCCCCCATTGGGCGAAGGGCCAGGCGAGCGGTATTATTTTCAGCTCCGATGCTGGTGCGTGCGGCTTGGTGGCAAACTTTTGGCACCCGTAGCATTTCCTGACTATCTCTTCGGCTTCCCGCATTGCCGTGGGCCAGTAACACCCCACTCGAAAGGCTTTGGCAACCAGGGCTCGACTGCTGGCATGATGTCCGCAGGTTCCTGCATGGATGTCATATCGTATTGCTTTACCATCTTTTGGGTCTATGCAGCGCTGCAGGACTCCAGATATGATGCATTTGTATAGCTCTCCTTTGATGATCGTGAAGGCCTTTGACCGGCGAGTGATGCGTCGAGCTTCTGTCGTGTCTGCCGGCAACTCCTGACGCAACATGTAGGCGAGGAAAGGGTTCGTCCATGTCGGCTCGACGAGGAAGACTTCTACGTGTGGTTCTTCTGCATTGGGCGCCACTGGATCCTTTGCCGGTTGATCCTTGGTGCTTGTTGTCGATGTAGAGGGTGCTGTTGGCTGCTTGAGGTTGATAGACCGCTGTTTGATGCACTTGACAAAGACGCCAGGTAGAACTTGGGCTTTGGTCGAGCCGAGGTTGGCTAACATGTCTGCTTCTTCATTACTTTCGTGGCCTACGTGCCGCAGTTTGCAGCCGTCGAAGCTGCCCTCCATGATGTTGTAGAGGTCTCGATACGTGATCATATTCTCTGATGTAGCCTCGCACTCCTTCATTGTTTACTGCACGATGAGGTTCGAGTCCCCGTAGATCATGAGGCGAGTGGCACCGCAGTTCTTGGCCATCCGCATGCCGTGTAGCAAGGCTTTGTACTCAGCTTCATTGTTTGAGGGCTCGCGGAAGTCCATCTGCAGTACGTAGCGAAGTTTGTCGCCCTTCGGTGATGTCAGGATGATTCCTGCGCCTGCACCCTCGAATTTCTTGGACCCATCGAAGTACATGGTCCACGCGTTGGACAGGTCAGGTATATCAGGTGGCTGAGTTCTATCCACTCGGTTGTGAAGTCTGGGAGTACTTGTGCCTTGATCGCATTGGGGTGTGCATACTTCAGGTCCCACGGACCTAGCTCGATGACCCACTTGGCGACTCGTCCCGTCGCATCGGGGTTGGTGAGGATGTCTGATAGAGCCGAGGCACTGACCACCGTGATCGGGTGCTGTAACAGCCCGGAATTTGTGAACCTAAAAATGCGGGTAAAATTTCCACTTTTTGTGTTTCATTGCATCATGGCATCCATTTTAAATTGCTAAGCTTAAAACATTTAATACAGCAACTATTAAAAACAAATGCCAAACATGATTTCAAATCCCTTTTAAATGTTTTGGGAAGTTTGTGACAAATAAAAATTATTTGAAGCTTGTATATTTGTTAAGGAAGTTCCAAAAGTTCAAATCATAATTTTTGCAAACTATTTTGATATTGCCAAATAAAAGAATTTGTAGAAATCCAAAAATGCATGTGGGCATTTTCTGTTTAATTGACCTATCAAATGAATTTCAAATGGACTGCAAAATTTATGGGAGATTCCTTACAATATATTAGGGCTACTCAAAAAAATTCAGAATTTTTGAGAATGTTTAAGGACCTCAGTTAAATGTTTTAAATAGAGGGCAGAAAAGAAATGAAAACAACTTTGCTCTGAAAAGTTTATCCAAATGACCTGCAAGTTTTACCAGCAGTGCTTTGTGGCAAATAAGAATTTTCCACCAAGTTTCATAAATTTTGAAGTTGTCAAAGTGCTTCAATTAAATGTTTCACAAAATTCCAGAAAAGAGAAGAGGGAAGAAAACAGAAAGGAAAAAGTTTGCAGGGGGTTTTCTGAAAAGTTCACTTTCTTCTCTGTAGCGACCGGGCGGCCGAGCCGCACCAGCTCGCTCGACGCCGACGATGCTCAGCCCCGCGATGCCGCCTCCTCCCTGCTGTCGACCATCCCCGCGTCGCAGCCTGGTACAAGAGGGTGCCGAGGAACCCTAGCCCTGCCCGCCAGATATTTTCGCTGCTCCCTCACCTCCTTTCCTTCTTCCTCCACCGCACGGCCGCCACACGGTTTTGCTCGTCGCCGTCGACTCCGACCGCCGCTAGCAGAGCTAAGAGCAGGGGAAGCTCCGCCGTGCCGTGCTCTACCTCCACGCTGAAGCAATCGAGGCGGGAAGACGCAAATCCGCCGCGCCGTCCGATTTCTTCCCCGTGCCCGAACCTACTCCGGCGAGCTCGCGCCGCCGTTCTCGTCCACCTTCGGCCCCGTCATTTCTTCGCACGCGCCAAGGGTAATGAGAGGATCCTCCCCATCCACTTTTCCCTCTCCCTCTCGCCGTGCATCGTCGCCGCCGTGTGTTTTGCCTCGGGTCACCGCTGTGCTCGACGCCGGCGATGCTCCGGTGGGTTTCCAGTGAAACCAAGCACACCCACGAGTAGCCCTCGACTAGTAGAGTAGGTTCGTGTCGACGTTTAGCTCCGGTGAGCCCTAAATCGGCGACGCCGTCGTCGCCGTTGCCGCCGGTCAACTCTCCACGTCACCGCGCGCGTCGACGACCGGGTCAAATCGGCCAGTGGGGCCGCGTGCTTGTGTGGCATGCCAGCGTGGCCAAGGACCCACCCGTCAGCCTCTGTGGCTAGGGTTAGCCTCGGTGCAAAAGGTTAAATCAAGTTTTTCTGGAATTAAAGTAATTGGTTTAAATAAGTTGAAATTCAATTGTAAATGGTAAGAGTCATAACTTGAGTTTTGTATTTCAGAAAAATATGAACTTGGTATCAAAATTCTCAGAATTTTATAACCTAACCAAATATGTAACTCATTCATGCAAATGAATGCTGTAAATTGTGTTTCTTTGTAAAATACAAATTCATCTGTAAGTTGTGCAAATTTGGGAATTTCATAACTTTCTAAATATGGGTCAGAAAAATACAAACTTGGTCTCTAAATGACCAGGGGAAGAAACTTTACATTTTTCATGACAATTTCATGTTGAAATGAATACTAGAAATAAATGTTTCTTGCATTTTAGAAAAAGGGCAGAAATGAAAATGATTTTAGAAAATCAATAACTTTAAAAATAATGATCCAAAAATTAAGTTTGGGGTATCAAAATGTTCAGTACTTAATGTACTTCTTGTTACACCACTTTTCCAATCATGGTTAATTAGTTCTCATGTTGCTAAAATAAGTTTAAGAAAATGGCAGCACTGAAACCAATATTAAAAATGCAATAACTTTTTATTGGTTAATCAGAAAAATGTGTTCTTTATATCAAAATGCTCAGAATGAAAATGTCTTTACTCTAGCATCATCCCCATGCATGTTTGGGCATCACCTCAGTACGGTATATTTCTAAATTTGGCTAAATCCATGAAGTTTAAATATGTGGATTATCCCAAATAATGCAGTAAATATAATTGGGACCCCATTTAACTTGTTGGTCATGTTTAAACACTCTTGGTGCATTATAAAATGTCATGTCATCATGTGCTTGCGCATTGCACTTGTTTTATATGGTGTGGTATTTGATTGTGCTTTCTGGTGTTCTTATACATCGATAGATCCAGGAGTCCGGGTTTCTCCACAATACCCTGACCACCAGTACTATCCGCACTCTGAGCAAGGCAAGCGTAATCCCCCCTCTGAGCATGTCTCCTCCTATGTTTCCGCAAATATTTTCCCCACTATAATATTGCATGCGTTTCCAAATGTCGATTTGGTTGGATTAGAGTATCCTATTAGTTGCATTATGTTCCCAATGCCATTATCAGATTCCCTCCTAATATCCATAGGACTGTATTGTTGGCCTGAAGTACTTAACTATGTTATGCAAATGCTTAGCCATGCTTAGTTAAATGCTTAGTGTCCGGGTGGATATTTCATTGTTGGAACTGGTGATGGAATGTCCGGATGTGGTGGAAAATTGTGGCAACAGTAATAAACTGTTTAAAGGTGGGGATGAGAGGCCACAGTGGATGTGGTGGGTTGTCTCGTTCACGCCGCCTAAGTGTGAGTTCTCCCCTTCGAGCCAAGACCGAGCGTGCTACCATGCGTGAGGCCTACGCAATTGCGGGAACCCTCATAGACTAAATAACTCGGGCGGGGCTAGCCAGGGTTCTCTAGTTTGGTCTTCCATTTGCGCGTGCGTGAAGACGGTGACCAGGACTGGGATGAGGATGGTTGTGTTTAGGAAAATGAGTGGCCGCGGGGCAGGGTGTTGGAGGCACTGAACCTGCCCTACCGTTACTGATGATCCTAGGTTAGTCCTAAGCGAGGGAGAAGTCGACAACGCTCCCACCCAGCCAGCTTTCCATGGAAGAGAGCTAATGTACAGGCAATGGGCCGGACGGTACGTGTGGCAAACAATGTACACCCCTGCAGGGTAAATCTTTTCGAAAAGCCGTGTCCACGGTTACGGACGACTTGGTGACGGATTCAGAGACCATAGATAACTTGAACGGAATGATTAAAACCTGAGTACTAGAGGTACTACAAGATTGCGAGGTTGACTTCCCCGAGGGTGATTCGAGGAGGTGCCTCTGTAGATAGTGCAATGGTGGATGGTGGTTGTTGATGAAGAGGATCGAAAGAAAGAGTTTACTTCTTACCCCCTTACAAAATATTCTGATTAGTCGATGCCAGATGTCTTTTATAAAGAAAACTAGCTTTATGCAAAACAGACATAAAACCTTTGTGAGCCAATCATCGAGCTAGTAGCTCTAGTAATCTTGCAGAGTTCATCGAACTCAACGTTGCTTTGTTTATTTCAGAGGAGGACTTCACCGACCTCGAAGGTGGGTTCTATGTGGACGTCGACGAGTAGTCTGGGGTTCCCAGGTGGCATCTTGGGACATCCCGGAACAGCTGGCGCTGGAGTGTTTATCTGTAGGCCTCTTAGGCCATAATTTGGATCTTGTTGTTAGACAACTTAATTCGCTTCCGCATGATGTACTGATTGGTCTGTGACCTCTGCTTGTAATATTTGCTATCTTTCTCTATTATAAGAGTCGAATTATAATGCTTTGAGTCGTAGAGTCTGTGATGTGCCAGTTGTTCCACAAGTCTTGATCTCTCTATTATGCTTTGATAGTTGTGCCTGCGTTGAGGCATCAATCGGGGTGTTGCGTTGCCGATGATCCATTCCGAGCAACACCTGCCAAAGGTTTTGGCCGGGGATTGGTAAACCTGTAACCTCCGGTTGTATCGCTTAACCGGTGACACACAGCATCACTGTATAGTTCTGCGGTCGGGGCGCTACAGGTGCTCGGTGAAGTAGTGGAACACCTTACGCGAGCTCATGAAGACACCGTAGGCGAGCTTCTGATAGTGCGGGTACCGCTGCTTGGATATGGATAGGACCTCGCTGAGGTAGTATATGGGCCGTTGTATGCGATGGGCGTGGCCTTCTTCTTGATGCTCGATGATGAGGACGGTGCTGACCACCCTGTTGGTGGCTACGACGTAAAGGTACAGAGGTTCCTTCTCGTGTGGTGCGACGAGCACTGGTGGAGTCGCAAGGACCCGCTTGAGGTCTGCGAATGCTGCTTGAGCTTCTGGCATCCACTCGAATTTGTCGGACCTCTTCATCAGTTGGTAGAAAGGGAGTGCCTTTTCACCCAACTTACTAATGAACCGGCTGAGCGCTGCGACTCGGCCGGCTAGACGCTGGACCTCCCGAAGCTTGGTCGGGGCTGGCATTGTGACGATTGTCTCTATCTTTTCGGGGTTTGCCTCGATGCCTCTGGCAGACATGAGGTACCCGAGTAGTTGCCCAGCTGGTACGTCGAAGACGCATTTCGTTGGGTTGAGCTTGATTTTGTAGGCATTCAGCGCGGCGAAGGGCTCCCGCAGGTCGTCGAGGAGCGTGTCCTCTTGCCTGGTCTTGATGACTATGTCGTCAACATAAACTTGGACGTTGTGTCCTATCTGGTCCTTGAGGCAGGACTGCATCATGCGCTGATAGGTAGCCCCAGCGTTCTTGAGCCCGAAGGGCATGGTTTTGTAGCAGTAGATACCATGGGGTGTGATGAAGGCTGTCTTCTCTTCGTCCGCCTCTCGCATCCTTATCTGGTTGTAGCCTGAATAGCCATCCAGGAAGGACAGTCGCGCGTAACCAGCCGTGGAGTCGACGATCTGGTCGATTCGCGGTAACGGGAAGTGATCCTTCGGGCAGCACTTGTTGAGGGAAGTGAAGTCGACGCACATGCGGAGGATTTTTGTCTTCTTCTTTTTGACCCGTACTGGGTTAGCGACCCAGTCGGACTTCTTGATTTCTCGGATGAACTGGGCGTGAAGTAGTCTGTCGACTTTTTGCCCTATGGCGACGCGCTTCGGCTCAGAGAAGCGGCACATGGTTTGCTTGACAGGCTTGGCATCTGAATAGATTTGAAGAGCGTGTTCGGCGAGTTCCCTAGGTACACCTGGCATGTCTGCTGGACACCAGGCGAAGATTTCCCAGTTCTCACGTAGGAACTCGACGAGCGCGCTTTCCTATGCGATAGGCAGGCTTGATGACACGAGCACTGTCTTGGAAGCGTCAGTCGGATGGACTTGATGTTGTGTCATCGGTCGTGCTGAAGGAGGCGTCGGTTGCCGGCTTCTTGCTTGCAGGGAAGAGGGTCTTGTCGTTGCCAAGTGAAAGTTCCTCGAGCTGCTGCTGCATGCCGAATGACTCGGAGATCTTGCTGAAGTCGCGGTCGCAGTTGTTTGAGCGCTGGAAGTCACCACGCACAGTTATGACTCCCTTCGGTCCTGGCATCTTAATCATGAGGTAGGCGTAGTGCGGAACTACCATGAAGCGGGCGAACGTCGGGCGCCCGAGTATAGCGTGGTACTGCGATTTCCAGTCCACCACCTCAAAGTCGATCATCTCCTTTCGGAAGTGCTCGGGTGTGCCGAAGATAACTTTGAGTGTGATTACTCCTTCAGGGTAAACTGCTTTCCCTGGTACGATACCATGAAAGGTGTTGTCTGATTTGGCTAAGCTCTCCAGAGACCTGCCCATCTTTCGGAGAGTATCGGCCAAGATGATGTTGATGCCGCTGCTGCCGTCCATGAAGACCTTGGTCACGTGAAATTGCCCTATCTGTGCTTCGAGTACCAGCACGGCGTGGCCTGGGCGCGGTACCTGTGAAGGGTGGTCCTCTCGAGAGAATGTGATGCTGGTTTCCGATCCCTTGAGGTACTCGGGTACGGCCGGTGGCATTGCGACAGCCTGGTAGACTTGGCGGGTAATCAATTTCTGGCACCGGCTTGATGGGTGCCCCTTCTGTATCATATTCATCTGCCCTCGAGCTTGAGGGTACGGTTCCCCTGGCGCAGGAGGTGCTTCCTGTCTCGGCTGGCACTGGATTGCTCTTGCTATGTGCGCGGGGTGAGGTGCTGCTGCGGGTGGTCCCGGGAGGGCCAACTGTGGTGCTGGTTGCGGCGCTGGGGCTGGATTCAGGATTTTGGCGAATGCTCCGTTAATGCGAAGCATCTTCCAACTGTCCTTCAACAACTGAGTAGAGACCAGCTTGCCGGTTTTTTCGCTTCTAGATAAATGGAACTTGCATGGTTCTTCGAGCTCCTGCTCGGGTGTAAGGTCCGGTCGCGAGGAATCGCGGGGTTGCGCCGCCACTCGCGTAACTGGTTCCCATCGTTCCCGTACTCTTCCCGGCCTCGACTGCTCTGGCGATTGTTTTCGTGGCTCCGGTCTTCTTGGGTGTCGGTGAATCCGGCCACCACTAACTCGGCTGGCTCGCCTTCATCGAAGCGGGTCTTGCGCTTGTATCGGTGATCGTTGCCATGGTTGTTTCTGCGGCCCCAGTTGCTTGGTTCTCCTTCCTCGTCCGGGAACTCGTTGCGTACAGAGTCTTTGCTGTCTGCCCACTCGTTGGCGATCTTCATGATCTCGGCGATGGATGCTGGCTGAAGGCGTCCCAATGCCTCTTGAAGGTCATGTCGGTAACTCCGCGGGGTGAAGGCGTTGATTGCCCTATTTTCCGAAATGACTCCAACAAAGTTGCGTAAGAGGGTCCAGCGTTGGATGTATGATCGCATTGTCTCGTCCTTCCGCTGCTTGCAGGCTTGGAGTTTCATGAACGTCGTGGGTCTTGGGCATGTTCTGAGGAAGTTCTTGATGAAAGCATCCTCAAATTGGTCTCAGGAGTCGAAGGAGTTACGCGGCAAGTTCTATAGCCAAGTACGTGCCGAGCCTATGAGCATGAGCTGTACGTATTGCATCGCTGTTGTTGTGGTTCCCCCTTGACAGTTGACTGCTATGAGGTAGTCATCGAGCCAGAGCTTCGGATCTTGTGTACCATCGAACTTGACCGACTCGGCTGTGAGCTTGAAGCCTCGGGGCATCCTTGTATTGCGGATACGGAGACTGAAACAGGGAACACCACAGGGCTCGTAGTCGTCTGCTGAATATAGGTCATGACTCGGGACGTTGACGGGTTGCTTGGAGCGGTTGCGGTCGACTGTTCGCTGCGTAATGACGTTGCGTAAGCCTTCCCGTCCTTGCAGGTGGCGAACGGGTCGGTCTCCGCGTGCTGCGCGTTCGCGGTCGCGTGCATCACGAGCTTCGCGTGCTTGATCTATTTCCGAGATCAGTGCCTCCTCTGCCAGGCGAAGCGCCTGGATCTGTTGCCGGTGCAGGGTTGCGTGAGGGTTGCCTTCCGGAGGCTGTGTTGCCCTCAGTTACGTGGCCACCGACATGAGAGCTCCGAAGGTTGTTTTGGGGATGGGTATCCCGTCAGCATCTTCTGTCATAAATGATGAATCGAGGTTGCGGGTGGTCGCAGCCCTCTCGGCGTCTGTCATCAGGTGGAGGCGCGGTCTGGAGCACCTGTTGTCTTGCGTAACGGTGGGTCCTGAGGAGGAGAAGGAGTAGGTTGCTAGCTCGGTGAGCACTCGACGCGTCCGTGAGTTCTTTACATCTGGCTAGATTAGCTTTCTCGCGCAACCGCTTCTCGTTTTCCTTCCATACGAGGTACTGGTATGCCATCATCTCTTCTCGGGTTGCCTCCGCAGGGGGAAGGTGCATTCTTGGACATGTTTCATGGCCTGAACTCCCATCTCTTGAGTGATCACTAGGGTTGTTACTTTGTCTGGCGTGGTGACCTCCATTGGAAACACGGGTTCCTCACGGCGGGGGCCGCCTCCGGGGTTTCTGTTTAGAGTTGCGTCCAACATGAAGACTTGGATAGGGTAAGACTGCGTGGTCGAGTTCGCGTTGCTGCTGCTGCTCTCGCCGTGGAAGCTATCCCCAGAGCTGAAGATGGAGGCGACGTGGTAGACGCCGCAATCGATGTAGAACTCATCCGGTAAAGTGGCAATCGATGATGTCGCGGGTGCCGGAGCCGAGGGAGACACAACCGATGGAGCAGTGTGTATCATTGTTGATGTAGATGCGATCTTCACGGAGAACGCATGCGAAGTGGTCGAGGCAGATGCGATCTCCGCGGCCGAAGGCGATGCAGGTGTAGTCGAAGGAGATGTGATCCCCGTAGTCGAGGGGGTGCAGGTGTAGATGCGATCTCCGTGGTCGATGAAGGCGCGAGTCCCGCGCTCGGAGCGAATGTCATCTCCGCGGTCGAAGGCGCGAGTCCCGCGGTCAGAGCTAATGCGATCTCCATGGTCGAAGGCGCAAATCCCGCGGTCGGAGCAGATGCAATCTCTGTGGTCGATGAAGGCGCGAACGGGGTAGTTGATGTAGGCGCGATCTCCGTAGTCGACGAAGATGCAGGTGATGTAGTTGAAGCAGGCGCGATCTCCGTAGTCGATGAAGATGCAGGTGCACGGTCGGAGAGTCGAAGCGTCCCCCACTTGTTCACATGGAATTGCATGCTATCGAAAGTAAGTCACATACCTCTGTAGAGATCGGCGTGCACCGATCGGTCGGCCGGCGGGTGGGGGTCGAATTTGAAGGAGCCGAAGCGGATCGGCGCCGTGATTGTTGGCGTGTCGATGGTTATTACAGATGGAGCCGGTGCAACCATGATTCCAGCACTCTTCTTTCCCACAGACGGTGCCAGTTGACGTGGGGTCACCACGACAAATCCTAGGGTCGAGTACCCCAGGTTGATTGAGAGGGAGAAAGGTTGCAGTGCTGGTAGTTACCACGGCTGACAAGCAAGGCGATTTACACTGGTTCAGGCTCCCGGAGGATAATACCCTACTTCCAGCTTGTCTGTTGTTGATGATTTGGAGGTGTTACAATGGCGATCCCGGCGAGATGTCGATCTCGCTAGGGTTTTGGTGGTGGAATATGAGCGCGCCCTAGATCGGCGGCCCTCCCAGCCTTTATATTGGAGGCTGGGTCTCGGGAGTTCGCAACCGACTAGGTTTACAGGTAAGGCAAGTCTCTACAGACCTAAACTACACCTTCCTTGAGGCGCACTATGTCTTCTTTGGGCCCCCTTCGTGGGCCTTGAATGTTGTCTTCTAGTAGGCCGTCCATCGGGCCCTAGTCCTTGCGTGCACGAGGTATCTTCATGGTGGGGCACCCGATAGGTAGGCCCACGTCAGTATCAGCATACTGGATAACAGGGAAATCAGCAGTATAGGCAACTGGCAGAGGCAACTGAATCAGCCCATTGGCAAATGCATCATTGAGAACCGACTGCAACAGATCCCTAGTTAGAACAAAAAGAGTTGGAGAAAGTGGGTCCCCCTGTCTCACTCCATGTTTGCACATAAATTTATTCCCAGGTATTCCATTCAGCATCACAGCCGAGATGGCATTAGCCAAAAGATCTTTCACCCAGCCACAAAAATGATTTCCAAAGCCTTTGTGCTTCAAGATGTCAAAAATCACAGAATGCTCCACCTTGTCAAAGGCTTTCTCAAAATCCAATTTGACCAACACTATTGGTTGTTTGGACTGATGGCACATATGAATATATTCAAAACCCCAGGCTAAGCAATCCTGAATTGTTCTGGACTTAATAAACCCATATTGATTTTTATGCACCAGGTCGAAGATCACCTTCTGAACTCTATTGGCTAAAACCTTTGTCAGAATTTTGAGAACACAGTTGAGCAATGAAATGGGCCGAAAGTCATTAACAGCAAGAGAAACATCCTTTTCGGGAACTAGAGTGATGAAGGAGGAATTAATGTTCTGCACACAAAGAGTCCCATGATAAAATTGCTCACAAAGATCATACATATCTGCCTTGATGATGTGCCAACATTTTTTAAAGAATTCACATGTAAATCCATCAGGACCAGGGGACTTATTATTTGGGAGATTCTTGACCACAGTATCAATTTCCTCATGAGTGAAAGGTACTTCAATCTCCTGAAGCCCAGGGTGACGCTGTATAATTAAATTCAGGTCAAATAGCATTTCATGCAGTTCAGATTGCCCGAGTCTCTCTTTGAAGGCCTGAAGCAAAATGTCAGCCTTTGCATCATGATCTGTATGAACCAACCCATCAGCTGTAGTTAGACTAGCAATTTGGTTCCTTCTATGCTGGATGGATGGCAAGCAATGAATTTTTTTAGAACACTCATCCCCCAACGTGACCCATTTGATTTTCCCTCTCTGCTGCCAATACAATTTTTGCTTAACTAGCAGGCTTGATTGCAACTCCTTTAACTGCACTCTCAAGTTCCATTCAGCAAGGGAAAGATCTCGGACGTTCTCAGCAAAATCCAACAAACTGATGATGTTATTAACATTGGCGATCATAGACTTGAGATTCTTGTGTTTGCTAGCCCAGGTTTTAACAGCACCCCTGAGAATTTTCAATTTGGCTACAATGCGCTTGGCTGCATCAGCATAGTGGATAGTGTGCCTCCAAATATTCTCCACAAAAGGCAAAAAGTCCTCATACTCGAGTCAATAATTTTCAAACCAAAAAATCTGCGCCTTGGGGACAGAGGACTAAATAGTGATAACACAGGGGACATGGTCAGAGGAAGTCATTGCAAGAGGAGAGGCAAAAGTGACTGGGTAGACAAGGCTCCAGCATTGTGAAGTAAAGAAACAATCCAACCTCTCCAGGAGAGGAGGTTGCTGCATATTGCTCCAGGTGAATCGACAACCCTTTAGTGGAATTTCAGTAATGCCAAGATTGGAGATCGCCTCATCGAATTGAAAATTTTCATTCAAGTTAGCACCCTGTCTGTTTCTATCCTCCAACGTTCTGTAAATATTAAAGTCCCCCACAATTAGCCAATTAATTTCAAGTTCCATTCCTATCTCACTAAACCAGGCCAAGAATGCCGGTTTTCTATCATGCTGACAAGGGCCATAGATATTTGTTATCACAAAAGCGTCATCAGACTGAACCAAAGTGAATTCCACCGAGAGGGCATACTGATTTTGAAATAACAGTTCACCAGTAAACTTGTTGCTGCACCAAGCAGTTAAAAGGCCCCCAGACCTTCCAATCGATGGAAGGAAACATAATTTATCAAAACGGCGTGGGAAAATTTTATTTATATAAGCCAGGTTGAAATGTTCCTGTTTTGTTTCTTGAAAGCAAACAATCTGAGCTTTACTTTCATCAATTTTGTTACGAATAAGAGGCCATTTAGCTTCATCATTAATACCCTAATGTTCCAGCCCAACACAAACCAGAGTTGACATTGAGAGTTCAATTGTGTATCCATTTTAACACGCAAAAGAGGGGTGATAAGACCAGAAGCATTACAGCATACAGGATATAGAAAATCCATAAAACTGCAGGCATCACAAAGTACCAGAGATCTCTTATCTCAATACCAACAAAAGCACTCATCCTAACTTGAAGTCTTCTTAACATAACATAAGCAAAAGCCCTCAGCCTAGAAACTAAAAGAAGAAAGAACAACTCCTGTCTTGAACTGCAAGCTCTGGCTGACCAGAGCTAAGTTCTTCTTCTTGTTGGTTGGCTTGGATACATTGACATCATCACTTTTCTTCACAGTTCTCTTCTTCTTCTCAGCCCCCACACAAGAGCTAGAATTTTTAGCATTTTTAGTTGTTTTCTGTGCACCAGTACAGGTACCTTTACCAGCCTTCTCCACAGCAGTATCAGTTAGATCAAAAGTAGAAGATAAATTCCTCACAATCCTAGACTACAAGGTTGGAGGAATGGCAGAGCAAGCAAGGCAATTCTTATCAAAACAAGTCCTAGCCTTGAAACCATTGTTCAGTGTGAGGACCCCGGATTAACTATCCGAGATACTCGTTATGTTTCCTGCAACAATCCCATGATCAGTCTGTTGTTGCACATAACTCGAATTGGCATCACGGGACATCCATAAATACCGATTAAATGTACTTACGTGATTGAAGTGATCAGCTTCATCAGGTGCTTGCAGCGGAAATCACCAAACAACGTGGAGCCCAAGTCACTCGCCTTAACCCAAAAGGCAGCTGACTGGGAAGCGCCCTAGTTCGCAAAGACGCCAGTGAACTCCTCCCCTTCGAACTGTTCCGCTTTAAAATCTGGCTAAGACAATAGCCAGGGACGAAACCAATATGAGTACATTTGATTGTACTCGCAAACTACCCCAACTTGAGTAAGCACTAGTTTTTATTTCTTAAAAACTTTTATTTGAAAAACTCTAAGAAACTTTTTAATAAAAAGGGGGGGGGGGGGGGTGAGAAGAAGTTTATACTATCCTTTAAGAAAACACCATTTTAGCTGTTTCTCCGGAACTCCTCCGGTATTCAACCATACCCCGATCATGATTCCAACCCCATCACCACCTCGTACCAACTCATTGGTACAGGTGGGAAATATTCCTTTCCAATTCAATTTCCTCAACACAAACCAGAGTTTGCAAAACTTTGCACATGGCCTTAGTAGTTCTTCCCAACTGTCCATATCCGAGGACTCGGCTATTCGAATAGTTTTACCCTCTGCAGAGGTAGTACGCTTTTCCCACACCCATCCGGTCACTCATCGTGTCAGCCACGTCCCGCCATACCAGAGGTATGCGAAGTTGAGTTCCCGGCCATAGCCTGTCCTTTGCTCATGCTAGTATAGGACCCTGCCGCTACGACACATTCCATCGACACTTAAATCCTCAGAAACTAAGTGTGAGGACTCGTAGTTCTGCCCGGCGGACCCAAGGGAGCCCTTCAATCCTCTTCCTCCGACATGTTCATACCGGCTTCCGGTAGACTTCAATGAAGAGGACCTAGGTCAGGGGGTAGGTCCTCAGACCATCCCCTCATGGAACGAGGTTCTCCTCGTTATTGAGGCATCCAGTACTAACACGAGCAAATTATATGACTACGCCCTTGCCCATATGTGGGTAAATGTGGTCGCACAGATTTTCGGCTGGGGATGTAAGTACAAGGACACAATGTGCATTTTTCTTTCCAAAAACAACACCATTCGCCACTTCACAATTTCATCACCGACATCTCGGCATACCATAAATCATCCGAGGATTTTCAAAGGAGTTTTTGAATAAACAAAGTTTTTCCCAACCTATAGTTTTATTTAAACAAACTGATATTTCTACCTAGAGTGGCAAAATAGTTTTCCATAAACTTTTGAAAAGGTTTTCACAATCATTTCCAATTTTCATAACAAAATACTTTTAACCAAAACTTGGGCGGTTCGTAATCCCACCAAAAAGATTTTTATAGAAGGCTTTTGAGTGAAACAAAATTCATTTAGAAATCATTGTATACCACTACACCTCTATATCGGGTGTCTCAATAATATACTTGTATTTTGGAAAGGGGTTTTCAAAATCATAGCTTTCGTGGCAAACACCACATAAATCATTTATGCTAACACAGGTAAATCAAAATAGATGTATATAGGTGCAAGCTCAGTGAAGTAGCTTGCCTTGCTCAAAGTGGTACTGCATCTGATCTTCTGGTTCAATAAACTTCCCTTCCTCGATAACTCCGGCAACGTTCTTGTCTAAACGTTAAACAAACAATACAAACAATCACTACACTAACTCAATCAACATCACAACATTACAATCGTAAGTTCTACAACCAGCCACTGCATATATCAAGAAACACCATTTGGTTTCAATTTAATTGGATTAGCCTTTATTTAAATATTTTCAAACTAAGGCAGAAACCAGTTGTACACCAATTAATTCACCATTTAATCTATGTTGGTCACAAAAATTCAAACTAAAATTCTATGGGTAGCTACTGATGTGTAGAAGATCACCCAATTGGATTGGGGTCATTTGGAGTTACCAAACTCCCTACACATTTGTTTTAGTTCAGAAGGTTTTCAAACAAGTTTTGGCTACCAAACAAATTAGGTTGCTCCAAAAATTAAATCCTTTTAGGGGCAACTAACTTTGGCTACAAGTGATCTAACAAAATTGGTTTGAGCTTAATTGGACCTACTGATAAAACACACTAATTGAGTTAGTGCAGAAGGGTGCACTGAAGTTCAACCAAAGGCTAAGGAGTTTACACTACTCAATTAATTTTACCAAAATTTGGGGAGCTAAAGGATTCTAACACAAAGCTACCAAAATTGGTTTTAAGTCATTTGGATTAATATAACTCCAGAAACAAATGTTTGGTGTTTCAAACCTTCTGGAGCATTTTTAATAATACACTTTTATTATTTATTTAAATGAGATGAGACCACTTTGGTGAGTTAAAGATTTTCATAAGCTTTCCAGAAAATTTGAGTTTGATTTATTTGGATTCCTAAAACTCGAGATATTGAATTTATAAGCTAGGTCCAGTACTGAGTTTTCCAGAGAGAAAGAATTAGAAAAATTCCTCTTTTCTGGAAAAAGTTGAAGAACCTGACAAGTGGGTCCTACATCAGCGACTCAGGTTTAAATCGCGCGCTCTGGATAATGCTTAAACTTATGACAGTGGGGCCAGCTTGTCAGCGGGTTAAAACACGAAGCGGTACGTGGCCGTTGATCTGAGATCGGACGGCTCACGGTGCTTGCAATCAGCGACACTTGTCCCGCGGCGGCGCCGGATTCCGGCGACGGCGAGAGTGGCCAGAGGGGGTACCTGGGTGGTCTAGGGACGGTGGAGAGAGCGGAGTTCGACGGCGGAGGTCGTGGAGAAGCTCGGGAGGTGATTGGAGCTTGACGGGGAAGCTCCTGACGTCGGCGGCGACCTCCTCCTTTGCCTCGGCCGGGCTCCAACTCCGGCGGGCTCTCTGCGGCGCATCCATGCATGAAACAGAGAAGAAAAGGGTGCATGAGGTTGCGGTGGTAATGGAGAGGCTGTTGCGGTGCAGAGAAGAGGAAAGGGGGGAGTAGTACGGCGCGGCCGTGATCGACCTCTTCTTCGGTGCGGCAGCGCACAGCCGTGGTTGCTCCCGGCGATTTCAGCGGCGTGCTTGCCCTCCTGGTGATGCACGGGAGTGAGTGGTGTGAGGGAGGGGGTTGTGGCGATGTGTGGGGAAAAGAGGGGGTGCGGGGGTGGATTTTATAGCGGAGGGTGCTTGCGGTGCTCCATGGCACGGTGGTGCGGAGGGAGTAGGAGTGGTGCGGGGTCCAGATGGAGTTGTCTGGGAGATTGCGGTGTGCTAGGGGATGCTGCAGAGGTGGTCGACTGGTCGGGGGAGAGACAAGGGTGGCGCGTGAGCTTCGGTGCCGTGCTCTGCTCGCCATGGCGTACGGCGAGCACGGGCGCGTGCAAATGGAGGTGGATAGGGTGCGGTAGAGTTCACCGCAGGGGTCTGTGGTGCTCGTGGATGGTGCGGTGGAGTTGGGGGAACCTGAGGGGCAAGGTGGAGCAGCGCGGAGGCGTGCGGTGCTCCCCGCTGGCCTCGGCGTGGTCACGCTGCACGGCGCGGTCTGGCACGGCCGTCGTGCACGCAAGGGGCCTCTACGGCGGTCGGGTCGCTTCGGGCAGGAGCAGAGGGTGCGTGTGGTGTGGTGAACACGGCTCGGCGTTGCTTCGGCGTTGCGCCTGCCTCCTCCACGGAGGTGACCGGAGCGGCAGCTCGCCAAGGACTGCAGTGGCGTGGCGCCGCTTGCACTCCACCTCTGGGGTCAACGGCTTGCTTCCTTTGCCTCCTTCGAGTGAGAGAGAGATATGGAGGGAGTGGGAGGTGCTGGGCTGCGTGATTTCGCCAAATCGAGCTCCAATTTCTTGATTGGATTTCGGGTTTGGGATGAACACGGTGGTGCTCGGCAGGTGTTCGATAAAATCCCGAACCAACTTCAAACTTTTGATTCCTGAAATTTATTTTCATAATTTGCTTCGATTGGTTTTATCTAGGTTTGTTGTGCTGTTTAGAATTTTATTAGGCCAGTGCAACATAGCACAATTCTTGATTTAGAAAAGATAAAGAAGAGATTTGATATTGGATTTGGACTTTTGAAAAAAAAAAATTAATTTGAGAGAGGTAAGTTGCAAGAATTAAGTGGGTAAGATCACGCTACCACTCCACTGAAGTTTTGTTGGAAACGAAATAATTTCTTTGAAATATTTTTGTGTCATAATCCTAATAACTCCTAAAGATTAAAGAAGGGATCTTGGAATTTGACAGATTGAAAATATCTTTGTAAATAGGTATTTTGAGGAAAGGGGATAATAGGTTAATGAGATGATTTATTATTACACCTCATTTCAGGATTTTATAAAATAAAATAATTGTGACAGCAAAATAAAGATGTAGATAGGGAGGGAAATTTAAATAAGACCTTTTTTCTTTTAGTTAGTGATTTTATTGGGAGTGTGAATAAACAAGTCACCTCCCAATTGTTGACAGGGGTGTTTTAAAGCCTCAAGCTCAGTTGAATAATTAACCACACAAGCAATCAATTTGGCAGGAAATAACAACCAACACTTAGACAACAAATTTTCCATCAAGTTTTTAATCACTCTGACAAGTGGTAGGGTGGTGACCCAGTGTCACCCTGACAGGAGTAAGGTGGGAAAAACTCAACTTCATAATTTGATATTTTTCAAAAGGGTTTCTAAAATATATGGGCAACACATTTCCCACCTTTATTGTTTTTCCAAAAAGTATGAGTTTAAAATAGGGCTACCAAAACAAGGGAATAGCAAGGTTGGAGGTAGTATATATATATCTCCATATTTTTGGAAGCATATATTTTTGGAAGATACTTTTATTCTCTCAAGGAGTGGGTATTTTGGTTGTTGCTAAACAAAGCATCATTTGAGAATAAGTTGGTCCAAATAAGAGTGGAGGAGATGTATGGAATATTTTGTTCTTGTCGTAACATGATCACCAAGTTTAATATATATTTATACTGGTTGGGTCTTAGATTTACTAGTCAAACAACTCAAACAACAAGTCACACTAGTTCAAACATAGCAATGGGAAGGAAAACACAATCATTAGCAAAGCACTTCAAAAAGTTTTTGTTGGTTCTGAAATTTGGGAGTCTGGTAAAACTAAGTTTTTCTTGGTTTATAAATTTGGGATGTTACAGATCCTTCCCCCCTTAAAATAAATCTCGTCCTCGAGATTTGCCCGGGGGTACAGGAGAGTACGAGGGCACGGGTGTTTGGGGAAAAGCAGGGGTTCTTTTATACCAAAATATCTGTACCACCAATAACTGGCTCAAATATACAGTGGGGATTGGGTTGCCCAGAGGGGTTTTCTTTTGCAGAGGAAACTGGGAAAGCGAGGGACATGCTTTAGAATTAATGGATAGAAGAACACGGGGTTCAACTGCTTACTCACTGACGTGTGGGACCGAGGTCCACCTGGCAGTCTCTCCTTCCCTTCCTCCTCTTCTTCCTCCTTGCTCACCTTGGCTTCGTACTTGACCAGCTCTTAGTGCGCGAAGCACTCCTCTGAGGCACTGCTGCGCGTGCGGTCCATTGATGCAGCGGCAGACACGGCTTTGGGACACGACGTCTGGGTGGTTTCGCGCCATTAAGGCGAGTACTGCTCGGGATTCCTTCCTTTTTCCCGCGCAAAGCGGTGTCGAGGAGCGGCGTCCGAGCCCTGGTTATAAGTTAGTAACCTTCGAAAACATTTCTCCTATCGCATCGTCGCCATGGGCTTCATTAGTGATTTCTTCAGAGCCTACGTTGATGCGATGGAGGATGCGGGCATCATCGAGGGCTTCTTCATCTTCGTGCTCTTCGTGTTCTTGATTTCGATGGTGTACAGCCTGCTGTTCGTAGCAGTGGTCCTCTTAGCCGTGGCCTTGTGCAATTTGTGTTCTGGCGCTGGGGCTGGTGCTGCGACGGTGGCGCAAGCTGCGCCGGAGGAGCCAGATGCGGCGGAGGGGCCAGCTGCGGTGGAGGAGCTTGTGGCGGCGGTGGAGCGGGCTGTGGTGGAGGAACCAGCTGTTCCGCCGGTGGCTGAGGTGGCAGATCTTCCCGCTGGAGGTGAGCCGGCTGCTCGAGTCGTCTATCGCCGTCGCGCGACTCGCGACTCGGCTTCGGGTGAGCCAGGCTCCTCCTCCGGGGGCGTTCTGGAGCTCGAGAAGGAGTAGGAATCTCTGGGGTGCTGTTGCATCCGTGCTGAGTACTGGCAGTGTTCTTCGTAGGAGTAGAATTTGTATCCTCTGTTTCTCACTTATGTACTGAACTTAGTTGATGTATCCACTTTGCCTCCTTGGATGAATTTTTAAATGAGACTCGGATCTCTGAATTTTCCTCAGCCGTAGTAGATCTGATCTTGCAGCACAGATAGGATGCAGAGGTACTAGAATAATCTTGCTCTAGTGAGAAAATATATTTTTAGGGAATAACACTGCATTATATGGTACCAACCATTTGCAGTGGTAGCATAACATTTCAATCATATAGGTTGAACACAACAACTAAAAAAAACACCCTACAAGAAGTCCTTCTGTGTTCCAGCGAGCATTGACTCCCAGCAAGCATTCTACGGCTTGCGAGGGTTACATCTCGTGGAGGGCTCGGGCCCTTTCTTTAACATGCGGGATGCACAAGGTTCATATTGGGTGAGGAACCTTGTGAAGAAGGCATGTAGGAGACCACACACAAAATAATTTGCATACTGCAAAATAGTCCCATTCAAAGTTTGCATTAATTCCCAGGGGGGGGGTATATGCGTCTGGGGTCACATATACGGTTCCTGGTTTAAGTGATCTGTTGTTTCTTTTAAAATCTTTAACTGAAGAAAGAGCATGACATTCCATCAGGTGTCAACCAAGTGGTTAACAAGATGATAAGAACACCAAGTTTTTATTTCGGGCTGATTTGACATCAACCGGGGAACAGACAACAACCTTGCATTACAAGAAACACGAGAAAAACAAACAACAAACAACCATCCTCCTACTTCTTACCTACCAACATACAAGCTTCACTCAGGCTAACTAAACAGAGGTTCTACTCTGCTTGACGGCCTCTGGTTGTCGGTGGAGCGTGGGCGAGACGAAGGGTGGTGTCCACGTCTCCATCTTCCACGGGGTGGGGAACTACAGGTACGCCTTCGAGGATTACACCTTGCTCTTGGGGTTGCTGCTGAGCTCGGGCTAAAACTTGAGCTACAGATGCATCAAGGCTGTGGTCCAGCAAATCATCTGGGAACGGTTGTCCTGACTCCTGAGCTTGCACATGATTGAAAGTGGGTGGGTTCCTTGCTCGACTCAGTTCCAGGTGGGCTCGACCAAGGTGGCGCCTTGTGATTATGAGTTCCGCCATCAGGGAATGGAGGAGTCTTGTCATGGAGGCTCCATAGGTGACCAGGGTGATTACGGCAGGATCGACTTCTCTTTCAATGGGAATTTGAGCAGGCTCCTCTCCAAGCGGAGGAGTGACGGGAAGAAGGTGAAAAGCTCGACTCTGCGCTATTGCCGGTTCCGAGTACCGGAGACGGACAAGGCCTTCCCAGGCTGCTACCTGGAGGGCTTGATCTAGGGTGGGCATGCTCCTTCCATGAATCAAGTAGGCCTGACTTGTGCCCAACGGACACGAGTTAAGGTGCACGTCGGCTTGGAATTCACTCCCGGCAGGCGAGAGGGAGTTCTCGAACACCACATATCGGGGGCGAGCAGGGTTACCAAGAAAATGGCAGACGGCCTTCCAAAGCATCAGTGGAAACCCGCCATGATCTTCGGCAGTGGTTTCCAGAATGACCCTGGGGTTTGCCATTGGGTGGCTTTGGCTCGGGAGAAAGGATAAGAACACGGGATTCCTGCCTCAGGAGAGTTGGGTTGCTATGGACGGTGAGTGAGGGTGGGTATAGATGGCAGATGGAACGGGACCTTACAGAGGCTAGGTTGTGTCGGCTCCTTTCTATGGAAGAACCTGGTGAGCGTCTCTCCGGTAGTGGGGACAAGTCTTACTGTACTCTACTGTGAACCGATGCCTGGCCATGCCGGTTAGGCAGGGATGGGTCAAATCTGTTGACTCACTGTAGGGGAACGTCACAAACAAACAATAAACACACAAGGTATATGTAGTACCGGTGTACGCCTAATACTCGTGGTAGTGGGTAGTATACTAAAGTTCCCTAGGGGCCTTGGTTATAAATAGTTGATGAAGTCTCCATTTCATTACCTCGGGCTTCAGCTGGAATACTTGAGATTGGGGTTGCAACTGGAGTAGAATGGTTGACGTTGAACGAAAGTCTTCAGAAGTCTCTTGCTTTGTTGATATCGATGAGCTTGGCATTTGTAGATCAATCACCTTGATGTTGAATGTTGAATATTCAAAATGGGGCTTCTTCTTGTAGGTGCTAGCTAATTAGGTCTCCTTTGGGTTCATCGTCAAGTATTTTGAACAGGTACAAGAGGGTAGAAAAATTCTTGGAAAATCTTAAAATAGAAGGGTAAGACTCGGAAATATTTGAGAAGATGAGAAGAGTGGGAGTCATTTTTGGACTTCCCTAGATAAAGATATATTTTTGGTATTAATATATTTTTTTAACAAAATATTTTCCTTCCTAACTAACGTCCATGCTAACTAAGGTCTGTTACAGTCAGGATGGCTCTGATACCAAGTCTGTGAGGACCCCGGATTAACTATCCGAGATACTCGTTATGTTTCCTGCAACAATCCCATGATCAGTCTGTTGTTGCACATAACTCGAATTGGCATCACGGGACATCCATAAATACCGATTAAACGTACTTACGTGATTGAAGTGATCAGCTTCATCAGGTGCTTGCAGCGGAAATCACCAAACAATGTGGAGCCCAAGTCACTCGCCTTAACCCAACAGGCAGCTGACTGGGAAGCGCCCTAGTTCGCAGAGACGCCAGTGAACTCCTCCCCTTCGAACTGTTCCGCTTTAAAATCTGGCTAAGACAATAGCCAGGGACGAAACCAATATGAGTACATTTGATTGTACTCGCAAACTACCCCAACTTGAGTAAGCACTAGTTTTTATTTCTTAAAAACTTTTATTTGAAAAACTCTAAGAATCTTTTTAATAAAAAGGGGGGGGGGGGGGGGGTGAGAAGAAGTTTATACTATCCTTTAAGAAAACACCATTTTAGCTGTTTCTCCGGAACTCCTCCGGTATTCAACCATACCCCGATCATGATTCCAACCCCATCACCACCTCGTACCAACTCATTGGTACAGGTGGGAAATATTCCTTTCCAATTCAATTTCCTCAACACAAACCAGAGTTTGCAAAACTTTGCACATGGCCTTATTAGTTCTTCCCAACTGTCCATATCCGAGGACTCGGCTATTCGAATAGTTTTACCCTCTGCAGAGGTAGTACGCTTTTCCCACACCCATCCGGTCACTCATCGTGTCAGCCACGTCCCGCCATACCAGAGGTATGCGAAGTTGAGTTCCCGGCCATAGCCTGTCCTTTGCTCATGCTAGTATAGGACCCTGCCGCTACGACACTTTCCATCGACACTTAAATCCTCAGAAACTAAGTGTGAGGACTCGTAGTTCTGCCCGGCGGACCCAAGGGAGCCCTTCAATCCTCTTCCTCCGACATGTTCATACCGGCTTCCGGTAGACTTCAATGAAGAGGACCCAGGTCAGGGGGTAGGTCCTCAGACCATCCCCTCATGGAACGAGGTTCTCCTCGTTATTGAGGCATCCAGTACTAACACGAGCAAATTATATGACTACGCCCTTGCCCATATGTGGGTAAATGTGGTCGCACAGATTTTCGGCTGGGGATGTAAGTACAAGGACACAATGTGCATTTTTCTTTCCAAAAACAACACCATTCACCACTTCACAATTTCATCACCGACATCTCGGCATACCATAAATCATCCGAGGATTTTCAAAGGAGTTTTTGAATAAACAAAGTTTTTCCCAACCTATAGTTTTATTTAAACAAACTGATATTTCTACCTAGAGTGGCAAACTAGTTTTCCATAAACTTTTGAAAAGGTTTTCACAATCATTTCCAATTTTCATAACAAAATACTTTTAACCAAAACTTGGGCGGTTCGTAATCCCACCAAAAAGATTTTTATAGAAGGCTTTTGAGTGAAACAAAATTCATTTAGAAATCATTGTATACCACTACACCTCTATATCGGGTGTCTCAATAATATACTTGTATTTTGGAAAGGGGTTTTCAAAATCATAGCTTTCGTGGCAAACACCACATAAATCATTTATGCTAACACAGGTAAATCAAAATAGATGTATATAGGTGCAAGCTCAGTGAAGTAGCTTGCCTTGCTCAAAGTGGTACTGCATCTGATCTTCTGGTTCAATAAACTTCCCTTCCTCGATAACTCCGGCAACGTTCTTGTCTAAACGTTAAACAAACAATACAAACAATCACTACACTAACTCAATCAACATCACAACATTACAATCGTAAGTTCTACAACCAGCCACTGCATATATCAAGAAACACCATTTGGTTTCAATTTAATTGGATTAGCCTTTATTTAAATATTTTCAAACTAAGGCAGAAACCAGTTGTACACCAATTAATTCACCATTTAATCTATGTTGGTCACAAAAATTCAAACTAAAATTCTATGGGTAGCTACTGATGTGTAGAAGATCACCCAATTGGATTGGGGTCATTTGGAGTTACCAAACTCCCTACACATTTGTTTTAGTTCAGAAGGTTTTCAAACAAGTTTTGGCTACCAAACAAATTAGGTTGCTCCAAAAATTAAATCCTTTTAGGGGCAACTAACTTTGGCTACAAGTGATCTAACAAAATTGGTTTGAGCTTAATTGGACCTACTGATAAAACACACTAATTGAGTTAGTGCAGAAGGGTGCACTGAAGTTCAACCAAAGGCTAAGGAGTTTACACTACTCAATTAATTTTACCAAAATTTGGGGAGCTAAAGGATTCTAACACAAAGCTACCAAAATTGGTTTTAAGTCATTTGGATTAATATAACTCCAGAAACAAATGGTTTGGTGTTTCAAACCTTCTGGAGAATTTTTAATAATACACTTTTATTATTTATTTAAATGAGATGAGACCACTTTGGTGAGTTAAAGATTTTCATAAGCTTTCCAGAAAATTTGAGTTTGATTTATTTGGATTCCTAAAACTCGAGATATTGAATTTATAAGCTAGGTCCAGTACTGAGTTTTCCAGAGAGAAAGAATTAGAAAAATTCCTCTTTTCTGGAAAAAGTTGAAGAACCTGACAAGTGGGTCCTACACGTCAGCGACTCAGGTTTAAATCGCGCACTCTGGATAATGCTTAAACTTATGACAGGTGGGGCCAGCTTGTCAGCGGGTTAAAACACGAAGCGGTACGTGGCCGTTGATCTGAGATCGGACGGCTCACGGTGCTTGCAATCAGCGACACTTGTCCCGCGGCGGCGCCGGATTCCGGCGACGGCGAGAGTGGCCAGAGGGGGTACCTGGGTGGTCTAGGGACGGTGGAGAGAGCGAAGTTCGACGGCGGAGGTCGTGGAGAAGCTCGGGAGGTGATTGGAGCTTGACGGGGAAGCTCCTGACGTCGGCGGCGACCTCCTCCTTTGCCTCGGCCGGGCTCCAACTCCGGCGGGCTCTCTGCGGCGCATCCATGCATGAAACAGAGAAGAAAAGGGTGCATGAGGTTGCGGTGGTAATGGAGAGGCTGTTGCAGTGCAGAGAAGAGGAAAGGGGGGAGTAGTACGGCGCGGCCGTGATCGACCTCTTCTTCGGTGCGGCAGCGCACAGCCGTGGTTGCTCCCGGCGATTTCAGCGGCGTGCTTGCCCTCCTGGTGATGCACGGGAGTGAGTGGTGTGAGGGAGGGGGTTGTGGCGATGTGTGGGGAAAAGAGGGGGTGCGGGGGTGGATTTTATAGCGGAGGGTGCTTGCGGTGCTCCATGGCACGGTGGTGCGGAGGGAGTAGGAGTGATGCAGGAAGACACAATAATTATGGTATGAAAGACATGGAAAAAATAAATAAGGATAACACATAATACTTAATCCAAAAAGGCTAAGGCAAGGTCAAGACTAAGCAAACATAACATTGCTAAAACAACAACTTGAAAAGTTGTAAGGCTATCAAGCCTTCACATGTTTGATCTTCAAAATATCTTCAACTCCTTTGTAGCTTCATTGATCTTCAATTAGCACTCTAGAAACTTAGTCTTAACACCAAGGACTTGGTCTATGTCCAAAGTGAGACAAAACTTAGAAAGAGAGAAGATAGAAGGAAAGAACTAGTTGGTCTTCCAAAAATCTTCTCCAGGCTTCCTTGTAGCTTTCTTCTTGGTGTATTGACTTCATTTAATTTGGTAGACTTGATAGTTCTGCAGACTTGATGATGGTAGCATCAAGGTTGGTCTTGAACATAACTTAGTCACTATGAAGTCTAGGAGAAGGAGGAAAAAAGGAGAAAGAGAAGAAGACTTAGAAAAAGTAGGATGGTTGGTCTTCATGAACTTCCTCTTGATTTCTTCTAAGTAATTTTCTTCTTGGAGATGCTTCTATAGTCTTGCTTTCTTGGCCAAGTCCTTCCTTGATTTCCACTAATTCTAACTTAGTGGTTTTTGACTAGGAGAGTCATAAGACATAACATGCATCCTCAATTTTGCTAAGGAGGAATGTCATGTAATGAAGTGCAAAAATAATACTAAGGACTTAATATGCATGCCATGCTTATGAAAATGCTCTAAGGAATTGCAAGCAAGAAAGATGGTCAAAATATAGCTAAGGACCAAGGGTCAACAACAAGTCACTAAAATTATTCTAAGGAAAGTTAACACATAAGAAATGCTAAAATTTTGTAAGGAAAAAGTGTTGTCAAATACTTGTCAAATATTTTCTAAGGAAGAAATAGTTTTGTTTTGAGAGACAAAATAGTTTCTAAGTACTTTTTATCAACTAAAGTCATCAAATATGACTAAGTTATTTTATAACTCGAATATATGAATAAAAAAATATATATTTTTATAAATCTATTATATAATTAAAACACAGGATAACCAACGCTCTAGATTAGCTAGGAAAATTAGATTAAAGACTAACGGCCAAGATTAACTTTGTAACATCTGGTCGGCATTGCTTTAGATATGCGCATATAGTGTCCTTCTTCTTCACGTCTACAAACTATAGCCCGTCACGGTATAACCAAAGATGAGCTCTTCTCCAAATCAAAAAGAAGGAAAAGGAAAACGCGCTTTTGGTTCCGGTTGGATAGGAAGATCGTGCGGATTGCCGTCCAGACGAGGAACGCGTTGTCGTCCAGCCGGAGCATGATGTCCAGCACGTCGGCAGAGATCGTCAGGTAAAAGCAGGAGACGGGGCACGCGTCGATCTAGGTAGGACATTAGGACTCCACGTCTCCACGAAGGCTTCGGAAGGAACACCTGATCCATACATGCATGTAATTTAATTTCTGCTTAGGTCACAAGTCTAAGATAAGTACTACCCACGCCGTCGGAGCAGCGCCACGACGACAGAGCACGGCGATTGCCGTCCTTGGCTCGAGGCTGGCATCGAACTAGCTGTATTGGCAGCACGGACGACACAAAGGCATCGACTATTCGGCTAGCTATGCGCAGGCCCAGAGCTGAAAGATCAGCTCAGCGTATGGGTCATCATGATGAAGATGGCGGCTAGGCGTATGACGACGTTTGTGCAAAAGGGCGACGGCAAGACCAGCCAAGCTGGGAGGGCACAGGAGGCCACAACGCTAGGTTATCGAAATTCTCGACAGCGTGCCGCACGGAGATCCGTTTAAGCGGAACGCATGCAGAAGAGGGCAACATCATACACGGTCACTTAACGGCAGGGAGTGCCAGCGATTGATCGTCATGTGTGCATCGAACTTTCCAGCTTTTGCTTAGAGGTAAACTGAATTAATTGCCTCTTCATACGATTTCCATATGCTCCCATTATTTAATCTTCCGGCCAGGGCACATATGGCGAAGCTTTTCTCAGTGTGCCATTGTATTTGAATGCTGCACGTTAGTGCATACCATTGCCAAAGCCCTCATGCATTGATTCGTAGATGTTATTATTGTTGTTGTATGATTGGTTTTGATGTAACTGATGGACGTTCAGAGTTAAATTTTCTGCGCAAATGATGTTGGAGCAGAGAGGCCACGGTGATAGGAGCAGAACCTGCATGGCCGTTGGCGAAGGGGTTGGAGCTGGACGAGGACTCTGGACGGGATGAGTAGTGCGGAAGCAGTGGGAACAATCAAGTTGAGAGCTTTGTGTCTGATACTATGAAGAGGAACGGAAGGAGAAGAATGAAGAGAAGAAGTAACTATTGCATCTGGAGTGTTTATATATAGGTACATCGGTAAAGCAAAACAAAAATACCGTATCTTTCCTACAAGAATTCAGGAGGGAGAGCGAGCCGGCGGCCTTGCACTGCCACATACGGCACCAGCGTAATCTCCATGGTTAAGCTAGATCGCGCCCGGATCAGGAGTTCAGAACTTGCGTGGCCGCAAGCACATGGCATATGAATCAACGAGCTTTGGCCGAGCTGCAGTGGACTAGAACTTGAAACCCTGTATGCCGATAAGTTTGGAGACAACAAATAAGATAGCTGACGACCACCAACACCACCACGCAGGTTAGCCTGCAGCCCCTGTGTTGTACTTGCACGAGAATGTTGCTGCATGATGAAAGGATGGATTCGAGGTAAGCAGGTAAGATCTCCGCATCTATGCAAGAGCCAGATGGAGAGCACAACAATGGAATTAAAAGAAAACTTTTTCTTGACTATTGTGTTTCTATCCGGCGTATTACTCACGGTGTCATGGTGGGGGTGGTGAGATGATCTGGATGAAGCACGGTAGAAGATGTGTCAGAACTCAGAAGGTACAGAAATTCACCATTAAGTGTAATTTGAACAGTTCTAAGTTTGTATATTGCATTTTTCGGTCAAAAAATATTTCTATTTTTAGATCACTCGACTAATGATGCCACTAATTTCCTAATAATCCTAATTTTTATAACTGTATTGCACATATAAGTATTGGTTGCACAAGAAAGCAAATTGTTGCTACTCTGTCTCGCCATCTATGCTTGAAACAACAACTAATTAAAGCTTGCTGCGTCAGTTCACGTAAAACCTTACATTATTATTTTTATAATATTTAGTCTCTTCATTTTGCAGGTTTTAGATCATTTTACATAATGATTTGTGAAAAACATGGCAATAGGATTTCAGTAAAATCATTTGGGCAGATCTGAGGTAGCGTTTACTTCTTGCCTTCTTTCTAATTGCTCAATCAGCAGGTCAATTTTGGTAAACAATAATAACAGGATTATTCGTACTCTCCCGTAAAAATGTAAAAGGGTTACAGGGGGTAATAATTGAGGTTTTCCGTTGTTAAATAAGGAGGACGGGAAAAGTGCACTATTTCACATAAATAGCAGTTCATAATGCTTATAATACAAAAATGGATACATATTGGAGTGGGTAACTCAAAGTAGTTCACAGAAATATTCTTTTTGACCTTCAGGTATGCATAGATTTATATGATTAAGTGTGACTCAAGTAGGCGTTAGTTGAAGTTTTTTGAAAAAAGATAGGATAAGATTTAAGGTCTTTAGTATGGCGAGCATAATTATACAAGGATAGGAAAAAATACTACATACACACAAAACAACACGTATATTGATGTGTGCATACAAACTCAGTCAACAAGAAAATATGGAAGACATTTTTTACAAGCTGTTGCAACGGGAGGAGCTTCGGGGGAGACACACAAAAACAAAAATTCTTATTAGTTTACTCATCCATATGCAATGGTTTTAACGCTCACTATTTACCCTATGAAGCATAGTCGAACTCATATATCTTGGTCCACGTCCTTTGTATCACCATAATAAATTCAAATGGTAGTATGGTACATGAATGATCTTTAGAAAAAAAATCCACAGTGATGGGACATAATTGATTGTCCAAATTTGGCAAAAGAATACGAGTTGAAAGTTGTAGTCTGCTTCTACATAATCGAACTTATAACACTTATAACATGCTGAAAAGTTCTATCACCCAAAATTGAAGAGTGAGTAGTTGAAAAGCTATGTAATTGAAATCATAAATAAACTTATTTGATCACTTACTATGGTCTTAAAATGTTCCAAGAATGGTATAAAAACATAAATACATTAGATGCTGATTCAAAAAATCCCATTGCTAGCCGCGCAATTTGCGCGGGCCACCCAGCTAGTTTTAATTATTAAAATAACACCTAAAAAGCATTTAATCAATATTTACTCAAAAATCATTGAAAATAATTTTACAAAAATAATAGAGTATTCCTACGGCCAATACTTAGGCATACAAAACTATGGCAAAAGAGTTTGCTCAAAAATCTATTTTAAATTCAAATATAGCCAAAATACTATTTAAACAACTTTTAAAATTTATCTAAGTTAATTTCGACAATACCGCAAAATAAGCATACCAAAAGTTTCTACTAATCATAAGCTTTCCAAAAATATATTTTTCATAAAATTTGGACAAAGGAGTAAAAATTAATAATAGTTTTAAAACGAGGGACTAAACTGTGATGCGCAGGGGCTAAATTGTCAAGAAGACTAAAAGATTCCTCGCGCTGAAGTCCCTGGGCGACGTGGCGTCTTCTGATTGGTGCGCTTCCTCCAGGCGGGCAATGCGGCGTGGACGCGGACGGACGCGGACAGCGACGTGGCGCGATCTTATTCGCCGATACCGGTTCGTGGATGGATCCAATCTGCGCCGTAGGATTTTGATCTAACGAACGAGATCTAATCGGCCTAAAACGGGCGGCGCGACCTGCCGGACTTGCGCCGGTGACCAAATTCTGCGGCGGCGCCATGGCCGGCGTGGACGCATGCGACGGAGGAGAGGGGTTCGGGATGCGCGAGTCGTACCACTGGGTGCAGAGTGTCGAGGCGAAGTCGAGGAAGGTGTCGCGGTGGACGGGGACGCACTGATTCGCCGTGAATACCTCGCCGGAGTCGAGCGAGCGGCGGCGAGCTTCGGTCGAGCACGGACACGACGATCTGGGGCAAAACAAACCACGGGAAAATTCATACGGGTGCGCACGGACATCGCAAAGAAAATGGGGCAGGGGAGAGAGCTCGAGGTGGTCGAGGCTCACCGGAAAACGCGAGGAACGGCGGCGGCAATGGCAACACGGCGGCGGCGATTGCGGGCAGCCTGGGGGCGTAGAGGCTAGGGTTTCTAGGGGGTTTTGGAGCGGGGTTTGTGGGGGTTTATATGGGGTAGGATTCCTGAGAGAATCGCGATCAAATCGCAACAAATCGAGCCGGATTTGATTAGGGTTCGGTGAGGTGTTCTTGCGCGTCACGGTGGCGAAGGAGATGACATGCGGGCCCGGGGTGTCAGCGGGAGAGAGAAGGAAAAGGGCCGCGGTGGGCTGCGGGCTGGACAGACTGCTGCTGCGCGCGCGAGAGATAGAGGGAGGAGGAGAGATGGGCTCGGCCCAGTAGCTAGGGTTTCGAATTTTTTTCTGATTCTTTTCTTTTCTGAAAATCTTTCAATTATTCATAACCTTTAAATTATGAATCCTTTTGGATTCAAACCAATTTCTATAGTTTTATAAAAGCCAACTCTTTAATTTGAAAACCTCAAATAATATTTTTCAAAACATTTTGTAACTAAATTTTTGAAATGTGTATAAATGAATTTTGGACACATGAATGTCATTTGAAAACTATAGGGTTTTATAAATTCCTTTTAAACTTATATTTTAAACCAAAGCAAAATATGAGTAATAAGATTATATATCACTCAAAAGATAACTAGCATAAAACTAATTTTGTTTAAAAAGGGTTTGATGATTCAAAATGAATTCAAAACTCATTTTAAAAACCAAATAAATATTTTCCTTCAAAGGCAATACTATAAACTTGAAAATATAGAATAGGTAAGTAATAGAATAATTCCCATAAAACAAACAATTCACAACCAAACACACTTTTTCAAATAGAAATCATTTTGATTTCCGAACTAAGTTTTTAATAAACAATATGACACTTGATGTCAAAATTAAAATAGGTTTTAAAACAATCAAATGTGGCTTAAGTAAAACTTAAATACCACAAGATGAACAATTGCAAAATATACATATTTCAACAGATACAAACAATTTACAAACAACATTAACAGAACAATACATAAAAGTCAAAAGAAAATTTTGGAGCATAAATGCTCTACTAATATATTTTCTTAAAAATGTTTTCAAGTGGAAATTTATTTCCCACTTTTGAAATATCAAAATGCAAACAAAGCTATATGATGATGAATGCATGCATGATTTTCTTTTCAAAGCAAAATACATAATAGTTTTCAAAAGTTTTAAATTTTTCTGATTTTTCAACTTTTTGAAAAACTTGGGATGTTACAGACTACCACCCTTAAAAGGAATCTCGTCCCGAGATTCGGGAAGGCTAGCAAAAGGTTATGACTGGGGTATCTGGGTGGGCTACCACCCTTAAAAGAAATTCGTGTTGGCAGTCAACTTCAAGATGTAAACTTGATTGATAACATACCATTCACCAAGCTAGGTTCCTCAACCACTGCTTCCACATTGATGTGGTTTACATATCCTTTTTCAAAAGGCTTTGACTTGGCAGCTTCTTCGGCCTTCAACTTAGCTGGGCATTTATTGGCATAATGACCCTTGTTCTTGCATTTGTAGCACATCACCTTGCTGATATCTCTGTATTTAGGATTTGGACGGTGTTGTCCATTGTTAGGGTTATGGCCAACAAGTCCATTTCCCTTGTGATCCCCATTGTTTCCCTTGGATTCACTCTTGTGATCACGTTGTTTGAGGTGACTCCCTCTATTATGGTGATTCCCCTGTTTGTGGCTGTGGTTCACCTCAGGAGTATGGTGTCTTTTGAATGAAGGCTCAGAATGATGTTTGTTGATACTCAGCTTTCCCTTCATATTTCCAGTCTTCCTGATATTATCCTCCAGTATGAGTGCTTGGTCCAATAAGGCCTGATAATCCGAAGCGTGTGTGACTGTGAAAGGGACTTTCATCTCGTCGCAGAGTCTTTTGAGAAAACTTTCCTTCCTCTTCTCCTCGGTATCTATACCTTCAGGGGCATAATGAGACAACGTATAAAAGTCATCTCTATACTCTTTGAGTGTCCTGTCCTCTTGCCTCAGGTTTAGGAACTCTTCTTGCTTTAATTTCAAAATGTCAGAGGAGATGTGAGCATTGCAAAATTCTTTCTTGAACTCTTTCCAAGTTATAGTACCACAATTGCGAGTGCTTTGATAAGTTCTCCACCATTGAATAGCAGGTCCTTCCAAGAAATAAGATGCAAAATCTACTTTCTCTTTGTCGGTGCACTCACAGGTTACTAGATCCTTTTCTACTGATTGTAGCCAGTCGATTGCCGCAATTGGCTCATTTGCAGGGTCGAAAGTGTAAGGTTCAAGACTTAAAAATTTGACAAGTCTATCCATCTGGGTAAGGGGTGGTGGTGGTTCACTTTGATTTGCTTTGATCTGGGTCATCATGGTCATCAGCTGGGTTTGTGTTGCCATCATCTTCTGCAACATTGTTTCAACGTTGTTGGTGCTGGTGTTGTTGTTGTCTTCAGGTGCACTCTGGGGAGACATCTGTGGGTTTTGGAATAGATAAGTACAAGATAGACAGATTCTAAGGGAAATATTTCTACCCATACAAGCATTCACATAACACAACACAAACAAGCTCAAAACAAACTTTAAACTTTCAAACTTTTCTCTTGACTTCAAACCCAGGTAACAACGGATATTCTGAAAATACAAGCCTAAGTACTGCCATACCACAATTTTGGTTGGTCAATAATGAAAACTAACGTCGTCTGACAAAATTCTAGGGTTGGTGGGTGACTACTCTCTCTGGTTCTTGCTGGAACACTCGGTGGAGGCCTTAGTCTTAGGGCGCTTCATCCTTGAGTTCTCCTCTTCGAATGACTCCCTTGCGAGTTGGGCACATTGCTCCCGAAGGGCTGCTATCGTTGCTTCCTGTCTGTCGACCTTGTTTAGAAGCTTCAAATTTTCAGCTTCAAGTCTTTGATTGGTCGTCTCACGCTTCTGCTTCTGCAATTCTTCGGAGACTATTATTTCTATAGTGGTCTCGATCTCCTTCCTCTGCTCCTCAATCAACTCCTTGGCCTCGTCCGTCATCTTCATCTCAGCATGGAGTGCAGTGGTAGCTATATGTGTTGCTAACTCCAGATCTTCCATTTGTAGCTCTGTAGGGTTTAGCTTCTCGCGATCCTTTCCACTCCAGTGGGGTAGTCCATTAGCATTACGCCTCCCGAAGCGACGGTAGGGAGAGTTTTGGGGCAGCATCTCGTAGAATTCCTCACAGATACGTGATAGTGCCTCATGTTTTGCTAGCAGAAGGCCAGTCTCCCAGGTGGGGTACACCCTCTTGTAGACAATTGCCTCGGTGGGAATCCTGGTAGTACCAGGTAGGATCTCTGTCTCAATCTCCCAGCGTTGCTTATTGGTTATCTCTGAGGGTATCGTCCTTATTTTGAAGGTTGGGGGAACCAAATCAAGATCTTTGCAGATACCATTCAGTTGAACTCCAAAAGGACAAGTCACGCTGTCTCTCGGAATCTCCGTGAAGGTGAAGGGGACCATCTAAACAGAATTTGAGGAAACAAGATTAGATCAAGTGTTACTAGAATAAGTTCAAAAGAAAAGGAAGAAACAAGATTAAACTTTTATAGTAGAGTAAATTAGCTTTTAATTCCTATGGCCAGCCTATTTCTATCCAGACTTAGGGTTTCGAACCTACAGGCAACACAGTGCTCTGATACCATCTGTAGCGTACCTGCACTTAGAAATTGGCAAGGTACCTGTGTATAGTGCAAACCCCTGGATCGATTCATTTGCACACACAGTTAAGATGAAATATCACAACATTGTATCATTATTACACGTGATCCAGTACTTGGAAAATATTCATTACAACTTGCATAGCACGAAGCTATTTGAAAGAGTAAAGCAGCGGAAAATTATTCTTCATGGAGTCTCCATCATCATCATGTGCCACAGGCGAAAACATGTTGGTTGCAGACTCGAAACCCTTAACGAAACTCACTCGTCGTCAGAACAATCTGCAACAAATAAAATTTGCAACAGAGTGGGTCAGATACCATTAAAAATGGATCTGGCAAGTGACACTATGTGGACACTTAATGGAATAACTCTATAGCCTATATGCATATTTGGCTGGTGGAGTTCAAGGCTGTTTTGCATAAAAGCCAATTTTGCCTAACACTTTGTAAAACATTTTCTTCAAATGTTTGAGACAATATGGCATGAAATCCATAGTCTCGTCTACCCTTGTTCACCCATCAAGTTTTACTTAGAGAAATTGAGATGTTGGGAGCCTCCGTTGACATCCTTGATCAGCTGCTTGAATTGTCCGTAACCGGGGACACGGCTAAGTACTTAGTTTTAACTCTGCAGAGGTTGTGCACTTTCACCATTAGACCCAACAAACCCAAACTATCCTCAAGCACTCAAATTGTGCTAAGGAAAAGGAGAGAGTTGAGACGAGACTTTTCAGAAGCATTTTCCCATCCCATACTGACTTGACGCGCTCCCATTCTAACCATTCTACCACCACCTGTCAAGTCGGGACGAGTCCACGCAACTTAATCCATCTAGCCAGAGCCCATATGACTAATGGCTGCACGGTAAGCAACTTCACTTAGAGAAACATTGGTCCCTTTAATCCTGGGTGGCAATCCACAAGTGAATAAACACTCAACTCTGGCAGCCATGCAATCCCAAATCCACCCAGGTGATAAATTAACTTAGTAGAATTTAAGCTTTGAATAAAACAAATTTGCATAGCATCAATAATTCTACCAAGTTATCAATAGGATTCTAGACACAACTAGTGTAAAGGAGATAGTAGTTTTAGCATAGCAATACTATCCTACACATGCATATAAGGAAATACACTAAGTCATGCATAGAAAAATACTTAGGAAATTTATGGGGGTGTGCCACTTGCCTTGGCAAACAGGAGTGTAGTAGTAGCAGTTGCAACCACTTTCGTCTCTCTCCGGAATTTCTAATAAGTCAAACAAACCACAAATAAACATACAATCATAATGCATCACTTAGAAAATATTATGATATGCATGAGATGCAGGAAGACACAATAATTATGGTATGAAAGACATGCAAAAAAATAAATAAGGATAACACATAATACTTAATCCAAAAAGGCTAAGGCAAGGTCAAGACTAAGCAAACATAGCATTGCTAAAACAACAACTTCAAAAGTTGTAAGGCTATCAAGCCTTCACATGTTTGATCTTTAAAATATCTTCAACTCCTTTGTAGCTTCATTGATCTTCAATTAGCACTCTAGAAACTTAGTCTTAACACCAAGAACTTGGTCTATGTCCAAAGTGAGACAAAACTTAGAAAGAGAGAAGATAGAAGGAAAGAACTAGTTGGTCTTCCAAAAATCTTCTCCAGGCTTCCTTGTAGCTTTCTTCTTGGTGTATTGACTTCATTTAATTTGGTAGACTTGATAGTTCTGCAGACTTGATGATGGTAGCATCAAGGTAGTCTTGAACATAACTTAGTCACTATGAAGTCTAGGAGAAGGAGGAAAAAAAGGAGAAAGAGAAGAAGACTTAGAAAAAGTAGGATGGTTGGTCTTCATGAACTTCCTCTTGATTTCTTCTAAGTAATTTTCTTCTTGGAGATGCTTCTATAGTCTTGCTTTCTTGGCCAAGTCCTTCCTTGATTTCCACTAATTCTAACTTAGTGGTTTTTGACTAGGAGAGTCATAAGACATAACATGCATCCTCAATTTTGCTAAGGAGGAATGTCATGTAATGAAGTGCAAAAATAATACTAAGGACTTAATATGCATGCCATGCTTATGAAAATGCTCTAAGGAATTGCAAGCAAGAAAGATGGTCAAAATATAGCTAAGGACCAAGGGTCAACAACAAGTCACTAAAATTATTCCAAGGAAAGTTAACACATAAGAAATGCTAAAATTTTGTAAGGAAAAAGTGTTGTCAAATACTTGTCAAATATTTTCTAAGGAAGAAATAGTTTTGTTTTGAGAGACAAAATAGTTTCTAAGTACTTTTTATCAACTAAAGTCATCAAAATATGACTAAGTTATTTTATAACTCGAATATATGAATAAAAATATTTTTTTTTATAAATCTATTATATAATTAAAACACAAAACAATCAACGCTTGAGATTTACCACCGTAAAACTACAATGTATAAACGGTGGAGATTTAATCAGAAGTACACGGCATGGCAGCTAGGAACCGCGCGGATAGATGTCCAGCATCAGCACGTACATGAATCTTAAAAGGAATATGCTAAAGTTTTGGAAATACACGATAGGTAAGCTGATGCCCAAACGGACACATCCACGGCCCAATATAAACACATGTACGTAACCACCACGCCTGGACACCAGCCAATCGAAACACACGCCAATACCAGCATATCGAGATCAATCAATACCAGTCGCATCGGCAAACGAAGGCACGCGGCACAGAACAAGGCAGCGGGATGCCGGCGGATCAATGGCAACAACATAGAACTATTCCCTTATTTGGAGCAAGAGCAGTTGCTGCTAGGCTACGTCAAGAAGGAGCTGCAGGACGACGCCGGCCGCCGACCACCTGCGGCTGGTAGGCTTCATCGAGAAGGGGCTGAGGGATGATTTCGTCCGGCGACCACAAGGCGGAGCACAGAAACATGAAGGAGCTCGGCTTCCAAGGGTTCCGGCACATGTAACGGCGATCGGTCGGAGATTTAGATTGATCGATCAGCGTCGTAGAAGTATTAAATCGTCACCAGGGTTATGGACATACTCCTACACTATTGGGTCAATTCTAGGACACCATGCATCCCCATCATCATCATGCACCCAAGCATCATGGCCAGCATCTTCAAGGATTCTATCCCCGGACGATGCCGGGACAATTTACCATGGATCGGCCGTAGCTTCAAGGATCCTATCCCCGGATGGATGCCGGGACAAATTTACCATGATCGACCGGAAATTCTTAGATTGATCAGATGGATGCAAGGAACAATGTACCATCGATCGGCCGGAAATTCTTACATTGATGCAGTAGGATTAATTAATGGAGGATGTGTAAGGATTCTTTCATTGACCATAGCCAGCGCCGACGACAGATATGTGCATGGATGCAGGATAATAGACACGATCATCATCCGGCACGCGAAGCACAACTTGCAGGTTATCTGCTAATGAATCGGCCGTGGAGATTTGCCAATATTAAGTTTTTAAGTTTCATCATTGCAGACTTGCATATGTATCTAACGTGCCAAGTGCTAAAATAAAAAGGCACTTTGCGATTAGGGCAGACTGTCGCAACCTACGACGGAGCGTATGGGAACTCTCAATTCTTTTTGCTCTAGACTAGATCGCACACCATGCACCGGAGAAAAGCAGCAGAAATACAACTCTAATCAATAACCAATTAACCTCAGTCAGACGTGCTGGCCAGATAGAAGGTGAAGAAGTGACATATTGATGCCTCAAAACCATGTTCAAGGCAACAGCAAACAACATCCGAATTCCTCGACATCTTGAAGTTCTCAGGAATCGCAGGCCATCAGCTAAAACTCAATGCAGATTTGCCCATGCTGCTCCTACGAAACATCAACCAAGCAGCAGGTTTGTGCAACGGTATGAGAATGACAATAGCACTTCTTGGCAACAAGGAACAAACAATTACGGGAACCCACGTGGGTGAAATACATACCTCGGATCATCTATCACCCAGTGAATTAAACCATTCGTGCTGAAACGATGGCAACATCCTTCATCAGTGTGCTTCGCAATGACCATAAATAAGAGCCAAGGTGAATCCTTGAACAAGGTAGGAATATATTTGAACAAGCAAGTATTCTGCCATGGGTAAGTATATGTGGCATTATCGAGGGTACAAAAAAGAAGGGTTGAAGCTGCTAATAGATGAGAATTGAGTGTCCAAGTGAAGACAGCCACGAAGATATTGTCTATAGGGAGATGTTCTAATTTACAGAGGAAAAGAAGACACTGAAAATCATGGATTCCTTATGAACAACACAGAGTAAAAAATCTAGATTGTTTTTGTTTTGAAAGCAGGACATACAATTTTCAATTTAGCAAGTCTGTTCCTACTTGCTTACCATGTTTCACATGACGTTCTTTTCACATACCTACATACATGTATCTTTCACGTTTCTATACAAATTTCATGTTTCAACTTATTATTTATGTGCTTCTGAATTAATTTCACAGAGCATAAATTAGTCCTAAATTAATATATCTCTTACCATTAGTACATAATCCAAATCTCGCTTATATTATTTATCTCAGCAAATGGCTATACCATGGAGATTTTATCTCTTATTTTGTCATCTGGGAGATGGAGAAGCATAATGAATTTACCTGTCTCCCCTCCTGTCCCAGATGAACTAGCTCTGTTGCTACTGCTCTGTTTCCCATTGACACTTCCAGCTGACGTCAATGAACTAGCTCCCATTGACACTAGCTCTGTTGCTCAACAAGACAAGTGACGTCAATGAACTAGCTCTGTTGCTACTGCTCTGTTTCCCATTGACACTTCCAGCTGACATTAGATCCCATGCTTAAAGAAACGACTATGAATCATCCTGTAATCTAAATTGGGGAAATTAAAAAATTACAAATAGAAATGCGGAAGCAACAGTGCAGCTGTGCAAGGTAAGACTGGAGCAGCGAAGCATGTACTGCCATACCTGCCGAATGCATGCTGCAGCTGTCGCCTTTGAACGAGGGCGACACAAGCGGCGAGCCCGAGCCACGAGCGTCGGAGCGGCGGTGCCGCCCGACGAGTTGTGGTTTTCAGATCGAGCCGTCAGGGAGGACGAAGTGGCGCTGCTACCCTCTGCAGGTTCGACCAGCCGGCAGTCCGGACGGTCACGACATCGATGGACACTGCCAATCAATCGTCCCCGGTGTCGTCGTGGAACTTGGGTACGTGGAGGTTGAGACTGGAGCAGTAGACCGCCCAGCCTTCCGGATGCTGGATGCAGCTGCCCCCAAACCAATACAAATCAGGGCACGCGAACTGGACAAGTGAGATGCCAGCGCCAGAGCGAGAGCGGTCGCCGGAGTCGAGCGCCGAGGTTGGGATCTTGGGGTAGAGCAGTCAGGGACTGATGCGGCGACGCTGAGCTGCGCGTGCGCAAGTGACTAGGACGAGAGCAGCAGAGTTTTCTTTACCCACCAAAAGAAGGAAAGCTGGGAAATCTTTGCATCGAATGAATCATGGTTGAGCCAAAAAAAATAATCCTAGGAAACTGAGAGCAGACACACTGAAAAAAATGTTTCAAAGGGTTGCATGTCCATAGCTTTGTGGGACAAGAAAATAATAGAGATATGCAACGTTAATAACAAAAATTAGTATAATTAATCTACTTTATAATAAAAATAAAACGAAAATTGTCTACACAAAATCGAAGAACAATTTAAGTCGACATGAATCACCGACTACTGCGAAGACATAAATCAGGATTATCTTATATTTTCCTTTTCACCATAAAAGTCATTTTCTAAAATAATAACATTACACGGATTGGGAACACACATTATGATTTAGGCTGACTATAAACGTGTTAAAGTGAGAAATGTAAATGGTTGAGTTTAAATAGGAGCCGATAAAAAACAACTTACATCTCCACAAAATATCTAAAACCAAACAATAATAATTAGCGATTCTTAAAATTCTAAAATTAATACACATATATATCATATAATGTTTGACTAAAATATAAAGATATGGCAGCAAAACGAAACGTCAAAAATTGTCTAGCCGCGCAATTGCGCGGGCCATCCCGCTAGTTTTAATTATTAAAATAACACCTAAAAAGCATTTAATCAATATTTACTCAAAAATCATTGAAAATAATTTTACAAAAATAATAGAGTATTCCTACAGCCAATACTTAGGCATACAAAACTATGGCAAAAGAGTTTGCTCAAAAATCTATTTTAAATTCAAAATATAGCCAAAATACTATTTAAAGAACTTTTAAAATTTATCTAAGTTAATTTTGACAATACCGCAAAATAAGCATACCAAAAGTTTCTACTAATCATAAGCTTTCCAAAAATATATTTTTCATAAAATTTGGACAAAGGAGTAAAAATTAATAATAGTTTTAAAACGAGGGACTAAACTGTGATGCGCAGGGGCTAAATTGTAAAGAAGACTAAAAGATTCCTCGCGCTGAAGTCCCTGTGCGACGTGGCGTCTTCTGATTGGTGCGCTTCCTCCAGGCGGGCAATGCGGCGCGGACGCGGACGGACGCGGACAGCGACGTGGCGCGATCTTATTCGCCGATACCGGTTCGTGGATGGATCCAATCTGCGCAGTAGGATTTTGATCTAACGAACGAGATCTAATCGGCCTAAAACGGGCGGAGCGACCTGCCGGACTTGCGCCGGTGACCAAATTCTGCGGCGGCGCCATGGCCGGCGTGGACGCATGCGACGGAGGAGAGGGGTTCGGGATGCGCGAGTCGTACCACTGGGTGCAGAGCGTCGAGGCGAAGTCGAGGAAGGTGTCGCGGTGGACGGGGACGCGCTGATTCGCCGTGAATACCTCGCCGGAGTCGAGCGAGCGGCGGCGAGCTTCGGTCGAGCACGGACACGACGATCTGGGGCAAAACAAACCACGGGAAAATTCATACGGGTGCGCACGGACATCGCAAAGAAAATGGGGCAGGGGAGAGAGCTCGAGGTGGTCGAGGCTCACCGGAAAACGCGAGGAACGGCGGCGGCAATGGCAGCACGGCGGCGGAGATTGCGGGCAGCCTGGGGGCGTAGAGGCTAGGGTTTCTGGGGGGTTTTGGAGCGGGGTTTGTGGGGGTTTATATGGGGTAGGATTCCCGAGAGAATCGCGATCAAATCGCAACAAATCGAGCCGGATTTGATTAGGGTTCGGTGAGGTGTTCTTGCGCGTCACGGTGGCGAAGGAGATGACATGCGGGCCGGGGTGTCAGCGGGAGAGAGAAGGAAAAGGGCCGCGGTGGGCTGCGGGCTGGACAGACTGCTGCTGCGCGCGCGAGAGATAGAGGGAGGAGGAGAGATGGGCTCGGCCCAGTAGCTAGGGTTTCGCATTTTTTTCTGATTCTTTTCTTTTCTGAAAATCTTTCAATTATTCATAACCTTTAAATTATGAATCCTTTTGGATTCAAACCAATTTCTATAGTTTTGTAAAAGCCAATTCTTTAATTTGAAAACCTCAAATAATATTTTTCAAAACATTTTGTAACTAAATTTTTGAAATGTGTTTAAATGAATTTTGGACACATGAATGTCATTTGAAAACTATAGGGTTTTATAAATTCCTTTTAAACTTATATTTTAAACCAAAGCAAAATATGAGTAATAAGATTATATATCACTCAAAAGATAACTTGCATAAAACTCATTTTGTTTAAAAAGGGTTTGATGATTCAAAATGAATTCAAAACTCATTTTAAAAACCAAATAAATATTTTCCTTCAAAGGCAATACTATAAACTTGAAAATATAGAATATGTAAGTAATAGAATAATTCCCATAAAACATACAATTCACAACCAAACACACTTTTTCAAATAGAAATCATTTTGATTTCCGAACTAAGTTTTTAATAAACAATATGACACTTGATGTCAAAATTAAAATAGGTTTTAAAACAATCAAATGTGGCTTAAGTAAAACTTAAATACCACAAGATGAACAATTGCAAAATATACATATTTCAACAGATACAAACAATTTACAAACAACATTAATAGAACAATACATAAAAGTCAAAAGAAAATTTTGGAGCATAAATGCTCTACTAATATATTTTCTTAAATATGTTTTCAAGTGGAAATTTATTTCCCACTTTTGAAATATCAAAATGCAAACAAAGCTATATGATGATGAATGCATGCATGATTTTCTTTTCAAAGAAAATACATAATAGTTTTCAAAAGTTTTAATTTTTTTATTTTTCAACTTTTTGAAAAACTTGGGATGTTACAGTAATAGTGCTATCATCCACTTCTTCAGGGTTATCAACTTGCACCACCGGCTGTGCATTTTCTTGCAGAACCAGATTCAGAAAATCATTAAGCTCTAAGAAATCTGCCTCTTCCAGCCGATGAACACCATTGTTGAATGGCTGCTGAGGTAAAATGATATCAAGATTCTGTCCAATCTGGTTCACATTTGCTTGGGGAGGGAAAACAACAGCATCCGCATCAGCATTGTCAAAGTTGTTGTCATTGTTATTGGCAAAGCCACAACCTGTTGCGGCCAGACAGGACAGACAATCTACACACACTAGTACAGAACGACACATCGGATACCTCTCTATGGTAACGGCACGAGATAGGCGACGGAAAATCACGCTTTCCACGCGGCCGGTGCGTACAATCCTGACCTGGGCCACGCCTGGCCCGCCAACATTGTCAACGGAGGAAGTATTAACTCCGTCACCCATAATGTTGGCAACGGTCATATTTCTTCTCTGTTTCCGATATGTGGTTCTATGGCAATGGAACCTTTTCTATGTCCATTTACAATGTGGACACGTTCCATCTTCTTGGAATTCGAAGCGAGGCGAGTAACTGCTATGGTGTAGTGGCACCGCCCACTACTCCTTAAAAACCCCAATCCCTGCTAGCTCAAGACGCCACAGAATCTGCTCTCCATCTCTCCCGCTCTCTCCCTGCTACTGATTAGCAAAGATGCCTCGCAGCCACGACACACAGGAGCACACTCTGTCACCGCGGGATAGTCCCCCCGTTAGCGGAAAGTCCGTTGAAGGACCGATGCCAGAGATGAGCGATGATGAAGAACTCGCCAACTACCATGATCCCACCTTGACGCTGGGCCCGCCGAAGGTTGATTCCGATGAGGAGTCAACCGAAGAGGGGAAGGAGGATGAGGACGAGGCGGAGGCGCCGGTTCCGAAGAAGGGAACCCCAGCGACGGAGAAGAAAGCCGCTGCCACCGCCTCCGATATGCCACCACCGCCGCCACCACCACCTCCGATGGCCCCCAACAAGTGAGGCCGTGAGAAGGAGGAGGATTGTAAGGAAGCAGGGCGCAAGAAAAACAAGAAGTGGCTAGTAGTAGTAGTTCTATAAGTTCTCCATATGTAATTTACTTTATTATTATTAATATGTACTGCGTATGTAATGTAGTAATCACTAATATTAATATAAGTATCCTAGTGGTTTTCTCCATATGGTAGAGATTAGGGAAAATAATATTCCAGAGAGTAGAAGAAATTCCAGAGAGTCGGCGCATAGGCCCCACTCCTCAGTGGAAGAAACACAAAGGAAACGGTCATTCTAAAGAACCGTTTCCTATGTTTTACCTATATATGGGCGTACAGAGCAAAACCTAACACTCACTCTTTTCCTCACTGTCCCAGTATGCTAGATCTGTTCGTGGCGGCGGCTCCCGGCGTTGCGGCCATCGCTGGCGCCGTGGCGGCGCCGTCTACACCGAGACGACGGCTATCACTGGCGTCGCCGTCACCCCGAGACGGCGATGTCTCGCCATCTCCCCTGACACAGCGAGGTCTTCGCCATCTCCCCGACACGGCGAGGTCATCGATGTGTCCGCTTCCTCTACCTCCACCTCTTCCGGATCTGCTAGATCGATCCAACGGCGACGTGAATAAGGTATCAGATCCACTCTTTGATGTAGCTAACTTGCCTATTGTGCACCTGCTAGAGCAACTCAGTTCACATCCAATAGTTCGATCTAGATAATTTCTTGATGTAGTTAACTTGCCTATTGTGCACTTGCAACCAGTTGTAGTTTAGCTAACTTGTTGATAGTAGTTCAGTTCACATCCAATAGTTCTATCTTGACTATTGTGTACTCTTTGATGTAGCTAACTTGCCTATTGTGCACCTGCTAACTTGTTCATGTTATGATGTATTTAACTTGCCTATTGTGCCCTTGCAACCAGTTGTAGTTTAGCTAACTTGTCTAGATCATGTGAAAATAGAATTCTATTTCGGTGACACTGCATAAAAAAGTCAGAGACACTGAAAAAAAACGAACACTACTCAAGACAGTAGTGTTTGTTAATTTTCCCATAATGTCCTCCAATTATATACAGAGGTCTGTACACACTATATACTTCATATTATTGTGTTAAATTGTTCGTTATATCTAGTAGTGTCAGAACTAACATAAATCCTTATTTATATTTAGGGATATCAAGATGTTCCCTTTCAAACCCAACCTTACATATCCACCGTCGCTATTGTGATATTTTGGTACACCGCATAAAATACTTTTTTAAGTAAGAGTGTTTTATACAGTGTCACCGAAATGTCACATCGGTGACGTATTAGATTAGATTTCGGTGACAGTGCATAAAAAATCCAGAGCCGGTGGTGGCCTCCATGGAAAGCGTGATCGCTGTCAGGCATCCTATGAAGCTGCTGACATGGCAATATCTTGTTGACAAGCCGTGTATTGGCTGCTCCGGTTCATCAATAAGAGCCACCTCAATACATAGGTAAGATATTATCTTAGTTATGCTTAAATTTATAGTGTTCTTGTTTTAGCATATGTACTTAACAATTGTAACTCTATTTACTAATGTATAGGTCCAAAACTTCAACATCCTTCTCTTAGGAAGCTGAGATAAGAAGAGATTGCTAGAGTGACACCTGCGAGGATTATGGAAAATGATGTAGGGAAGAAATCGTTAATTCTTTCCATCCTTTGACATGATAGGCTTAGTATAGATGAAATCTATTATCGTTTTACTTCTTATGTTTGTCACATCTTGTGATGCAAATGTAAAAGTGAAATTGTGATGGAAATTTAAAGGTTACATTGTGATATGAATGAAATCTATTACCATTTTAGTATTTGTGTTGTGTGAGATCAAATGCGGCGTGAAATATATATTGCAAGCTAAATAAATAAATAAACACTTACGAAAACATCTCAATGCAAATAGTTAAGCCAAGATGTCCATAACTGATCAGGTCAAACTATGGCAACGGAGATCAAAACCAACCGTTGCCAAAACTTAACCCCATCGGTGACAGTTTTTTGGCTCCGTTACCGATGATGGCCTTCACACCAGCCATGGAGGCGGGGACATGGACCACTTCTCCGTTTTCGATGTGGGTTTCGGCCCGTTTCCGATGTGTCGTTCTGTACTAGTGACAGCTGGTGGCTGAAGCATCAAATCCAGGTTAGGCAATGGGTGTGGAGTACAACCATTTGGTGGGGGAAGATCTTCATCTCCAGGTAGAGCCCCTAACAGCCTCTGACTGAGCATAAAAATTGGGACAGACCAAGATTCTTCCCCAGACTCATTGGAAACAATGCATCTATAGGGTACATCACAGAGCTCTAACAGTCTAACTTTCACAATTACTTTCCCATAACCACTGTCCTCCTTATCCCAAACCAGAAGAGTAGCAAAATCTTTGACTGCCCCCTTAACATGTTCCATGGCCCAGAGATCAACAGGAAAAGCTAGAAGCATAAGCCAGCACTCCCTATTATACTGCAAGTGCCTATGATTAATTCCTTTATTTTGCTCTGTGAAGCTCAGCTGTATGCCATTAACATTATGCGGGCTTCGATCAATCAGCCAGTCCCTATCCGATGGTGAATCCAATCTAATGTAGGCATCACCTATGGGGCATCTGTGAACTAGTTCGTGGCGGAAACCACAAGTCACACCAACAATGTGATGAAGAAAAGCACGGACATTGGAAAAGGGGGTATCCGGCAGCAGGGCGGGGTGAACTGTGGCAATAGCAACATCCTCTTGGTGGCGGGGAACAGAGGAACTCAGGTGATACCTTCACTGATGTGGACGGCCAGCAACGTCCAGGACGCTAAATCTGCCAGGCACGAAGTGCGCAGGATCCACCGGGAAGTTCACCATGGACTCGCAAGACGGAGGCGGAGAGCTTGGGGCTGTCGGGCACGGAGTAGACGAAGCGGTAGGCGGATGCAAAGCAGAGGAGGGTAATCCAGAGCCAGAATTAGGGAAACCAGCGCGTCTGTGGCCTTGTGTTGTCCCATCGACAGCGGATGGCCGCCACGTGGCAAGATCGGAGGGCTCGGTATGCACTTGGGTCGGTGGAGGCGTGGAATCCGTTGACTGCCGGCCGGTGGAGGGAAATCCATATTTTCTAAAAAAGGCTGATTTAAATCGATCCCATTAATTGGGTTGATTCCCTGCTGAGTTTTACTCGAGTTTCCTTTACAAGCATTAATTTTGGGAGCAGAATCTACCCTTGCCATTTTGGGAACGTATACTGTCGCAGCAGTGGAACATGGGGTTCCCCTGATGCTGCCAAAGTGGGTCCACCACTGGGGCCCACCAAGAAGATGGACAAGACAAGGAGTCAAGTACAGCAGATGGGTTAGCTCATCTGCCTCAAGGAAACCCGACAAGTTCGATAGCAACACTCTGCGGCTAAGGACCAGGCGACCTTCCGGGGTCACCCCCTTGCCCGGAGAACAAGGCGGAATACCCGCAGGTCCGCGCGCCCGGCAGGAGGTCAGGCATGCCCCCGGGTCCTCTATCCGTACCGCTGGGAGGATAAGATCGCCAGCTCGCTGGATGCTGGTGGTAGACTTGGGCGCCAAGATGAAGGCCGCGCCCTGGTGACGTTGCCACGAGCGTAGTTGGTGGGGCGGACAGGCTTTGTCCGTCCCACCTTTTTCCAAGGGCGGACGACCGCGCCGCCCTCCAGAGAATGCTTGGAGGAGAGGACACCACGTCTCCTCCAAGGACCGCCGAGGGTTTCTCCCGCCAAAAACCCTTCACGCCCCTCGCATGCCCATGTCGGATCCCCTTAGCCTATAAAAGGAGGACCATGGCACCGGAGCAAAAGAGGGGGATCACAAACAAGATAGAGCTCAGGCAAGACTAGACTAGGGTTTGGAGGGTAGAGAGAGAGGTGATCTCCCCAGGGCAGGATCTGCTCTTCGTCTACCTCCGGCCGAAACTCTGCCGGGTTCACCCCAGAATACCATTGTACACCACACCATGATGAACACTTAAATCCAGACATGCAGGAGTAGGGCTTTTAGCCTCCAGGCAGCCTGAACCTGGGTAACTCCGTGTGTCTCTTTGTGTTGTTTGCCCGCGTGCCTCAATGAAGAACTCGACGATCTTGCTTCCGAGCAAGGCGTCTTCCAGCCTCCTTCGCACCCTGTGCCAAACCTAAAAAGGGGGTATCATCTACTCCCGGTGTCCGTCACCCGAGACACGACATCTGGCGTGCCAGGTAGGGGGTGCAAGCGCTGGATTCGTCTTCCTCTTCATCAACCTCAAGTTCATCGTCAAGTTCTGCGTCGAGCTTTTCATCCATGACAAGATCTGCTTCAAGTCCTCCGACGCCTCTAGGGCGTCACTGGTTTCGACTCTCGCGAGTGAGGCGCCGGATCCGCCGGCCAAGATGACAAAGAAGAGAAAGGCAAAGGCAGCCATGGAATTCCTGCGGTATCCAGGGCTCGGTTTCGTCTTAAAGGAGTCCTCGCCGACATCCGCCCCAAGGGTCAGGATTTTGGAGCACAGTTCATACGACCAGCGGCGTACCTCAGTCCTTTAATCAGCGAGGAAAGGCCTCAGGAAAACGCCACGAGCATTGATGTACCTTCCCCCTCATGGATGCACGAGGAAAGGGAGGAACTCTGCTCTGACGTACCACCTGCAACGCAGCCTCCGAAAGGCGAGGGCCTAGATCAGAACACAGAAGACGATTCTCCCCTTGAATATCCTCTCATTTACGTGCCCCAAGAGATCAAGATTCCCCTGCGCAAGGCTGGCCAGCTTGGAGTGTGGTGCATGTATCACAGATCTGATAGACACAGCCTTGAAGAGTGCCGCCAGTTCAATGATATTCAGTTAAGGCAGAAGAATGGGGAGTGCTATGCCTGCGGCGAACCAGGACACATCTGCAGAGATTGCCCCTTCACCAAAAAATCGAAGAAAACCAAGGCCAATCCCAGAGCTCCGCAAAAAGGGAAGTCCTTTTGGACTTTCGCTAATGCCTCTACTCAAACTGAAGAGCGTGAAGATCCAAGATCAGCCCAACGGACACAAGATTATCAAAGATTAAATGCTGCCAGTTGGGACCAAACTTTTGTCTGTAGCAATCCTGATGAAGGAGAATGGGAACTCCCGTCATATAGTGACAATACACCCGGGACCGAGTGGACCTCCCAGAAGTTCTGGATCGCAAAGTGGTTGGCATCCAGCTCTCAGGAGTGAGCAGTACCAACGTCTCCGGACCGACATCAACACCATGCCAGCCAGTTGCCGGGTCACCGAAAAGGTGGCCTCCGGGTTTCGCAGCACAAGGGTCTCCGGACCGGCATTTCCATCATGCCAGCCAGTTGCCAGATCACCAAGAGGGTGGCCTCCGGGTCTCCAGACCGGCGTCAGCCAGCCAGTTGTGCCTTCAAGCGGTATGCAAGGGCCAGTCCCCACGAGGGTGCACTGGGCCCTTGGGTATATTTCAGCACGGAAGCCCTGTTCCCACCAAGAATTGTGGGGCAGGGCAGAATTATGCCTGAAAAACGGCATAGAAGACCTGCTACGGCGGCAGCGCGATGAAGGAATTGCCGTAATATACCGAAATGAGGCTAATTGCGAGCTAAGTATAAACGCGCTCGCGCGGGCTTTTTCCTGGTTGCATCGGTTTTATGCACTTTGGCTAAAGCAAAAACGGGCGTAATCTTGGGGAAGCGCCTCCGCGACGATACTGTTAGTTTCCCTCTGTCAGTGGATGTCATGGGTTTATCACGTCAGATGTCATGGATGACTTCATAGGTGTGGGATTACGCGAGTCAATCGTCTTCGAGCTTGGGATCGTAGGAACAAAGATCGACACAGATTTACCCAGGTTCGGCCCCTCAATGTGAGGTAAAGACCTACTTCCTGCCTACCCTAGATTGGTATTGATATGATATATGTGGTGTTACAATGGAGGCGATCCGATCTCGGTACTCGCTGTATGAACTAGGGTTTGAGGGCTTGACCTCGTCTAAGTCCTGTGAGTCCTCTTTATATACACAGAGGCTCGCCATGTTACAAAAGAAACTTCCTCCACAAGGAATATATCAACTGGAACCTACTTGGAGACTAACTCGTCCTCACGTCTTCCAGGATATGTCTTCCAGATTCTTCTCCTTATGGCGGTGCGATATTGGGCTTGCTTTCATGTAGGCCTTTGCTAGTGTGAGTAAAGTGGGTTGCACTTATCAATATGGGCCGTGGGTTAATCCACAAAGTATTCCCCTGATATTTGCCCCCAAGATTGGTTAGGACTTCACGGTGAGGATCTTCTGGTTACTTGAAATAGTTGTTGAGCCGCACTATGAGCGTTCTAACCAATCTCTGACTGATGCGATTCGAAGCCGCGACTCATTTCCGCGACTCATCCTTTCCATCTGGAATATTCTGTTTCCTTCAATTGCGGACCGTTCCTCATTCTGCGGGCGCAAATTGTTCCGTTGATTTCGGGCACCCCAGTTATAAGCTGCGGCGGCCTAGGTCAATATTCACTTGCCTCTGCTCTCTCCTATTCCTAGCCGTGCCGCCGTCTTCCTCAATCGAGCTTAGCCCCCGATCCAATCTCCTCTCACAATGGCGCCCAAGGCAAAGCCATCCGAGGATAAGCGCAAGATCTTCTGCAACTGGGAAGGATCCTGGGTGACGGAGGAGGTCCTTGCGGATCTTGCCAACAAGGGTTTCTTGCCGCCGAAGGAGAACAACGTCTGGCGGGTGCCAGGTGATGAAATTGAGCCGCGCCCCAAGCCCAACGAATTGGTGATGTTCGTGGAACACGTGGAGCGTGGATTCTCGCCGCTCGGCTCCCTCTTCTTCCGCAATCTGATGCAACGCCTAGGCCTCCGTCTTCACGACATCGGGCCTAACTCAATGCTCCAAGTGAGCAATTTTCATGTACTGTGCGAGGACTACCTCGGCATAGCCCCCAACATCGATCTGTGGCTGGCCTCTTTTTCTTGCAACAGCCAACTTGTTTCCAAGGGTGGCACCTATGTTCAGGTCGGCGCCGTCTCTCTGCAACGCCACAGAAATTCTTCTCTTCCCAAGCTAGCCCTGGCGAATCGACCCAGGGCTTGGCAAAAATCTTTCTTCTACTGCCAAGATACTTCACCAGAGGGCGAAACTCGCCTCCCCTCCTGGTCCAATACCACCTTCATGTCTTCTGAGGCACTGAAGTCCAAACCTCGGGATGCCGCCACATCCTTTATCAATGAGTCACTGATCAAGGTCCGTGCCTTGATCGGTCATGGCCTTACTGGCCTTGATCTTCTTTCCTGCTGGATGAAGTGGCGCATCCAACCAGTGAGTCCCCGACAGCGGTCCTTCCTCGAGTGCTCTGGCACCTCTGCTGATGTTGATCGCGTCAAAGCCGCTGACTGGGAGCCTGAAGAATGGGTGGAGCTTGTCGCCCGTGTGACCGAGGAGAAGAATGCCTCCTTTGACAAGCTGTGACCTGTGCTGCAGCGGGGCAATTGCTCTTCGGATGAAGTCGCCCACAATCGTGGTACTTGTCTGTTTTTGGTTGCGGAGCTCGGCCAGTCTTTCAATAATTGGGGCAAGGGCCAGACCTTGAGAGCTTCTATCTTTGGAGTTGGCCAGACGCTCGGCAGGGAAGGATGGTGTCAGGAGGTGGGGATTGAAGCCCCCCACTGAAATGAAGTATCAATTGTGCCTCCACTCTCCCCAGTCCGGGTTAAGCTTCACAGCTGGATATTGGTGCACCGATGACTTCCTGAGGCGAAAGGTAACCCCGCCGGCTATCCACTTTGACCTTCCCATGTGGGGAACAAAGAAGTGACGGAACAAGGCCACCGAGGGCATTACCCCAATGAATGCTTCGCACACATAGGCAAAGGAGGCCAAAATCGTTCGGTTGCAAATGAAGCATGTGTATTCCGAACGCCTCCAGGATGGCGAGGAAAAATGGCGAAAAAGGGGGCAGTAGTCCCATCACTGAAAAGTTGTGGAAGGTGACCACTTCACCTTCTTTCTGTGGACCTTCTCCGGGACGGATTCCCACTTCCTCGCCGCCACGAAATTTCAAGGCCACCGCGCGGCGGGCGTGATCCACCTTCTTTTCATCAGCATACGCGCTTGGAGAAAACACGGCCTGTATCACCCTCTTCGGAGGAGGTGCAGCGGCGGTGCGAGAAGCTTCAATTGCCGCTTTCTCTACTACAGATTGCTTCACCTTCCGCACTCCTCCCCTCTCGCGCCTAGGCACCATGAGCGGTAGAGGAGTGGACTTTCCGGATGAAGTCCGGGCGGCCGGAGAAGGAGGGCGGCGCTCGGCGAAGAGAAAGAGTCGGATTCCGGTGGCGGCGATTTGGGGATTTCAGAGATTTGGGGGAGTAACGGCTACAGTGCTGCAAGGCGTGGCTTATAAGGCATCCCACGCGTCACGTCACGGCCCCATTACTCCGACTGACGCAGGGATCGAGGGGACGTTCCACTTCGAGCGCTCCCTCCCGTTGGATTCAAGATAGACGTTGGCCGTCCGTGTGAACCACAACGTTCGCCGCGACCAAGTCCAAAAAGGCTTGGGGGCTTGCCTCTACTTCACCCTGGCGATCCTCAGGCAAAGCAAGCAAGGCGCTGGGTACCCACTTTGGCCAACTCTTTGGCCATGGCCCCGGCAGCAACTGGAGCTAGAGCTGTCGGGACTATGCCCGGGGGCTACTGTCGCAGTAGTGGAACATGGGGTTCCCCTGATGCTGCCAAAGTGGGTCCACCACTAGGGCCCACCAAGAAGATGGACAAGGCAAGGAGTCAAGTACAGCAGATGGGTTAGCTCATCTGCCCCAAGGAAACCTGACAAGTTTGACAGCAACACTCTGCGGCTAAGGACCAGGCGACCTTCCGGGGTCACCCCCTCGCCCGGAGAACAAGGCGGAATACCCGCGGGTCCACGCGCCCGGCAGGAGGCTAGGCGTGCCCCCGGGTCCTCTATCCGTACTGCTGAGAGGATAAGATCGCCAGCTCACTGGAAGCTGGTGGAAGACTTGGGCGCCAAGATGAAGGCCATGCCCTGGTGACGTTGCCACGAGCGTAGTTGGTGGGGCGGACAGGCTTTGTCCGTCCCACCTTTTTCCAAGGACGAACGACCGTGCCGCCCTCCAGAGAATGCTTGGAGGAGAGGACGCCACGTCTCCTCCAAGGACCGCCGAGGGTTTCTTTCGCCAAAAACCCTTCACGCCCCTCGCGTGCCCATGTCGGATCCCCTTAGCCTATAAAAAGAGGACCATGGCACCGGAGGGAAAGAGGGGGATCACAAACAAGATAGAGCTCAGGCAAGACTAGACTAGGGTTTGGAGGGTAGAGAGAGAGGTGATCTCCCCAGGGCAGGATCTGCTCTTCGTCTACCTCCGGCCGAAACTCTGCCGGGTTCACCCCAGAATACCATTGTACACCACACCATGATGAACACTTAAATCCAGACATGCAGGAGTAGGGCTTTTAGCCTCCGGGCGGCCTGAACCTGGGTAACTCCGTGTGTCTCTCTGTGTTGTTTGCCCGCGTGCCTCAACGAAGAACTCGACGATCTTGCTTCCGGGCAAGGCGTCTTCCAGCCTCCTTCGTGCCCCGTGCCGAACCTAAAAAGGTGGTATCATCTACTCCCGGTGTCCGTCACCCGAGACACGACATATACTTTCCGAGAATATAATTCCTTCATTCTCAAGTCACAATCCCTCTGTATATGCCCAAAATTACGGCAGTAATGATTGCAAATTTTATATTTGCACGCCTGCCTAATGTGACCAACAGAAAGGCAACGAGGGCAAAAAACTTATTGGCATGGTTTTGAGCATGGGCCGAATTCGCCCTATTGGGATCGAGCCTATCAAAGGCCGAGATCCTGTTACCACCTTTTGGGTCCAGCCTCTGGAAGACGGAAGTGCGGCCATTCAAATTTTGAATCGGAGCTGTTGCCGCGTTTGCCGCCTCTGATGCCGGAGCAAACTTCGCTTCCAAAGGGGAAATTTCATGAAGCCAGGGAATGCACAAGATCTTCTGTAATTCAAACATTGACAACTTCTTTGCAATAATATCCTTAATCTCTTCCTTTTGGAACTCTGTCAAACTGCCAAGCGAGGAGGGGTGATCATCTCTGTGCCTGAATTCAGTCATGAGCTCATTGAAGGTGAACCTTGAGAAGATCGCCGCCTGTAATAATTCACGCTCCTTCAAGGTTAATCGGTTTAAAAACGATGGCAGAGCAGGATCCTTTGGAACTGGAGGCGAAGGCATGTCAGGAGGCAGGAAAGAGGACGCTCTTCTAGCAAGCAAAGGGTCCTTTCCCAGCTTGATCAGATTATCTCCAGAGAAGGGAGCCACCTTTAGGGGTGTGGACTGTTTCTTACGACCAACTATTGTCCAAGAAGCAGCATCTTCCTTCTGCCAAGCACGAAATTCTCTTCTATAATCTGGGCCACCATTCCCCCAAAGCTTGAAGAAAACCAAGAAATTCTCACATTCAAAGCTTCTAAGATTGAAGATGAAAAAAACCACATTTTGATTAGCAACAGAAAACCTGAAGGTTCTGTGTCGTGGTGGTATCACGGCAGATGCCATGGGATGGCTTATTATGGGGCCGATGGACGCTGGTGGAACCGGGAGGGCTAGCGCGCTAAGGAGCGCACACAACAAACATACAAGCACACCGATGTACCCAGGTTCGGGCCCTCATGTGGAGGTAACACCCCTACTCCTGCCTGCCTCTCTCAATATATGTCAGTATCTCACAAGTACAAACGTGCTCCTCGAGCTGTATGATCGTAACTATGGCGATATGCTCAAGGATGAAGAAGAATTACGCGGGAGGGAAATATCTCTAAGTGTCTTTCTTCCTCTTCCCTCTCAGGTCTGGGGCGTCTGTGATGTCTCGTTCTCCTGGGATGTCTCGATCTCTCACGCAGGAGAGGGTAGGGCTATACTTATAGCCTAACCCGAGAGGCGGTGGAACCAGCACTGTAGCCACGCGCTCCCCGCATCAGCCGCTTCGGTCATGCTTGTGGCCTCTGCCACGGACAGGACACAACTCGCCCATGCCCTGCACTCTATTCCCACGTACGACCGTGGTCAGCCGACATGGCCTGCCCATGCCTCGTACCCGCGCCATACTGCACGACACGCTTCGGCGTCAGGCGGGACGGGACCGTCTCGGTGACCTTCAACCGACATAAGGCGCCGTGTTTACGTAACCCGGCATGGATATGCCGGATTCCTCCTGCCGGGTCATCCTCCCCTGCAGATAAGAGAAAACATGAAGGTACCGATACTCATATGTCGGTCAGCGTATGTCGGTTTGCCACAACATCATATCCCGGCCTCTTCTGGGCCTGGTTATCTCGGTTAGCACATGTCGGTACTGCCAACTATGGCCACCAAAGTCCTGCCTATGTCAGCATTCCGGTCTTATCTCTCTGACACCTCCTGTCTTGGACAGGACATGGCCCCCCATACCTACCACTGCTCCCACGTACATGTGTGGTCAAGGGTACGGGAGAGGCCTTGTCACCTTGTAACTTGAACCATGACGCCTAACCCTGCTCCGTGATTGCAGGGATGGGACGCTCGCATTGACTTAATGCTCGCATGACCTGAGGTCACGTGCACCTTCCTTATGCCGGTCTCACCATGCCGGATATACGCAACTCGGTAGGCTCTTCCCTGCATACAAGAAGCAGCACACAGGATACCGACATAAATATGTCGGCCAGCATGTCTCGGATCCCATAACTCGGTCAGCATAACTAGGTGAGTACATGTCGGTTCCCACCAACATTAGAACTCGGCCTTATCTGGGCCCGGGTATGTCGGTTTCCTGTACCTCGGTCCAGTCTTGGACATCGCTTATACCACATCATGACCCTACTCGGGGGCAGCCCCCGACATTAGTCCCCGAAGCTGGTGCGGTCCTGCAGCCTCGGATAAAGGGCCACACCAGGTTCACAAAACCAAACCAACTTGATCAAAACATCCGACATACACATGTCGGTCCAACTCATACCTCAGGAATAAAATCTCCAACTGCTTTCAACATTCCACCTTATGTCGGTCTCTCCGACACAAGAAGATTCCCACGATCCCTTCAAAAGATCTCTCCATGGAACTATGGCCACCAAAGTCCTGCCTATGTCAACATTCCACCTTATGTCGGTCACGTCCCCTGCGCACTTGAGTACTTTGACCGCAGCGCGGCTCCTCGATTTTCGCGCCATTTACTACGCCACTAACCGCACCGTGGGCGGTTACCACTTTGCGGCCCCTCGCGCGGTCGATCGTGCGGCCGTGATTAACGCAACCTCCCTAACCGCGCACGGTAAATCCGCGCCGCCGTTACGGGAGATCGTGTGCAATTAAGTTGCTAACCGCACGCCCCCGCTCCTATAAATAGGGGAGCGGGGCCTCTCCCTCTTCTCTTCTTCCACCTCGCACCCGTCTCCATTTCTCTCTCCTTGCGCCCTCGATGTCGCCGCCGCACAAACCACCGTGCCGCCGTGCAGCGCCGGAACCAACGAACCCACGGCGAACGGAGCCCACCGCAACGCCGTCGCACCGCGCTCCGCTCCGGTATGCCCCTTCTTCTTCTCATTGCGCGCCGCCGCCGCAACTCCGGCGAGCCTTTCTAGTTCATCCCTTTCTTCTATCTCTTCTTAGTTCATCTTTTTCTTTCTTTTTAGATCTCTCCCGTAGATCCTTTAGGCTACAACTTAGTTGCAAGTTCTTGTTTCTTCGTAGATTTCCTCAATAAACTTTCCTCCTAGAATCTTGCATAGATTGACATTCTCCTTCTAGATTGTTATCCACATCTTCCCGTAGACGTTTCGGCTATTTCCTTGTTAGATTTTGCTTACTCCGCTGTGCAAATACCAAATTGCTCACCGCCGGTGAACTTGCGCCCCTTTTTGCAGATTTCACCGCCGGCACGGGTAACCGAACGCCACAGCCTCGGTGTGCTTCCGAGATGTCATCCCGCAGCACCCCGGAACCTGCCGATGTCCCCACCGAGGAAAGCGGGCGCGCCGGCTGGGAGGGATCCGACGTCTCCCAGGCCGAGATAGACTGGCTGATCTGGACCAAGAGACTTCCGAGAGAGGTCATATACCGGATTCCGGGTAAAGAGCTGGAACCGAGTCTAGAATCCGGAGAACGGGTGGTCTTCGTCGCGCACTTCGAGCGCGGCTTTGGCCTCCCCGCAAGCAAGTACTTCCGGGACTTCCTCAACAAATATCGCCTCCAGCCTCATCATCTTCCGGCCAACGCCATAACCACGCTCTCAGCGTACGTATCATTCTCCGAGTGATACCTCGGTTTATGGCCCACCGTCGAGCTCTGGGCCAAGTACTTCCAACTCCGGAAGCAAAGCCTTCCTAACACGGAGAACAAGGACGCGCCGAAACTGATGACCCCGTGTGGAGCAGCCACCATTGTACCCCGGAGGAACTCCATCTTCCCGAAGATCAATGGTTTGGAGTCATGCCGGAAATGGCAAAGGACCTTCTTCTACGTGAAGAGCCCCGAGCACGTGGTCCTCCTGAATTTACCGACATTCAGCCTTCCCCCTCCAACTGACCAGTTCGACTGGAGCTTCAATCCAAAAGACAATATCAGCGAGATCAATGAGATTCACACCGTTGTCAATCAGTTGGTGGACGGAGGTATGACAGGTGACGACCTCGTCTAGACTTTCGTCAGCCGCCGAGTTTCCCCCTCCAAGCTCGGGTTCATAAGATCTGCCACATGAGTGGCCGATTTGATCCAACTCGGATCAGCCCCATCGAGCTGACCAAGCCCGAGATTTGGAGACGCATCAAGGCAATCATCAAGACGTCAAAGACCTCGGACTGGGAATGGGGTAAAGAGCCTCACGATAGAACCCGGCTACCGGAGCAAGTGAGTGAGATATTATCTTGCCCGACACTCTTGCCAGCCGAGATAACTTTCATATCGGCGCAATTTCTGATTCTTATCGTAACTTGGTTTCTTATGTCTGTCTTGTAGAAATTCGGTCGCCAAGCGAGGGAAGATGGTCCTGATCCCTCTGCCAAGTGGGGCAAAGATCTGACTGCCTCGGCAGTTTCCGAGACAGAAGATCCGGACGACGAGGATCAACTGCCAATCCCGGCAGCCGGCGCCCCCAAACCGGGTAAGCCTCGTGTCCAAGCCTCAGTCAGGGATTGGCCTGACGACGATGACGATGACTGCGAAATTTTAGAGGTGATTGAAGCGCAACCTCTCAAATATGCTTTTTCCACTTCCTCGATACCAGCTGACCCGGCCAAACGAGCTACTGGCACCGACGCTTCAACCTCGGGCAAGCAGAGTGGCTCCCGTAAGCGCATGGAGCCCACGGATACTGAGACTGCAACAGCCTCGAATGCTACCGCAAAGCAACCAGCGAAGAAGAGGAAGAAAATTAGCGGCAGGGTTCGTGCCGGTAAAGCGCCACCAGTTACCCAAGGGTAAGATATTCTTTGCCAATATACACTTGTTTCCCTTTCTCCCTTTTCCCGGGATAATCTTTCCCCGAGATAACATCTTTTCTTGTTTCAAAACAGTGCTGCCCTTGAGGTTAACCAGAGCGCCTCCTCCATGCGCTCACCCCTTCCGACTGCAGCGGAACCTCGGTCCGCTGACTCCGGGGTACCCATCACCCCAAGTCATATTGCTGCCGGCTTCTGAGGCCACAGCTGAAGGAGGCCAGAGCACTCCCGAGGTCGTGGTCCTCGACCGAGATGTTGGCTCTGGTGCTCCCACCGCGGATTCCGACATTCCGCGGGCCGACACTTCGGTAGCACCGGACCCACAGCAACCACCACCTCAGCAACAACAACAGCAACAACAACAACAGCAGCAGCAACCTCGGCAACAGCAACAGCAACTGCAGCAACAACAGCAACAGCAACCTCGGCAACAGCAATAGCAACTGCAGCAACAACAGCAGCAACCGGAGCAACAGCAGCAGGAGCAGCCACAGCCGCCTCCGACATCTCTCACACCGACGTCCCAGAAACCAGCCTCGGTGCCAAATCCGACACTGCCATGCCCACCCCCGTATCCGCTGCCGAGCCAATTGGCCACCGGAAAACTGCCGCTTATCCCGGATAAGCAACTGGTGGTGACTCCAAGCCAGGCTCTAACTGCATCTATCTCCCGAGCCGCCACAGCTAGCTGGGAGTTTCCCCAACTGCGAACTCCCCCGCTGCGAATTCAAAGCGGCAACAGTTTGGGCTCGGTGGAGCACTACAGCCTGGACTGGAACGCTGCCGACACCAGCGAGGTTTCCTCCTAGGCTCCGGTGGCCCGACATCAAGTTGGCCCAAGCGAGCTTGCGCAGTCCATGCTGACTTTGCATGCTGCGGTTCTTAATGCCAGCAAGATTGCCGCGGTACATCTTCCTCTTGACTCTTTTTTCTTTTGCACTAGATAACTGATATATATATATTATCCCCAGTCCCCGAGATTCGGGTCGAGTGGTTGATGCTCTACCGAGTAAAGACCACTCAGCGTGAATCTTCACCAAAAAACTCCATATCCACTTCATCTTCAAAAATTTCCAATACTCCACAAATTTCCGACATGAAGTCCCCGAGACTCATGTCAAGTTTACTCGGCACAAAAACTCCACAAATTTCTGACATGAAGTCCCCGAGACTCATGTCAAGTTTACTCGGCACAAAATTTTCATAACAATACTAACACCTCTTCTTTTTTCAGGACTGCACCAACACCCGGACCAAAGTGTTCCATAAGCTGCTCTTGGAACACAAAAAGCTCAGGAAGTCCAACAAGCAGCTGTAGGAGGTGTCGAAGAACAAGGATGCCGCGCACAACGAAGCGCTCAAGAAGGAGAGAGATGAGGTGTCTCGGCTTAAAAAGGAGCTCGAAAAGGTTCAGAAAGAGAAGGCCGAGACAGAAAAAACTGCTGCTGCCGAGACGAAACAGAGGGAAGAGGACGCTCAAAAGCATAAGGAGCTCCTTAGCCAGACCGAGGGTCACGTTACCTCAGTTCAAGAAGAATTGGATGCCCTTAAGGCAAAATGCGATAACTGGTTGACCGAGCTCACCCGGATTAATAGAGAAATGGACAGTAAGCTTCCTTTATCCTTTCTTTTTGTTTTCATTGCTCGTACCGACATTAAATATATGCCGGTATATAACTCAATTCGGTGATAGCTTTTCTGTCTTCAGATCACTTTTCCCATTCCAAGGCTGCTGCGGTCAACACTACTCGCAGGGCACGAGCAAAACGAGCAGAAGCTGGTCCAATCTCGGAGGAATGGGACATTGAAGATCACTTGACTGCATTGAATGCTCGCATATCCCCTCTGAAGAGCATTGGTATTGAACTCCTTGATGCTGGTATCCGGGTTTACCGGGTTCTATGGCCAAACTCTGTTACTCCGGCCTCTATCCCCGAGTTAGCCAAGTGCCTGCTGACTGCCGAGACAAGGCTCCGAGAGTGGAGATCCTCCTCAGCCCGCGCCGGAGCTGATCAAGCCCTGACATTTGTGCTATCCTGGTATGAGGCCATCGATCTCAATGCCCTGAAATCTCTGCGTGCCCATTCGCAATGGACTGAAGATCCGGTGCTGATCGAGCGCCGCAAGGAGGCCGCCTCCTTCATGGGTAGTTACGCTCAAACCTGGCACATCGTTCCGGGACAGCATACTCTGATGACGAAGAAGATGCCTTCGACGATGAAGATGAAGAAAACGAAGAGGAGGAGGTTGACGAGGAGATCGAGGTCGAAGCTCCCGACACTGCCACTGCCGGAGCAACCGACACTGCTACTGCCGAGGCAACCGACACTGCTAAGCCGACCGCGACCGACACTTCTGAGAAGCCGGCAACTGACACCTCGGTCGAGCCTACGACCGAGATATCTCCTGAAACTCACACTGCTTCTACTGCTCCGAGCTCCTCCGAGGCAGCTACCTGAACTTTCACCAAATGAACCATTAAATCCCCGGAATGTCGGGTGCAGATGTAAATATACCCTTAAGTATTTCGCAGTGTTACTCTCACTTTGCTATCCTAATTAAAAACGGCTTAGTGCCGGATCACTTTGCATCAAGCCCCCGAGTTTACTTTCTCGTTTACTATACTTAGTAATCTTTGCTCTTGTCTACCATTTCGGTGTTCGACAGTCGAGTCACAAGATCAAAATTATAGCATACAGTACTTGCAACATTTTGAGGTAAGATTCAGAGTCATCCGACACAAAGAAATGGAAAGAAAAAACCGGGTTAGTAAACGACATATGTCGGATTCTTTTAGGACCGAGTCCCCGAGTCCATTTTCATGTTCACCATATACCATAACCTCTGCTCTTGACTGCCATTTCGGCGTTCGTCAGTCGAGTCACAAGATCACAACAAAATAGCATACATTACTTGAACTTTGAAACGAGGTCTCAAAACCATCCGACATATGAACAACATAAATAAAACAGAGATAAAACACATGCATGTAGACAAGGGCAGTCCCCGAGTTTCTTTTCGGAGTGCTAGCATTTCATTCAAAGGAAAACCGAGATACATACACTGCGCTCTTAAGAGTAGAAGGGACGGAGTAGAGCTACATTCCAGGGTCGTTTGGTTTCCTCTCCGGATTTGTCCATCTTGTTCTTCATTGCTACCTGTGCATCTATAAGATAATATGCATCATTGTGCAGAGCCTTGCTCACAATGAACGGTCCCTCCCATGGAGGTGATAGCTTGTGCATGCCAGCTTTGCGCTGCACCAACCGAAGCACCAAATCTCCTTCTTTAAAAACCCGAGGTTTTATTTTCCGGCTATGATAGCGTCGGAGATCTTACTGGTATATTGCTGACCGAGATAAGGCCAACTCTCGTGCTTCTTCGAGCAAATCAACATCATCTTCCCGAGATTCCTTTGCCTCAGTTTCCGTAAACAGAGCAGCTCTCGGCGAGTCATACTGAATGTCGGTTGGCAGAACCGCCTCTGCTCCATAGACCAGAAAGAATGGCGTGTAGCCCGTTGATGTATTTGGCGTGGTCCTTAGACCCCACAATACAGCTGGTATTTCCTCTATCCAGCAACCCGGAGTTCGCAGCAGTGGTTCAATTAACCGAGCTTTGATGCCTGCAAGCACGAGTGCATTTGCTCTTTCCACTTGCCCATTGGACTCCGGATGTGCTACCGACGCAATGTCAAGCCGGATTCTCTTCTCAGCACAAAACCGAGCAAATTCTCCCACAGCAAAGTTGGTGCCATTATCCGAGATGATGCTATGGGGATAACCATATCTCAAAATAATGTCTTTCAAGAAAGATACAGCGGTATGACCATCACATTTGCGAATCGGCTTCACCTCGATCCACTTGGTGAACTTATCCACCATTACCAGCATATGTGTCATGTTACCTCGGGCTGGTCTACACTCTCCCACCATATCCAAACACCAAACAGCAAACGGCCAAGTAATGGGGATAGTTTTGAGTGCCGAGGCTGGCATATGAATTTTGTGAGCAAACCTCTGATACCCTTCACATTTCCTCACAATATCTTCTGCTTGCTGCAAAGCATTGGGCCCGTAGAACCCGTGCCGAAATGCCTTAGCCACCAATGCTCTTGAGCAAGCGTGATGACCACACTCTCCTTGATGAATCTCTAGGATCATTTCTTGCCCTTCCTGCGGCTCGACACAACGCTGCAGTACCTCGGTCACACTTCTGTTGTATAACTCTCGGTTGATGATGGTGTATGCCTTGGATCTTCTTTGCACTTGCCTGGCCTCAACTTCATTACTTGGCAAACTCCCGTCCATAATATATAACATTATAGGCTGCGCCCACTCCGGCACTGGACGTATCGGAAATATTGAGCATCCACTTCCATTGTTTCAACCGACATTACATTCTCCGACATTGGTGGTCAGTCCCCAAGTTCTGCCAGTCAGTCCCCGGGTTCTCCCAAATGCATCCGACATCCACCTCCATGGGAACAGCTTCAGATTCCGGTTGCACCGGGATAAAAATTGATTCGGATTCAGGTGAGGGCTTGATTATGGCTTCCTCAAATGTTCCAAAGATATTCCGGGTGGAATGGGATCCCGAGATGAACCCAACTTGGACAATATGTCGGCAGCTTCGTTTTCTGTCCGAGGTACATGCTTGAACTCGCAACCTTCGAAGAACCCCGAGATCTTTTGGACATGAAACCGATATAAGGCCATGTTGGCATCCAAAGCATCCCAATTTCCCGGGACTTGCTGCACCACCAAATCCGAATCTCCGAAACATTCTATCCGACGTATGCCAATTTCCTTGGCCACATTGAGCCCATGAACAAGTGCTTCATACTCGGCCACGTTGTTAGATGCTGCAAAGTGAATCTGTAGCACATATCTCAATTGGTCATGCTTTGGCGAGGTGAGAACTACCCCGGCACCCAAACCAATTTTCGTCTTGGAGCCATCAAAATGCATTCTCCAGTAATTGGAGTCTGGCAACGGTGGCTCATATTGCATCTCAGCCCAGTCCACAAAGAAATCCGGCAGTGCCTGAGACTTAATTGCATCTCTTCTTTCATAGTGTGGTGCGTAAGGAGATAGTTCATTGCCCATTTGGCTACTCGGCCGCTTGCATCTTTGCAGCCCATGATTTCCGAGATTGGAGCCTCACACACTGTGATTGGATGCTCTTGGAAGTAATGCTTCAATTTCTTGACAGCCATGTACACACCATATGCCATTTTCTGGTAGTGAGGGTAATTTTGCTTGGACAACGAGATTACCTCGCTCAAATAATACACCGGCCTCTGTACGGTTTTACCATTTTCCTCACGCTCCACCACCACTACAGCACTCACAACTCGGTTTGTGGCTGCAATATAGAGCAACATCGGCTCCTTGGGTAGCGGCGAGGCCAGTATCGGTGCTGTTGCCAACATCCTTTTTAACTCGGTACCGCATCTGCTTGCGGAGTCCACACGAACCGAGTAGTTTTCTTCATCAGTTGGTATAAAGGCAATGCCTTTTCTCCCAACCTACTAACAAACCGACTTAAGGATGCCAAGCATCCAGTAAATTTCTGCACATCCTTGAGACACTCCGGTAATCTCATGCTCTCAATAGCTCGGATTTTTGTCGGGTTTGCCTCTATACCTCGCTGGATACCAGGAAACCGAGTAATTTTCCTGCCGGGACACCGAAGGTGCACTTATCCGGGTTAAGTTTCATTCGGTATTTTCTAAGATTTGCGAATGTCTCTCGGAGATCACCAATTAGAGTGGCTTTTTCTTTAGTTTTGATGACAATGTCATCGACATATACCTGCACATTTTTCCCTATTTGATCATGCAAACATTTTTGCATACATCTCTGATAAGTTGCACCAGCATTTCTCAAGCCAAAGGTCATAACACGATAGCAATAAGCCCCTTACGGGGTAATGAAAGCAGTTTTCATTTGATCATTAGGGTTCAGTGGTATCTGGTGAAAACCAGAATACGCATCTACAAATGACAACAACTCACACCCAGCAGTGGAATCGATCACTTGATCAATCCGAGGTAACGGGAATGGATCCTTGGGACATGCCTTGTTCAAGTTTGTGAAATCGATACACATGCGCCACACCTTGGCCACATTCGGATCATCTTTCTTCTTCTCTACCAGGACCGGGTTAGACAGCCAGTCGGGTGCAACACCTCCATGATGAAACCAGCCGTGAGTAACCTGGCCAGTTCATCACCTACCACATTTCTTCGGTCGTCCGAGAGACGACGCATGGGTTGCTTCACCGGTTTCATATCCGGCCTGACGAATAAAGAGTGCTGAGCCAACTCCCTCGGAACACCTGGCAAGTCCTGATTGGACCATGCAAAGATGTCCCGATTCTCACGGAGGAAGTGACTGAGCTCGCCTTCCTATTTCTCCGTTAACCCGGTGCCAATGATGACATTGTGGTCAGAAATGCCGGGTCAACATTGATCTTCTTCGCCTCCTTTGGCACCTCGAACGCCGCATTCTGCTCCGGGTTAGCCATACCCGGCATACCGAGCTGTGTGGACTGCGCCAACGCCACCACTTCATGGATCCTCTCTTCTCTGCAGCAATGATCAATGACTCGGCTAGACACGAGCCAGCCGAGGCACACTGCAAGGAGCGCTTGTAATCACCCGAGATAGTGATGATACCATTAGGACCTGGTAACTTCATCTTGAGGTATGCCACATGAGTGGAAATCATGAACTTGGCCAGTGCCGGCCTGCCAAGCAGAGCATGGTATGGACTCTCGAGGTCCACTACCTCGAACTGAATAGCCTCAGTTCGGCAGTTGTCCTGGTGCCAAACAGTACATCAACCCATAGCTTGCCCATTGGTGCACACGAAACACCTGGCACTATTCCGTGGAAGGTTGTGGAACTCGGTTGCAGCATGTTATCCGAGATACCCATCTTTACCATGATGTCTCGGTACATGATGTTGATGGCACTCCCGTTATCAATGAGAACTCGGGTGAATCTGACATTGAGGGCGGGCCCAATGAATGTCGGATCCACCACCAGTGCATAACCTCCCGGGCTTGGCATGATTCGGGGATGGTCCTTCAAGCTCCAACTCATCTCCTGATCAGACCAGTACATATACTTCGGTACTGCCGGCATAACTGCATTCACCTCCAATGCACGCCGGTTCAAACTCTGCTTGTCAGTTGGCTCGGTCACAAAGACCACATAGCTCTGGTGAGCCTCTCTATAATTACCCCACGATACTCCCCTGGCGGCTTCGACCAGCATTGCCATTGTTGCCTCCGACATTCACTTGATTCACCACTGGCCTCGGGGCAGCAGGCCTTGATTGAGGTGCACTCACCGGGGTAACATTTTCCCCGGTAAGCGGTAGAGCGGCCTCCGCTATGGATATGCCGCTGGAGGTCTCGGAGATGCACCCATTTGGCTTCCTCCAGAATTTCCACCTTCCTTTAATGTGCGCTGATACCAACTGCACTGCCGAGTTGAATGATTCGCTGGTCTCCGAGGATCACTGGTGTGATAACTGCAAGGCCCATCCAGCATTGCCTCATAGGTCAAAGGCTTCCTCTGGTCACTCCATGGCCTCTTCCCATTTTGGTTCTGGCCCCAAACTGGATTACTGGTTCTCTGACCCTGGCTAGCACCGGCATCGGGCTGATTCTGCTCCGCAGCCGCAACTTGATTAGAACCGAACCGGTAGTCCGGACGATCATCTCTTGCTCTGTTTCCGAAGTTTCCGCGGCCACCTCGGTTGCCCGATCCCGGTCCATTGTTACCCGGAAACCTTCCACCTGGTTCTGCCGAGTTTAGCTGAGGTTGCATCGGATCACCCAATGCATAGCTATCCGCGATCCGGATTGTCTCAGCCAAAGTGGCTGGCATTTCCCTCTGCAACTTCTGCCAAAGCATAGATCCATGCCGACATCGCTGCACAAACCATGAGATGGCTTGTGCCTCCACAACTCCTTCACAGGAATTGCGAACAGTGCTCCACCGAGTTAAGTAATCTCGGTCAGTCTCGTTGTTCCTCTGCTTGCACATCGCAAGCTGCTGAGGGCGATTCGGCCTTTTGTAAGTGCTGGAGAAGTTGCTAACAAAAGCCTCTTCAAAGTCTAGCCAGCAGTCAACACTGCCCTCCCTCAAATTGTTCAGCCAGATCCGGGCTGGCCCTTCCAACATTTGCGGGATATATCTCACCGCCCACATTCGGTTTCCTCCAGCAATGTGCACAGCCGACAGATAATCTGTCAGCCAATCATCTGGCTTGGTGCTGCCATCATACGTCTTTGCACCTCGGTTTAACTGGAAGTGCGGTACTGGTGGTTCCCTCATAATCCGAGGTCCAAAGCAAGCAGGGCCAGGTGGGCCTTGCTCTTCAAGCATCTCGGACATGTAAATCTGGTCCAACTTATGGTGTGCATCATTCGGAGACAACTGGCGATGCCCCAACCGAGATCCCAATGGACCATCATACCTCGGGTACCCGGCTCTCTCCATAGCCGAGTTACCATCATCATAGCGGTTAACCCCTGGGTCAACAACCTGTGGCTGCTGAACTTGGGCAACATTTTGCTGTTGCGGGACAAGGTTTTGTGTCGGATACCAAGGTGGGATACCTCGGTCAGCTGAATTTCCTCTGCCGACATTCGGATTACCCGGACCGGGATTGCTCTGACCCCGGCCGACATTGCTTGCCCCGCCATCTGATGCCCGGCATACGCCGCGTCGTATGTCTGTATTTGCTTATTTTTACCGGAGTCCACACTCCGGCCACGATCTCCACCGAGATGCGGTGAGGAAGCTTCTCCCTTGGACCTCTCAGTACCTGCCCCAGCCGAGTGAACAACTTGGGACCCACCTGCTCCCGGGTTGGCCTTACGAAAGGCCTCATTTTGTCTTGTTGCAACACCTACCAACTCATTAACTCGGTTTTGTTGCCTGCACCGAGCTTCTCCGGTTAGACCAGATAGCTCGGCTCTCGCTGCCTCGGTAGCTCTAAGAGTCTTAGCAGGGGAACTATACTTCGGTTTTTCAACCGACATATGACTAGGAGTTTTGCTAGAGCTAGATCTACCATCTCTGGCTATCTCGGCATTGAGACCTTTGCCCCTCTTACGCACATCATGTATGCGACTAGGGCGAGCATCTACTGGGGTAAAACCATGAGCTGCGTTATACTCACGCATGGATCTCTCGAAATCTTCCTTTACTTGAGACACCAAGAGAGCCTCCTGATGCAGGCTCTGACGCTGCGCCTCCAGCTCGGCCTGCGCCAGTGCAGCATCTGCACCGGTAACTACCGGTACAGCCAGTTTCTCAATTACCTCCCGAGGAGATTCGGCCTGGTGTGGGATGTGCCGGCCCCGTCATTGCCGAGGTTCTCAGGCCTCTCCAGTGTCGGTTTCGCCGGTCTGGTGCTCTTGGCGGCAGGTTTGCCGGCATCTGCTTTGCCGGCACCACCCGTGGCGCCGGTCATTAGCACCTCTGCGCAACTCCGGGGCGAGCGTTACGCCGGCCGCGAGCCGCACAGACAGCAGGAGGATCCTCCGCTACAAGCACCTGCTCCGGGTACTTGCAGACGAACTCGGTGGCGACGTAGACCTCGAACGTCCCGAAGAGGACGAGGCAGCCGTTCCTCGGGAATGGCCTGCTACCGAAGCAGCCCGCGTTGTCGTCGATGAAGTTCAGCGAGCCGAGTCTGTGGACAAGGCCACTGACCACGCGCTCGCCGGAGGCGAGGATGGAACCCGTCCGGATGAACACAGCCGCTGTCAGGCCCACGGTGGGCGCCAACTATCGTGGTGGTATCACGGCAGATGCCATGGGATGGCTTATGTTGGGGCCGATGGACGCTGGTAGAATCGGGGAGGGCTAGCGCGCTAAGGAGCGCACACAACAAACATACAAACACACCGATGTACCCAGGTTTGGGGCCCTCGTGTGGAGGTAACACCCCTACTCCTGCCTGCCTCTCTCAATATATGTCAGTATCTCACAAGTACAAACGTGCTCCTCGAGCTGTATGATCGTAACTATGGCGATATGCTCAAGGATGAAGAAGAATTACGCGGGAGGGAAATATCTCTAAGTGTCTTTCTTCCTCTTCTCTCTCAGGTCTGGGGCGTCTGTGATGTCTCGTTCTCCTGGGATGTCTCGATCTCTCACGCAGGAGAGGGTAGGGCTATACTTATAGCCTAACCCGAGAGGCGGTGGAACCGGCACTGTAGCCACGCGCTCCCCGCATCAGCCGCTTCGGTCATGCTTGTGGCCTCTGCCACGGACAGGACACAACTCGCCCATGCCCTGCACTCTATTCCCACGTACGACCGTGGTCAGCCGACATGGCCTGCCCATGCCTCGTACCCGCGCCATACCGCACGACACGCTTCCGCGTTAGGCGGGACGGGACCGTCTCGGTGACCTTCAACCGACATAAGGCGCCGTGCTTACTTAACCCGGCATGGATATGCCGGATTCCTCCTGCCGGGTCATCCTCCCCTGTAGATAAGAGAAAACATGAAGGTACCGATACTCATATGTCGGTCAGCGTATGTCGGTTTGCCACAACATCATATGTCGGCCCCTTCTGGGCCTGGTTATCTCGGTTAGCACATGTCGGTACTGCCAACTATGGCCACCAAAGTCCTGCCTATGTCAGCATTCCGGTCTTGTCTCTCTGACACCTCCTGTCTTGGATAGGACATGGCCCCCCCATACCTACCACTGCTCCCACGTACATGTGTGGTCAAGGGTACTGGAGAGGCCTTGTCACCTTGTAACTTGAACCACGACGCCTGACCCTGCTCCGTGATTGCAGGGATGGGACGCTCGCATTGACTTAATGCTCGCATGACCCGAGGTCACGTGCACCTTCCTTATGCCGGTCTCACCATGCCGGATATACGCAACTCGGTAGGCTCTTCCCTGCATACAAGAAGCAGCACACAGGATACCGACATAAATATGTCGGTCAGCATGTCTCGGATCCCATAACTCGGTCAGCATAACTAGGTGAGTACATGTCGGTTCCCACCAACATCAGAACTCGGTCTTATCTGGGCCCGGGTATGTCGGTTTCCTGTACCTCGGTCTAGTCTTGGACACAGTTTATACCACATCATGACCCTACTCGGGGGCAGCCCCCCGACATTCTGTCTCTTAGATGGAGATAGTTGAAATCCTGGGCCAGACCTCCCAAACATGCATGAAGTAACTGACCAACCATATGAACATCAAGGCGAAATCTACAACGAGCAAAAGAGGCCACCAAAAAGAACTCCCGATCATGAGGAGCCAGATCCGTCGAAGGATGCCCAGGCCAGGCTTGGTGTCTAACGAACTGGAATCGGTATTAGAAGCCGGAATTCCCAGATCCATTGTCACCTTGGTCATGATCGGAGGAGTGATGCAATCGCCCACCACAATACGGTGTCTCGGTAGTTCCACAACAGAACCGGGCTTGATGAACTCCCCCATTAGCAGGTAGCGAGCCCCGACGACCTCACCGGCGTCATCCAACAAAACCAATCGACGAGCCTGAGGACGTAGATAGAGAGTACCTGATGCCCTTACCCCTTGAGACGGAGAGACGGAGAACGAAGCCTTCCACCGCAATGGTGGAGGATCCCCAATTGGAGCCAAAAGCCGCGAAGACGGGTGCCGGCGCCGGATCGGCGGCGGCGAGGGCGGCCAATCGGCCTAGCGGGCGAGATCTGCCATTTTCGCCAGAGCCGTGCGTCTTTTTTTTCTCACCATGCATTTTTCGTGGGGCTGTCGGCTCAGAATTCTTAAATGATTCAAGTTAAACACATGGAGTATGATCAACAAGACAAAGAAAACAAGAATACATGGTCTATGGCAAACTAAATTAATTGGGGGCGTACACGGTCAAAGTCCAGAAAGGCAGAATATGCCTAACCAAACATCCCGGCTGAGAAGTTTTGGCTTTTTTCAAGATTCGCCTGTTAAACATCCAACCTGCTGCGCCAACCATTCACTTTAATCCACTAAGAGATATATTCCACAGAAAAATCGATGCATGAATTCTGTTTTTAGCAATTACAAATATGACCATCTAGATAAAGATGTGATTCCACCTGCTTCAGTTGAATGAAGATACTAACATAAGGGGACGTTATATATGTTCATCCAATAGTTTGGCGAAACTTTACAATTTTCGGAAGGAAATCACAAGTCAAACTACATTCAATCGACGTCCAAAGGAGGCATTTTCGTTATTGTCTATCCTTCTAAATTTAAAATCTGGGACACCAAATACAAATTTAGAGGGTAAATACATAACTGCCAACCCGGGAGACCAGACCAGATATAAAGCTTCAAATATTCTTTATGGTACCACAGTAATCATGCAAATCTTGGAGCCTGATTTCATGAAGAGGCCTGAGCATGAGCGCTGGGCTGATTCTATTTGAGAGAACTTGATATACCTGCTGCATTGTTGGCCGGGCATTAGGGCTGACTTGCAGGCAAGCAAAGGCCATCAGAGCAACCAGAATGACATCCTTCTCCTCGTCGACAGTCGACGGTGCTGCGATGCGTCGATCCAGGACATCCTTAAGCTTTGCCGGCTGCTCTGTTCGGCAAAAGAACGGCAGGAGTAAATTTCCTGGGTGCTTTCCCATTAAAACTTCTAGAGCAACTACGCCGAAGCTGTAGACGTCGCACTTCTCTGTCAACACCATAGTAGATGACAACTCTGTAGTAAAAGCCAATCAGCATATACTCAGAACAGAACAATTTTCATATCAATTTATTTAAAGGATACAAATAATTGCTGACCATACCTGGGGCTATGTAGCCACATGTCCCTGCAAAGATAGTGCTCCAGCTTGAGTAACCGTCCTTCAGCTTCCTCGCCATGCCAAAGTCTGAGACATAAGCTTTATAATCGAGGTCCAGAAGAATATTGCTGCTTTTTATGTCACGATGCACGATTGGATCATCACAATCATGGTGCAAGTAGGAGAGAGCTTGAGCTATGTCTGTCACAACAGCGGTTCTCTTAGGCCAGTCCAGCTCATTCGCTAGCTCTTGCTCTTGCAAAATGGATGATAAGCTTCCCCTCTCGATAAGATCATACACGAGGAATTTGCACTGGGAGTGGGAACAGAAGCCATAAAGCTTGACGATGCATCGATGCCTGATTTTTGTCAGCACTTCAATCTCTGCAGTAAATGTTCCTCATCGCTGTATTCTTCCATTGAGTGGAGGAGCTTGACAGCGAACATAGTGCCCTCTTTAAGCTCAGCTCTGAAGACAGACCCGTATCCTCCAACACCGATACAATATTTCTCATCGAAATTTTCTGTCACGCTGATTATGTCTTCGAATGCGATCTTCCCATCGAAATGCCATATGGAAAGTATATCTCCAGACTTGCTTTTACTACTACTTTTGACTGATTTTCTTCTCCGGCAAACGACCATGATGCTTGCTATTGCGAGGCAAGCGAAGGAAAAGGTAGCAAAAAAAGCAAGAAGTACCATACTTGGATGTTTACTGCGTTGGTGCTTTGATGCTTTACACGGCGCGAAGCCATATGAATCGCATAACTCAATATTATGGTCAAGGGAGATAATAGCTGCAGGGATAAATGGAACTCTGCCAGCTAAAGTATTAGACGATAAATTCAGATTAGACAGTCGGTAAAGATTAGAAAAAGTCACTGGGATGGCACCACTTAGATTGTTTCTACTCAAGTCCAGTTCATATAGGCCGGTAAGAAGCCCAAGTTCTTGTGGTATTTGTCCTGTCAGTAAGTTGTCTGATATGAGTAACCACGTTAAAGATTGACAGTGTCCTATCTGAGGTGGAATGCTTCCTAAAAATTGATTGCTACTTAGATCCAGGGTTAAGAGAAGAACAAGAGATCCTAACTCTGGTGGTAATATGCCATTAAGCTGATTGGACTCAAGTGCAAGTGTTGTTAGAGAGATCAATTTCGAGAAGGTCGACGGAAGGGAACCATATATTTGATTGTCGGAAAGATCCAAGTATTGTAAACTCGTTAGATTTCCTATGCTTTCAATGGAACCAGTTATTTGATTGCCGGAAAGATCCAAGGATTTTAAACTCGTGAGATTTACAAAACTATGAGGAATTGGGCTATTTAAGTTGTTCTTCCCTAAAGATAGGCTATTTAAGTTCCTTAGTGTCCCTAGTGTATTAGGGATGGATCCGTTCAAGAAGAAATTTGAAGATAGACCGATGGAGGTTAGTTTTGTACAGTTACCTATGAAAGGTGGGATAGATCCATCAAGAAGATTGAAGGATAGATCCAAGGACTCGAGCTCGGCAAGGGCACCAATGCTTGATGGGATTGGGCCTGAGAGATTGTTGGAACTGAGGTCCAGGTAGATAAGATGGGGCAAGTCTGCAAAGCGAAGCCTGTCCAACCTGCCATCAAGGTCACACCACCCAAGAAAAATTTCCGACACAGCTAGGACACCGTCAACCTGGTCACGGCCACGAGGCACCGTAGTGATGCAGGTAACGCCAATCCAGTTACATGAGTTGGTTCCCTTTCTCCATGAATCCAGATAAGAACAACCGTGTAGGCTAGATTTCCATTGGAGAAGTGCCTCTGCTTGCCGTTCCAGTGGCGACTGCGTTGAATTGGAGACGCAAGAAAGGCGTGGCAAGGCAATAAGGATCAGCAGCAGCTCCAAGGGTAGGAGAAGGCTCATGTTGTGCAGGTCTAGCGTAAGAGAGGCTCCAAAGCACACATATCATGTACATATGGATATATAGTCTGTTGGTTTTGTTGAATGTTCTAAAGAAAGTGATCATGAGGCTTGCCGTGCTGCCTGCCAAATTGTTGAGCTGTTTCCCCGAAGGACCGCTTGCAAGACCGTCTCAATTCTGCTCCACACAAGCATGCATCATTAACCCTTTTTTTCTCCGTCGAGTTCACATACTGAATGCTGACCACCACCGCTGAATATTCAACGACGCTGTAGGAACAAGATAACAGACAAGTGGAGAACTTGCCTGTGGCAAGATGGTTAGGTGGGTGGTTGTACCCCCAGCCCACCAGAGTTCAAACCCCAGGTTTGACGCTGGTGTTTCTCATTTAAGGCGGAATATTCTTCAGTGGGAGGCGACGTTCCCGTCGACAGCGAGGCGCCCGTGGTGACTTCGTCAATCTCAAGACTCGACCCGCCGGCTCAGTCTCTCGGAGGTGCTCATAGGGGTAGGGTGTGCGTGCGTGCGTTCATAGGGGTGAGTGTGTGCGCGTGTATATGAGCGCTTGCGTTGTACTGTGTTTCGCAAAAAAAGATAACAGACAAGTGATAGCCCTTCATTCTGCAATATGTCGAACCATTATAATCAGATCCAAGAAACATCTGTACATCCAAAAACATCCGGTTATATGACAATCAAGATACCAGATGCAGGATTTGCAGGCCATAGATTCATCAAACCTTGCAACCGCATTGTGCCGCTAGCTGGACGCCGTTCCCTTCTTGCCCCTTCAGTAGCTCAGTTAATCATTCAGGCGGTCATTGTTTTTTTCCAAAGAAAAAGGCGAATGTTCATTGATCGCAACCTGTAGTTAGCAACTGAATATTACGTGAATGCGACTGGACTGAATTCGAGGAATCCCGTTCGAAGTCGCACTACCTGCTCGTGGTCGTCGCACTCGCACCTCCCGTTCGAAGTCCTCCCCCTCCCGGGAGCCGATTGAGGTGGCTGTGGTCGTTCGGACCAGTAGAACGACGCCCAACCTGACGCACCTAGGTTTGGCTATTGGGGCGGAGGCGGGGGAGCTCGCAGATGCGGCAGCGCGTCAAGGGCGACGGGGGCGGCGGAGTGTAGCAGATGCGCAAGGTGAGGCTATCGAGGCAAATGGTTGTTCACTGGAGAGGCGTGTAGGGGAAGAAGAGCCCATCGGAATGAAGGAAATCCTATTCAACGCTCGTAGCGTGCGTTTAGCAACTTACGCGTACCCTTCGCAGTGTATTTGGGCCGAGCCCATTATTTTCTGACATGACTCCATTTTCAATTTTTTCTGTTTTCATTTTTCTTTTCTCTCTCTCATGTTCTTTTTTATGCCTATTTTTTTCTTTGTTTTTATTTTTCTTTGTTTTTGTTTTCTGTTTTTTGTTCATTTTGTTTTTTGTTTAGTGACCCAGCGGGCCAACCCGATCCATTCACATCATGAAAATCCACCAAATTGTGAGTCTGTTCCTTATAGAGGTACTAGCAAATGTGCCCGTGCGTTGCTACGGGTCAATTTTTATTATCGAATATTTTTTAGTCAAGGAGAATAAGGTTTGTTCGAAGTAATCACGAAACAATGATTAAACCATGAAAATTATTTCTACACCCTGAGTGTATAAATTTGTAGAACCAAATTTGTTTAATGGCGTATTGAACGATGAGATCCTGTATTTCCTCTTTCACATAAGAACTTTGGAATTTTGACACATCCAGAAATATTTTCGACAAATTAACCAGCAGCTGTTCGCGTAGGCCCGGATACGAAAGGGTACTTTTTTGAAACCATACTTCATCGCTGAAAATTTAGAGTCCAGCCCAGAGCCCGTCGGGAGGGATTTGAGCAGCCTGCAAGAAAATATGGCAGGCCGGGCCAACTGCTACCCTAGGTTTGGCAGGCCGAGTAGGTAGGCAGGTTACCTATTGAAGAAAAAAAAAGATATCAGGGGCTAGCTTTGCTATGCTTGTTCATGTCAAGTTGTAGAGTGCGTAGCCTGCTGGGCAATCGCCGGTGTTGATGCGCAGAATGGATCAGCGGGGAGACCATGCGATCAAGAGATTTCATAGACATAAGCACAACCAATATATTTGATCAGAGCTGCTCAGTACATTCAGTATCGGATCATCTAGAGGCAGATTAACTGATCAAGCTAGCTTGGTGAAATTCAGAGAGAAAATTTTGTTCGAGTTCAGGAAGGTACTGAAATCAAACACAACAAAGCTAATTGTTGAAAACTCAGACAAAGAGCTGCTAAAACAGCACATCACTTCAGCAGCTGAGAACTGATAAAAAAAGATCGATAGATCAAGTCAAACATGGAAGATGGCCTCAGCACTGAAGGATGACCTGATTGTACATCCTCCTAGAAAGCAAAATTAATATAGCAGCAGGATCAATCTCTCTAAACCAAAATATCAAATTCTATGAACATGGAAGCCTGAACTTAGTCTTGCAGCCTGCATATTCATAGCTCATCAAAGCACATCGCTCCCACTTCCTCTGCCTCGAAGCATCCTGAAGTCCACATCTGAAGGTATACCCATATTAATCGGAAGCATCTAAATATTGACGGCACGTTCCAACATCTTAACAACTTGCCCCACCACGGCCTACTCCGCCTGAACAAAGTGTGAGCAGTATGTGCTACTCACAAAACAGTTATTACCTAGTAGTAGTATGAAGGGGAGCTCGGGCATGAGCTTCTGAATCTTCATCTCCATTGTGCCCAGGTTGTCTCCTGCGACTTCTGCTGCTGTTCGAAGTCTTTCTCCTTTTATAGCTACATCACATAACCAGGCAAGAACAAAATCAAAAAATCAGTAAGAACAGTCAAAAGAGATTATGTGCTTGAGTTATACACGCAGTAGTTGTTGTTTCTTTTTTTTAAAACAAAAATACATGCATCATCTTATTTCGTCATTTCACCCAATACTTGATATAGTTGCAGTGCAAGCTTCATGAGCTCAAAATGCATGGCTTCTTTGTAGTAAGGTAAGTATAGGTAGAAATGTATACTGCAGATGTATTGGTGTAAATTTAACTCTTAATGGTGCAACCCAAAAGGAAGATATTTCATCATTTCCAGGTAAAAGAGTTCACCACCAGATGTATGCATCGATCTAATCCCGGTTGTTGCCCTACTTAATCCAATTCCGAAGCATCCCAAGATCTTACTGTCTATAATTTAACTTTGGAATATTCTCATCCACTACGTAGCATCCTAAACCGTGCATTGGAATCTTAAATATGCCAGTTTAAATACATTTAGGTTGCTCTTCAACAGTTTTGAGTTTTTAGACTGCTAAAGTTTAGGGGAAATAACCAAGCTAAGTCAAGTCTGGGCATGACTAATTAAACATGCAATCGTTAGTATGTGTTGTTTCAGTTTGGAGCCCTACTCAGTAGAAGACGAACATGGCATCATTATTTGGTAATCAGAATCGACATCAAACACTTTACCTTTGTCCTAATAATATTACTTATGTAGAAGTTACATTGGTCATGTTAATGTTACTTGCCAAAGGTAACGGTGCTGTTTGTTTCAAAAAGTAGTTACTCACAAAAGGAAGAAAACAGGAAACATCAGATCAGTGTCCATTCCAAGGTGAAAGACAGGGTGTGGAGATAAGGGTGAATGAGCAATCAGAAATCATCAGCGACGCAAAACGAACATGATGCACTCACAACATTTTTAGATGGATGCACTGATAACTCAAGGCATCAAATAAGTCTATGATTGACCAGCAAAGAACTTACTGCTGAAATACTCATACGCAAAGCTGATAATGAACAACATTGAAGTAGCAAGGTGCACACACTGTAAGTTGACCTCTCAGAATCCAAGCATTTGAATGGATAGGATCTGCTCTTTTAAAGGTAGGATCAATTCCAAAAATATAACTGACATCACTTTCCATATCTTGGTCAGCTTTCTCAAGAACTTGGCACCCTGAATACGCTCAGCCTCTTGAGCAGCAACCTGTGTTGTTTTTAGATCAACGGAGACTTCATTGCATAGCATCAGAGTTACAGTCCTACATAATCAGACGCTACAGGAACAATTTTCAGCGTTGCTAATTCTAGCATGAGCAACCAAACTACCTACTTGAATCTGTTGCTACGGGGTGTATTTTATTGAATATTCTAGCCCATGTCTCACCGAAGGACTGAAATATGTCATACCGTTTCTCACACGCCAAAAAAATAAAACACATGACCTAAGAACCATTTCTTACAATTTTGAGGAAGGAATTATACTCAATTTGATACATACTCATTATCTTGTAAGACTTGATCACTAAGAATAAATAAACTAAAATAAACGATGAATGCTTAATTCCAATTTTAATATGGTTCAAACGGTTCAGGCATTTTACCGAGCATGTGAGTATCAGAAATCTGAACCTACATTGCATCCCACAATAGATGCATATAAAACCGGCTGAAAAACTGGAAAGCAAAAACATAAGAAAATTAGCGAAATGTCAGCTGGACAAAAAAACACATGTAACTGGAAAAGAAATCAAGGGTCCTCGACATTTTAATCATCAGAATATGAGCCAACGACTGCCTCCATGGTCCATTCCAAGGAACAGAGGGCGCGTTGCTAGCAGATGCACTCAAGAACCACAAAAGACGGGGCTGAAATCAAAAGGAGAAAACACAAACTCTGTCTGAAGCATATCGTGTAATCAGACGTGCTCGGCTCATACTCCTATCCGTGCTCCTCACGACTGGCCCGCCATTGCAGCGAGCAACAGAAACAGAAGACTCATGCGGTGGGCTGTTATGGATTTCAGAGGTACCACCAACTCCGCTCCAGCTTGTGTCATCACCGATTGAACAGATCCACAGTTCCAGGGGCAGGAATCTTAATTCTCACGGGATCAACTGTGAATCACCTGTCCCCTTCTGTTGTTTGGATCGGGAGAAGACGACCAAGGATCTGAGTTGTAAATCGTGTGCGAACCTCTGCCATGACGAGACTTGATGATAAGGTCATCGAGCTTCTCCTCGGAGGGAGGGTGGGGGATTGGCTCCACCTTGGGGATGAGCAGCCCGCCCGTGGCCGTTGAATTCAGCGTGGGAGAAGCTCGCAGCGGTCCGGGACTGGTGGCCGCAACAGGGGCGCCGCCAGAAGGAGGGAGAGGGGGTGCGGCCGTGCGGGGAAGGGGTAGGTAGGCGCCGCCGGGAGGAGTCAGAAGGGGTGCCGAGAAGGGATAAGGTTTGGGTGTGGTGGACCGCGGCTTGGAAGTTGGAACCCGACGGGCGAAAAAAAATTGAATCGTTTTTTCCACTTATAAGCGTGGAATCTTTACAGTTGGTTGTTCATGTAACGGAGCGAACCATCGTTTCTTACCCGTTCGATCGCTAGCGAACCACCTCACCGTACCCGTTCGATCGCTAGCGAACCACCTCACGATTACCCCTTGGCCCAGCCCACCAGGAGACCTAACGCTGAAAACAAGGAAACTCTCTCCCTTCCCTCATCAGCCTCAGATCGGCGGTCAATACAAATAAATCAATCAATCAAACAAATCAATAAATGTTTCTTTCCTTAAAACGGCGTACGCGAATACAGAGTTCAGCTAATAACAATCTCCCGGCTCATCGTGATGACTTGCCTCTCCAGTCTGCCAGCCGGCAGCTCGTCAGCACGACTTGCCTCTCCGGCGGCCGGCAGCTCGTCATTCGTCACCGGATCGCTGCAGCATTGAGCCTCTCCAATGGGCGGCTTCTCGTCATCGTCACCAGATCGCTGCAGCAGCCGGCAGGTCGTCATCGTCACCGGATCGTGGCAACACGACTTGCCTCTCCAGCGGCCGGATGCTTGTCACCATTTTTTCCGGCTTTCATCTGTTTAGAGCAACACACGTCAAATAAGGTACACACTGATCCGGGTGATCTGGTCATTTCCAACCAATATACTATGCAGTTCCAATCGGAATCAGGAAAGGCTAGACCACTTGCATTGACAATGAGTCTTCATTCGTACCAAGCTTGTTCAATGTACATGCTGGCAATAATAAAGTCATAATGCGCATAAACTCTTATATGCTAGAGGATCCGATGCAACAAATACATTGTAAATCTTTGCAATGTGATATAACACAACCTAAGCATGCAGATGCAGTTTCGAATATGCAATGGATAGCAAATCTCTCACACAACCTAAGCATGCAGGTTTGCTTGGAGACTAAAGCTTAGTATTTTGGGGAATCTGACAATCAGCTTATTGATTAAATCATCAGTGATAACGTAAATACCAAGTAGGCTCTATATACAATCCACATAATTGTTGCAGCCCAGATGTTTTGAGATCCTCTTCTATTTGATTGAACTGAAACCAGGGTCCTCATTGCAATTACAATTTGCAGTAGCAAGCTGCCTAAAAGGATGTACTTCCAGTGACAATTACAGGGTTTCATAGTAAAAAAGTGAAATGCCATTAACAATTTGTAATTGTAAGAGAAAGGGGATTACTCACTTCTGATATGAACAGCCGCTTCTGCCTGGTACTAAATTCGTTCAGCTAACCATTCTTCCAGCCGCTAAAACTCATCCATAAAGTCTCCAAGAAGTAAACATATACTCAGAGCACTTATGCTGCAACTAACAAAAGCTTTACTATTTCAGAGCGGAATTCTGGAATTGCCTCCATGAACTGAGCTGACATTGTCGGTTTAATAGTATCTAAGCTTAAACATATTGTTCTTGCATTTTTGCCTCCGTACCTTTTTAAAGTTCTTATTACCTGTACAGGATGGTACCTTTGACACCTGTATGATATATAATTATCAGTGTTGAGAAAGAGCTGCAAACACTTCTTTTATTCACTGGTGGACCTTCTCGCCATCAATCTTTGCAAAACATTGTAAGGAGTTTCTTCATTCTGCCTAGCAGCATCCACTAAAAAAATTCAGCTCCACTTGTGTTGGATTCATAGTATTTCTTATCTATAAAATGTTCAGCTCCACTAGAAATTGTGTTGGTTTCATAGTATTTCCTATTTTTTATCTGTAAAATAATTATCCTAGATTCCAGGAGGCAGATCAAATTAAAAAGGCAATGCGGCCAACATCATGTGCCAACAGCAGGAAATATTTTGTGATCCAACACCTACCAAACGAAATCATTTACCAATATAAATAGAGGTTACCGTTTTGTGTTTCCTCGCTGATCAACCTTCAAAGCGGCATCGATCTGCCACCACGACGAACTGGCGACAAGGTATGACCCCTCGCCAAGGCTCTGCCGCCATCTATCCCATCCGTCAACGCTGCTCGGGGACAGCGGCCGCTGCTGCGTAACCCGTCGCAGGGGGAACTTGGCGGGCTGGGGCAGCGTGGGAGAGTAGGCGGCGTCCTATCTCGATGTGCGCCGGTTGGACCGACGGGGCCGGAGTTCAGCACCGGCTCGGCCGTGTAGGTGACGGGGGCGCGTGGGAGTTAGTGGAGGGGTCACAGGATCTGAAGATGGCCGGGCGGCGCCGCGCTGGAGGGCGGCCAGCGGCCGGAGAAGCGGACAAAATAAAATGAACGAGGAAAATTTCATTGAACAATAGAAAATCGACGTGGAAATATAGGGTGGAAAAATGGTAGTGGATATATAATCTGAATTATTCGACCTTCATTGAACAATAGAAAATCGACGTGGAAATATCTGAATTCGGACAAAATAAAATGAACGAGGAAAATTTCCAGATTTGTTTCACAACTACAAATTTGGTTTTGAATTTGAAGCAAATGTGGATGTGGAGACGGATATACCCTTATATAAATAATGTTATGCCAGTCAATTTAAGTAATGACATCCCAACATGCCATTCACATAACCTAAAAAACTAACAAAGTGCCCAATTGAATTTTGTGATTCAACTTGAAATTATTGTGCACTAAATCAGTAGATTTATCTCTATAGTTTTATATTTGACTCATTATAAGACATCGGTCTACTATTTAATATAATCATATCCGTTCTGGATGAGAAAATATCTGATCCGTATTTGTATTCGAGTAACATCCGATCCACATCCATATTCGTATTCGACAACATCAGTATTTATATTCATATTTATTTTAAACATATGAAAACAGATGTGGAAAGGGTAGTTTACGATCCGCATCTGGTCGGTTTTCACCCCTTGTTCAAAAGCTAGTTGCTGAGTTGACATTTTTTGCAACAAAAACACACTAACACTTAGGGCCACTTCAGCTACTTTTTGTAAAAGCATGTTTGGTTGACAAGGAAGACGGTATGAGATCTAATGGTTATGCTTAATGTATATCTTGTGGTCATTCGTATATTGGGTTGATGATATGTGTTTGTTTGATACCTTGCTAAGCCAAAAACTCTGTACGGAGAGGGAATGCTTGTCGTGCATCCAAATCCTTGAGCCAAATATCCATGTCAAACTCCAGAAAATCATGAAAGGATGCTTTTGGAATAGTGGAGGGTTTAGGGATCCCGCAAAACATGCAGTTGTGTCTGATGGGATCAAAGAGCACAAATTAGACTTTTTTGCGATTATAGAGACAGGGCGAGATAACTTCACCGCTCCTTTTCTTCGGAATTTAGCGGGTGGTTTCGATTTTCTTTGGTTTTGCTTACCACCTATAGGAAGGTCAGGAGGTATACTAGTTGGTTTTAACTCCAATAGCTTAGTGGTCAAGAAAATAGAACCTGGAGAAAGATGTGTTAAGTTTCACTTACAATCGAAAAAAGACAAGTTCGAATGGTCACTAGTGGTAGTGTATGGTGCGGCTCAAGATGCTCAAAAGGGGGAATTCTTAGCCGAGTTAGTACGTATATGCGAGAATGAACAATTACCTCTTTTAGTAGGAGGTGATTTCAATATCATCCGAAGACAAAACGAGAAAAATAATGATAATTTTATTGCGAGGTGGCCTTTTATTTTTAATGCTATCATCGAAAGTCTAGATCTTCGTGAATTAGACTTGTCGGGGAGGCAATATACTTGGGCAAATAGGAGAGTTAATCCGACATACGAGAAGCTGGATAGGATTTTATCGAGTGTATCTTGGGAGCAGAAGTTTCCTTTAGTTAATGTTAGGGCACTTACTAGATCAGGTTCAGACCATACTCCATTGCTTATGGACTCAGGAGAACAAGCTTTCTTGGGCAACAAAGCAAATTTTTCTTTTGAATTGGCTTGGTTAAAAAAGGAGGGCTTTTATGATATGGTAGCAAAGGAATGGGCTTCCATCTCATTTGGGGCGTCCCCCTTGGAGATATGGCAGAATAAAATACGCCACCTTCGTGCTTACTTGAGGGGTTGGGCTAGAAATCAAAGTAGTGTATACCAAAAAGAAAAGTCAAGGTTACTTCAAGTTGTTGAAACCTTGGATTTAAAAGCTGAAACAAACCTCTTAACAGATTTAGAAAGAGAGGCTTTGCGGGATGCGTTAGAGAAAGTGGCAGTTTTGAGAAGAGAAGAAGAGTCTAAGTGGGCTCAGAGAGCTAAAGTTAAACATGTCCAAGAGGGAGGAAACAACACTAAGTACTTCCATCTTATTGCTAATGGGAAACATAGGAGGAAACAGATCTTTCAACTTGAACAAGAGGAGGGTACCATTTCGGGGCATGAAAACATTAAAAACTATATTACTGAATTTTATAAAAAGTTGTTTGGTGCATCGGCTAAAAACAACTTTACCATGATGGAATCTGAAGTTTCAGATATACCACAAATCTCAGAAGAAGAAAATCGGATACTAGTAGCCGATTTTTCAGAAAAGGAAGTCAATGAAGCAATTATGCAAATGAAAAAGAACAAAGCACCGGGACCAGACGGGTTCCCAGCTGAATTCTACCAAACTTTTTGGCCAATTTTAAAAGATGATCTAATGAGCTTGTTTGTAAGCTTTCAAAACGGAGAGCTTCCTTTATTTCATCTCAACTTTGGAACAATTATCTTGCTGCCCAAGAAGGAGAACGCTGTTCAGATTCAGCAGTATCGTCCCATTTGCTTACTCAATGTCAGTTTTAAATTTTTTACAAAGGTAGGCACCAATAGGGTGATGGCTGTAGCACAAAAGGTAATACGACCAACACAGACGGCATTTATGCCGGGCAGAAATATTTTAGAAGGGGTGCTTATTCTCCATGAAACCATTCATGAACTTCATAGGAAGAAAATGGATGGTGTTTTGTTAAAATTAGATTTTGAGAAAGCATATGATAAGGTACAATGGCCCTTCTTACAACAGGTGATGAGAATGAAGGGCTTTGAGCCGAAGTGGTGTCAGTGGGTAAATGATTTTGTCACTAAGGGCAGCGTAGGTATTAAGGTAAATGATGACATAGGTCATTGTTTCCAAACCAGAAAGGGATTAAGACAAGGAGACCCTTTATCCCCGATACTGTTCAATATTATTGCTGACATGTTGGCTATAATAATTGCTAGAGCTAAAGAGGATGGTCAGGTAGAAGGTTTAATACCGCACCTAGTAGATGGGGGTATTTCCATCCTACAATATGCAGACGACACCATCCTCTTTATGTCCCATGATGTTGAAAAGGCACTAAATATGAAGCTCATCTTATGTATGTTTGAACAATTATCAGGATTGAAAATCAACTTTCATAAGAGTGAACTCTTCTGTTTTGGTAAAGCCAAAGACTTTGAGGAGGAGTATAAAAGTTTGTTTGGGTGTGACGCAGGTGCGTTCCCCTTTAGATATCTCGGGATACCCATTCATTTCAGAAAGTTGAAAAATTGGGAGTGGAAATTAGTTGAAGACCGGTTTGAGAAAAAGCTAGCTAATTGGGCTGGGAAGCTTTTATCATATGGGGACAGGCTCATATTGATAAATGCAGTCCTTACAAGCTTGCCTATGTTCATGCTTTCATTCTTTGAAATTCCAAAAGGGGTACGGAAGAGAATGGATTTTTTCAGATCTAGATTTTTTTGGCAAAACGTTGGGCATAAGAAGAAATATAGACTCACTAAGTGGAATATCATTTGTAGGCCAAAGGAACAGGGAGGGCTCGGGGTTGAAGTTTTAGAAGCAAAAAACAAAAGCCTCTTATGTAAATGGTTCTCCAAAATCCTAACAGAGGGTGGGGTGTGGCATGAACTGATTAGTAACAAGTACTTGCATTCTAAACCACTCTCTCAAGCAAAGTTACATCCTTCCGATTCTCCCTTTTGGAAGGGGTTAATGAAAGTTAAAAATGAGTTCTTTGAACGTGGGTCTTTCATTATAGGTAACGGTGAAAGCACCCGTTTTTGGGAGGATACTTGGCTTGGGGATAAGCCCCTTTCTTGCCAATATCCGACTTTGTATAACATTGTTCAAAGAAAAGAACAATCAGTTGCTTCGGTTTTAGCCGTGGCTCCTCCACCAAATTTAGTGTTTAGAAGATGTCTAACAGGTGAGAAGTGGAACCGATGGCTGCACTTAGTTAGTAGACTAATGGATGTGCATCTCTCGGATTCGTCGGATGTGTTCAAATGGGGGTTAAGCAATTCTGGAAAATTTACGGTCAAATCTTTATATCTAGATTATTTGAGTGGTCATACTAGGTATCTACGTAAATATATTTGGAAACTGAAAGTACCACTGAAAATAAAGATTTTCATGTGGTTCTTACATCGGAGAGTGATTCTCACAAAAGATAACTTGCTGAAAAGAAATTGGAACGGATGTAAAACATGTTGTTTTTGTGATCAAGATGAGACAATTCAACATCTTTTTATAACATGTCCGCTGGCTAAAATAGTTTGGAGAATTGTCCATATGGCCTTCAACATTACACCTCCAAAAAGTATCTCCAATTTATTTGGTAGTTGGCTTAGAGGGGTAGATAAACAAGAGAAAGCACAAATTCGAGTGGGTTCTTGTGCTTTACTCTGGGCCATTTGGAACATACGCAACAACATTATTTTTAACAATGCAAACAACTCCTCTTTTATGCAGGTTATTCCGATGGCTATTCATTTGATTCGTACGTGGTCCTTCCTACAAGCAACGGACAAGCAGGCCGTTGTGGATATTGGGTGCAACCGACTCCTTGCGGTAGCGCGGGACTTATACACCCAGTGCAGCTGGCGTTTTGATCTCAGGATAACATACTGATGTTTAGTCCCAATATGCTATCTTGTCTGTTTAGATGGTTGATTCATGTTTCGACTCTTTGTGACCCTTGATGTAATCGTTGTAAGACTTGATAAATAAATTTAATAAAGGCCGCATGCATCAGTCGATGCAGAGGCTGGGGCTCGGCCTCCTTTTCTAAAAAAAATTTGTGTCCACCATACGTACCTACATGTGGTATTTCCTAGCCACTCCAAGTAAATTTTTCGTGTGCTACCTTTAAATATTCAAAATGTTATTACTCCTGTTTTGTGCCACTGCTTCCAAGCTCATGAGGAAGTAGTAGTTGGATTTGTTATCTTCCATGCCAAATAAGTTTTCCAAGAACTTGTATGCTTCATCTACTTGTCCATTAATTTTGCAAAAAGAGCTGGCAACGGGGTGCCCAGCCCCATAAAAGATAAATTACAACTTTCATCAAAAACTCTCCTCATATTTTGTTCCTGAGAATTCAGTAAAACATCTGCATGGGCAAACAAAGGAGATAGAGGAATGATCTGCTTGCTGCAGAAATAACGTTCCTCATGGGAGCCGCTCTTAAATTTTGTTTGGTATGGAAAATATCAAGAACTCTACTACCATTCATTGATCATAGTATGCACCACTCTAAAACATATTTTTATGTCTCTATATGATTTCAAAAACTAAAAAGCTCTAGCACACGATTAATCTCTGCTTCCCTCTGCGAAGGGCCTTTCTTTTACTTTTATGTTGAGTCAGTTTTCCTTTCCAATCTTTATCTCTCAAGCGAACGCGTGGTATCAATTTTGGTAGATGTCTACTACATTTTATCTTTACGTTTAATCATGAAAACTTTGTGTTGACATTATCCAGTGATAAATGTTACAAGTTGAATCTTTTGCTGAAAACTTAAATCTTCCTCTGTGTTGGTTGAACACCTTTTTCAAAAGTATATTGCTTTGTGAGCTATCAAGTATGACGAGTTTTATAATTTTCAAATCTCCAAAGTACTATTCATGAAAAGTTCTTGCTTAGATGTTATACATGGTTAATCATTGTTTACTTTATTTCAAACTATAGAACATTGTCTTGGATCACTTCATTCAGTTAATATGCTTTATATTATTATTTGACTACGGTTGTGTTAGTAGCATATCATTTCAAAAAGTATTTTGTTATCATTTACCTACTCGAGGACGAGCAGGAATTAAGCTTGGGGATGCTGATACGTCTCAAACGTATCTATAATTTTTGATGTTACATGCTTGTTTTATATCAAATGCTACATGTTTCTATTATAGTTTTATGTCATTTTATATATTTATTGGACTAACCTATTAATAGTTGCAAAAGTGCACAATGTTCTTGTTTTACACTTTGATGTGTAGGAATTAAATGGAAATTGACAAGAACGCAAAAGAAACCTTGTTGGAGGTGGACTCTGATTTCCTGAAATCTGTCCCCACCAGACAATTTTTACAGATTTCTCCGAACTGACCCGAATAAGACATCTAATGGAAAAAGACTAGTCGCAAAGGTTGTAGGGAATTTTCTGTCAATTGATCTGGACATAAAATTCGTCCCAATCCGAGTTCGGACGCGACCCACACAGGCCCCATAAGTTGGCTGGGCTCAGGAAAACCCTAGGCCATGCCCGGGGGTCACCTGGCCGCCTCGTGCACCTCCTCGCGTCGCCTCTTTGCCTATAAAATCACTCTTGACCTAAAAACGAAGACCCCCGAAGGAATTCTCCAGAAACGCATCCGAGCTCCGCCACCACCAAAAAACCCTAATTCAGGGGACAGAAGTTCCTATTCCGGCACCCTGCCGGGATTGGGAATTTCCCCCAGAGCCATCTTCATCGACCTTGCTGCCTCCCGTGATGCAGCGGGAGTAGTTCTTCATCGGGGCTGAGGGCTCATGCCGGTAGCTATGTGTTTATCTCTCTCTCTCCCATGGTGTGATCTTTATGTGATCATGAACATTGTTAGCCTAGTTGAATTATTATGATGTTTCCCCTTCATTATGTAATGGATATGTTGTTCAAGTGGTGTTATTTAATTTCCGAAGTCATTGTGGCAACACGGTACCAAGGATGACAGTGTGGGTATTTGTGTGTGGCTCTATGGATAATAGATTAGATATTTATCATGAGTTATTCTTGGTGTTGGATGTCATTATGAAATTGTGGTGTTCGGATTTTAAGGGGTGATAGACCTACGCATGAATTGTGGTGACCGAACTTTAATGTGTGCTATTGTATCCCTACGCGATGACATGGTGTTTTATCTAGCAGAGGAATAGTTCCGAGTAGCATCTAAGTTACATGTTGAAGAGGAAGTTTCATGCAATTGTGTTAATAGTGTTGAGAGAGTCCACTAGTGAAAGTATGATCCCTAGGCCTTGTTTCCAATCATCGGGACACCGTTTTTAGTCACTTTTGTTACATGTTTGTTTGCTGCCATTTTTATTACAGATTACCATCTTTTACCATCCATATCACTTGCATTTTATTATCTCTTCGCCGAACTAGTGCACCTATACATCTGACAAGTGTATTGGGTGTGTTGGGTCACAAGAGACTTCTTGTATTTTAATTGCAGGGTTGCTTGAGAAGGATATCTTTGACCTCTACCTCCCTGAGTTCGATAAACCTTGGGTTACTCATTTAAGGGAAATTTGCTGCTGTCCTACAAACCTCTGCACTTGGAAGCCCAACACTGTCTACAGGAATAGAAGCGCGTAGTAGACATCAGCATCCGGTTGGCTCAAAAATAATTAAAGGCCATGGTCACGGGCCCGGTTGATTGAACCTATGTTATTAGGCCGGCATATTGCTTTTTGGAATGAGTGGTGGCTACGACGCCAACTAGTTGGAAGGCCCGCCGTGTGTTTTATTTTTGCCCCCCACCCCCACCCGACCCCGAAATCTGTAGGTTGGTCCTAGTATCAAGCATCCTTGTGGTACTTTCCCCGCCTCTTTACTTTGTCATGTTTACGTTGTTGTTAGTATTTAAGATCTTGTTGCTTCACTTTGTGTTGATAGCGACTACATGAGTCTTGTGCAACTAACAGCCTGCTAAGGCAAAGAAGATAGGGATTACCTAGCGTAGAAGCTGAGGAAAAAAACTGCTTGATCAATAACAAAGGTAACTAGCATGATAAGTGTGAGAAAGCACACTAGTAGATAAACTACTGTCAAAACTAATTTCATTCTTGCTTACCTTCTTTCTAGAAGAACATATGCCTATTATCCATTTTTAATGTCCAAATAATCTCAGTTATGGATTATTTGTGGATACATTTAATATGGATCATGAAGGACAATACCCCAGAGTGATAACACACTAGTAGAAACAGGGCCTTTGGTCCAGAGCTATTTTGGGCTCTAGTCCCGGGCCACTTTTTAACCTGGACTAGAGGGTGGGACTAGTCTCGGGTCAACAGATACGAGGCCGCAGACCTCTAATCCCGGGTCGTGGGGGACCTCTAGTCCCGGTTCGTAATACGGACCGGTACTAGAGGGGTCTGGCCCAGCAGGACCACATGCGAGACCCCTCTAGTACCGGTCCGTATTACGAACCGGTACTAGAGGTCCTGTGCTCTATATATATGTCGCCCCTGACCCCTCTCTCTGTTTTTTTTCCAGCACAAGAGGTGGGAGGTGTGTGTTAGTTTGTTGTTTCTTCCCATGCACAAGAGGTGTTCGATGAAATGCCCGAGCTAGCCAGCTTCCTTCTCCTTTGTGGGTTTTAGTGTCGTCCCGTCCCCGTCCTCACCGCCGTCAATCGCCTGCGCCGTCCTATCACCGGCACCACCTCGGTGAGCCTCTTGTTTTTATCTTTTATTTTAAAAAATCTTAGTTGTATGATTTAGATGCATAATTATTACTTGCATATAATTTTCTTACTTGTATAATTGTTTGTTATATATAGTGCCATGGTTTTGACATCTGTCCACACCGGCTCTCGTCCGCTCTATTATTCAGATGTGGTATGATTGTTTGTTATAACTATTTGTTTCATTTCGTGTTTATGACAATTATGCCGACCAACTTGACATAGATATTTTTTTATCTAGGAGTTAGTTGAACCGAAAATTCCAACCGACCCTATTGTCGAGTTTTTTCAAAAAGAAAACAATGATTTGAAAGAAAAATTGAAAAGAAGTGAAGATCTTCGTCTCCAATGCTTAGAAGAGAAGATGAAATTGGAGTTCAAGCTTGCCGACGTCGTCGATGATCACGAGATCAAGATGGAGGCAATGCGCTTGGATCACGAGATCAAGATGAATGCAATGCACTTGAAGCTTAAAAAGATTAGAAAATATGCCATTAATCAAGAGGCTTGGTATCATTATGATGTTGGTTCAATAATTACCTTAGTTGCGATTTTGACCGCATTTGTTGTTGGATTTAAATTCTTTAGATAGTTGTATGTTAGTTTAAATTAATGTATGTTTTATGAGAACTATGTATTAGATTTGGTCACTACTATACTTTTGTTTTAATACGGTGAACTTGTATTAATGAATTTGGTCAGTTCTCTATTCTATTCATGATGTAGTGTAATTGGTCGATTATGTTCGTTTACCGTAATGGGTTTTAGCGGTGATTGCGTTTGATATACTTATATAATGTAGATGAGCCATCCATGGATGTCCGCTGACCGACGCTCTAACGAGTACATTCAAGGCCTGCGTTCTTTTCTCAATGTGGCTGAGTCAAACACGCGGAATGGTTTTATGTGTTGTCCATGCCGTGACTGTCGGAATGAGAAGGATTACTCTTCCTAAAAAAAAAACCTTCACATCCACCTGATTCAGTTCGATTTCATGCCCGGCTATAACTGTTGGACCAAGCACGGAGAAAGAGGGGTTATGATGGAAGACAACGAAGAAGAAGAGAAAGAGGGGTTATGATGCAAGGGGGGAAGCTGAAGATGAAGAGGTACCAGATGAGCCCATCATAGATGATGATTTACGTCGGGTCATCATTGATGCACAGACCGAAGCAGAAAGTGCACCTGAGAAGTTGAAGTTGGAGCACATGTTAGAGGATCACAAAAAAAAGTTGTACCCAACTTGCGAAGATGGCAACACAAAGCTCGGTACCACACTGGAATTGCTGCAATGGAAGACAGAGAATGGTTTATCTGACAAGGGATTTGGGAATTTACTGAAAATAATGAAGCAAAAGCTTCCAAAGGATAATGAATTGCCTGGCAGTACGTACGAAGCAAATAAGATTCTCTGCCCTCTAGGATTAGATGTGCAGAAGATACATGCATGCATTAATGACTGCATCCTCTACCGCGGTGAGCACGATAATATGAATGAATGCCGGGTATGCGGTGCATTGCGGTATAAGATCAGACGAGATGACCCTGGTGATGTTGAGGGTCAGCCCCCCAAGAAGAGGGTTCCTGCCAAGGTGATGTGGTACGCTCCTATAATACCACGGTTGAAACGTTTGTTCAGAAACAAAGAGCATGCCAAGTTGTTGCGATGGCACAAAGAAGACCGCAAGAACAACGAGATGTCGAGACACACGGTTGATGGGTCGCAGTGGAGAAAAATCGATAGAGAGTTCAAGGAATTTGCACGTGACGCAAGGAACTTAAGGTTTGGTCTAAGTACGGATGACTTTAATCCTTTTGGGGAGCAGAGCAGCAGGCATAGCACCTAGCCTGTGACTCTATGTATCTATAACCTTCCTCCTTGGTTGTGCATGAAGCGGAAGTTCATTATGATGCCAGTGCTCATCCAAGGCCCGAAGCAACCCGGCAACGACATTGATGTGTATCTGAGGCCATTAGTTGAAGAACTTTTACAGTTGTGGCGTGATGAAGGGGTACGTGTGTGGGATGAGCACACACATGAGCCATTTGACCTACGAGCGTTGTTGTTTGTAACCATCAATGATTGGCCTGCTCTTAGTAACATTTCAGGACAGTCAAACAAGGGATACAATGCATGCACGCACTGTTTAGATAAAACTGAAAGTATATATTTAGGTAAGAAGAATGTGTACCCGGGGCATCGTCGATTTCTTCCAAGGCAGCATCCCGTAAGAAAGAAAGGTAAGCATTTCAAAGGTGAGGCAGATCACCGGACGAATCCACCTCTCCCTACTGGTCATGTTATATATGATATGGTCAAGGATTTAGAAGTAATCTTTGGAAAGGGTCCTGGCGGACAGTCTGTTCCGAATGACGTTGACGGACACGTACCCATGTGGAAGAAGAAGTCTATATTTTGGGAGCTACCCTATTGGAAACTCCTATAGGTCCGCTCTGCAATCGACGTGATGCACGTGACGAAGAATCTTTGCGTGAACCTGCCAGGCTTCTTGGGCGTGTATGGGAAGACAGAAGATACGCCGGAAGCACGGCAAGACCAGCAACGTATGAAAGACCCAGACAACATGCATCCAATGAAGATGGATAAAGGACGTCTAAGTCCTGCTAGCTACGCTCTTACCAAAGATGAGAAGGAGATATTTTTCGAAGTCCTGAGCAGTATGAAGGTCCCGTCTGGCTTCTCGTCGAATATAAAGGGAATAATAAATATGGCAGAGAAAAAGTTCCAGAACCTAAAGTCTCATGACTGCCACGTGCTTACGACTCAATTGCTTCCGGTTGCATTACGGGGGCTTCTACCGGAAAATGTTCGACTACCCATTGTTCAGCTATGTGCGTTCGTCAATGCAATTTCGCAGAAGGTAATCGATCCAGCCATTCTAGGAAGGCTACAGAAGGAGGTGGTTCAATGTATCATTAGTTTTGAGTTGGTGTTCCCACCATCCTTCTTCAATATTATGACACATCTCCTAGTACACCTGGTCGACGAGATTACCATTCTGGGTCCTGTATTTCTACACAATATGTTCACCTTTGAGAGGTTCATGGGAGTCTTGAAGAAGTATGTTCATAACAGTGCTAGGCCAGAAGGAAGCATCTCCAAAGGCTGTGGAACAGAGGAGGTCATTGAGTTTTGTGTTGACTTTATTCCTGGCATTAAGCCGATTGATCTTCCTGAATCGCGACATGAGGGAGACTGAGTGGAAAAGGCACTCTAGAAGGAAATCAACAATATGTAGGGACGGGCATTCTTTCACACAAGCACACTACACAGTTCTACATAATTCTAGTTTGGTGGCTCCGTATATCCAGAAACACAAGAATATTGTACGCTCCAGCAACCCGGGGATGGATGACTCCTTGATTACAAAGGAACACATGGAGAATTTTGGCGGCTGGTTGCAAACACATCTCAACAATGACAACACTGTCTCAGATAAGCTGTACTTGTTGTCTAGGGGACCATCTTCGACTATTTGGACTTTCCAAGGGTACGAGATAAATGGGAATACATTTTACACGATCGCCCAAGATAAAAAGAGCACCAACCAAAACAGTGGTGTCCGCTTTGATGATTCAACAAACAACAATGGGCAAAAGGTCACATATTATGGTTACATAGAGCAGATATGGGAACTTGACTATGGACCTTCTTTTAAGGTCCCTTTGTTCTGGTGCAAATGGTTCAACCTGAAAGCGGCGGGGTAAAGGTAGACCCATTGTACGAAATGACTACAGTGGATCTCAAGAATCTTGCGTACGACACCGAACCATTCGTTCTAGCCAATGATGTGGCTCTGGTTTTCTATGTGAAGGACAAGTCTACCAAACCGAAAAAAAGAAAAGATAAGCAAGTGAATACATCAGCCGATGAGCCAAAGCCCACATAGTTCTTTCAGGGAAAAGAAATATCGTGGGAGTGGAGGACAAGACAGACATGTCAGAAGATTACAATAAGTTTCATGAAATTCCGCCATTCAAATTGAACACTGACCCAAGCATCAAGTTAAATGATGAAGCTTGTCCATGGTTACGGTGCAATCAGAAAAAAGGGACACACACAAAGAAAAAGTGAAGACTAGATAGGGATGTTGTTGGTGATGTGTAATAATGTACTAAACTTTTATGTAACTTATTCTGAAAACTCTAAACACTGAAGAGAACAAAACACACGGTTTCCCCTGCATACAGCCCGACGGTGGCTCGTGAGTGCCCGCATATCAAATGCACCGTCGGACATATGCAGGGAATCCGAATGCTCTGTATATACCAAATGAACTACAATGAGTAGACACTGAGCGCCGAACATGTCCGAGAGGTGGGCTATATATAGGGTCATGTGGCTCACGAAGTGGTCGTGACAGTGCTGATCCAACAGCTCACATGCCCTCAAAAGAAACACACCCCTGATCCAATGTCTCACAAGCGCATGAAAGAAACACACAATCCGTGTGCTTCTTTAGTCCCGGTTGGTAACACCAACCGGGACTAAAGGCGGGCTTTGCGGTCACGACTCGTGTCAGTCACATGTCCTCTCCCAGCGCTGCCCTAGCCACGTTACGTTTGTTTGAATATACCGTAATGTCCTTTGGTCTGACCAATGCCCCAGCCTATTTCATGAATCTCATGAACAAGATTTTCATGGAGTACCTCGACAAGTTCGTGGTAGTTTTCCTTGATGACATCCTTATTTATTCCAAGACCGAAGAGGAGCATGCTGAACACCTGCGTCTAGTTTTGGAAACCCTCCAAGAGCACCAGCTGTATGCCAAACTTAGCAAGTGTGAGTTTTGGCTCAGTGAAGTGGCATTTCTTGGCATATTGTATCCGCTGGAGGAATTTCTGTTGACCCTGAGAAGATACAAGCCATTCTTAACTGGTTATCCCCAACCAATGTTTTTGAAATCCGAAGCTTTCTCGGACTTGCCGGTTATTACCGCAAGTTCGTCGAAGGATTTTCCAGTATAGCCAAACCTCTGACCCAACTGTTGAAGAAGGACAAGAAATTTGAATGGACTCAGAAGTGTGAGGATAGTTTCCAAGAACTGAAGAAGAGACTAACCTCAGCCCCAATCCTGATCATGCCAGACGTCACCCAGAGTTTCGACGTGTATTGCGATGCATCACGCCTCGGACTTGGTTGCGTTCTGATGCAAAAGGCAAAGTTGTGTCGTATCTGTCCCGGCAGTTGCGACCGCATGAAGAGAATTACCCAACCCATGACTTGGAGTTAGCTGCTGTAGTCTTTGCTCTTAAGAAGTGGCGTCCCTATCTTGCGGGACATCGCTGCGAGGTCTATACAGATCACAAAAGCTTGAAATATATTTTCACCCAGAAAGATCTGAACCTGCGACAGAGGAGATGGATGGAGTTAATCAAGGATTATGATATTGGAATCCATTATCACCCTGGAAAGGCTAATGTTGTTGCCGATGCCCTTAGTCGCAAACCTTGCACCCTGAATGCCCTGATCCAAGCCGAACAGCCAGCCTTGTTCAAAGAGTTCCAAGATTTTGGACTAGAGCTTGTTAGCCATGGTTATCTCGCCAATTTAGAGTTAACCCCAACCCTGATGGATCAAATCAAAGAAGCCCAAAAAGGTCATGAAAGCATAGAGGGAATTAGGAAGAAGATTTCCCTCGGCAAAGCACCCGGTTTTACCGAAGATGCTGAGGGAGTGCTGAAATTCAATGACCGTATCTGTGTGCCCAATGTCACGGAACTTAAGGAGTTAATCCTGAAGGAGGCCCATGAGACCCCTTACTCAATCCACCCCGGCGGAACCAAAATGTACCAAGACCTTCGAGAAAGATTTTGGTGGCATGGAATGAAGCGAGAGATTGGTTCATTCGTAGCCAAGTGTGACATCTGCCAGCGAGTTAAGGCTGAACATCAGCGACCCGCTGGATTGCTTCAACCTTTGAAAATTCCCGAGTGGAAGTGGGATGAGATTGGAATGGATTTTATTACCGGACTTCCAAAATCCAACCGAGGCCATGATTCAATCTGGGTCATCGTTGATCGACTGACCAAGGTTGCCCATTTCATCCCTGTCAACACCACCTATCGGGGACATCAGTTGGCCGACTTGTATATTTCCAGAATAGTGAGCCTGCATGGTGTGCCTAAGAAGATTGTATCTGATAGAGGCACGCAATTCACCTCAAGGTTCTGGAAATCCCTTCATGAAGCCCTCGGAACCAAGCTAGCATTTAGCACAGCTTATCATCCCCAGACCGATGGCCAAACTGAGCGAGTGAACCAGATATTGGAGGACATGCTTCGCGCATGTGTTCTATCCTATGGTTCCAAGTGGGAAGATTGCCTTCTGTTTGCGGAATTCTCGTACAACAACAGTTATCAGTCTAGTCTGCAAATGGCCCCTTTTGAAGCCCTTTACGGCAAGAAGTGTCGTACACCCCTGAATTGGTCCGATACCGGAGAAAGCAAATTGTTCGGACCAGATACCCTCCGTGAAGCTGAAGAGCAAGTTCAGCTTATTCGTGAGCGTCTCAGAACTGCCCAATCCCGCAGAAGAGTTACGCTGACACCAAGCGCCGTGATCTCACTTTCAGTGTCGGAGATTATGTTTATCTCCGAGTGACACCCCTCAAGGAATGCAGCGTTTCCATGTCAAAGGAAAATTAGCGCCAAGGTATATTGGACCCTTCAAGGTCCTTGCTCGTCGAGGAGAAGTATCCTATCAGCTGGAGTTACCCCAGGAGTTAGGAGATTATCATGATGTCTTCCACATTTCCTTGCTCCGGAAGTGTCTTGAAGTTCCTGACCAGCCTGATGTTTTCAAAAACATCGACCACCTCTCCATCGACCTGAACCAAGATTTGACTTATCGTAAGAGACCTCTCAAAATTCTCGAAGAAGACGTTCGTGTTACCCGAAGACGTGCGATCAAGTTTTACAAAGTTCAGTGGACTAACCACTCTGAAGAAGAAGCAACTTGGGAACGCGAAGATTATCTTCGAAGCGAATTTCCAGACCTCTTTAGTACCCAGGCCTAGCAAATCTCGGGACGAGATTTATTCTAAGGAGGGAAGGATTGTAACATCCCAAAAATATTAATCAGTATTAAGATTCCAAAAGTGAGAGCCAACAAAAACTTTTGTTAATTATATGTGTTGATCTCTTGCTGTTGCTTGTGTGGTTTAATTCTTGTTGCTTGTGTTATTCCTTCTTGCTAGTGGTTTGTTGTTTGCTCTAAATAAAAGCAAGAAGAAAAGAAAAGAATTGAAATAGCAAATAAAGCAAGAAAAATAAAAGTGACATTTGTGTCCCACAAATTCTCCAAGTGAGAATTTCAAATGGTTTCAAACAAAATTCAGTGGAGTGGGTTTATAAACACTCCCCATTTTGTTCCTACCACTTTCCCCTCTCAAATATTATTTTGAACTAGTTTTAAAATTCTAAAATCAAAACAAATTGAAATAAATTAAAATGCCTTAATTAAAACACTATAAAAGAAAATGTTTCAAAACATTTTATTATTTTATGCCAATTTTTGTGGAGCTTCTGTACATTATGGGAAGGCCCCACAAATTTTGACAAATTTTTATAAATTGATTTAGTGCCTCAAATTAAATCAGGAAGTGCTGCTGCATTTAACAGAAGGCTAAAACGTAATTAGAGAAAGAAGAAGGAAAAGAAGAGTGCAAGGAGCCAGGGGGTTTTGGCAAAAGTGTCATCGCCTACCTCTCCGTCGCCGTGTCGTCGCCGCACGCCGCGCGCCTCGCCGTTTCCCCGGGTCCCCCAGGCCCCCCTTGCTCGCAGCCGTCCACGCTCCGTGCCTCTGCAGCCGCCGCAGTCGCTCGAGCACCACGCTCGACCCGATGCCGCCCCTGTCCCCTGCATCTCCGCCGTGGTTAAACGGACGGCGACCGGCCAAATTGGCCCAGCTCGCCGCACCTCGCCACGCAATCCTCTACGCAGAGAACCCTAGCCCACGCCCGGACCCCCCAGACACCGCGCGCTGGCCTCTCCCGCCCTCTGGACGCCGCTGGACTGCGACCACCGTGCGCCGCCGTCGCGCCTATTTAAACCACCCGAGCCCAGCGCTCTCTCCACACCGCCCCACTGTCTCTCTCACTCACCACCCTCTCTCGTGCACCGCCAGGAGGCCGGAGCCTCTGCCGGAAGCCACTGCTGCCCGTGGCAGTGCGCTGCAACCTCGCCGTGCCGAGGTAGGCGACGACCACGGCCTCGCCGTGCTGGCCTCCCATTTCCTTCCCTCTGGCCTCTCCCTGCATCCCTACGATCACCGCACTCACTCACCCCTTGTTCCCCTCTCTTTCGTGCACCAGAGCATCGCCAGGAGGTCGCCGGAGCCCGTGCCCGTAGCCGAGGAAGTTCCGGAGCTCGCCGCCGACGAACCACTCCTTCCCAGGAAACGCAACTCGGCCAGGAGCTTCCCCCACATCGCCGCCGTCGATCTGCATCATCTCCGCCGTCCCTAGCCCTCTCAGGTGAGCCAATCGAGCTGCTCGCCGCCGCCGGAGCAACGGCGCCGCCTATTTTAGGTCGTCGATGAACGCGGCCTCTGTGAGCCGTTGGATCTTTGATCCACGGTCGCATACCGCTTCGCGCGCTTAGCCACTGACTGGTGGACCCCGCTAGTCAGATCTTTAAACATTTCCCGCGCGCGCACCGTTTCGCCTGAGTCACTGACTGGTGGACCCCACCTGTCAGGGATTTCAACATTATCCAGAACAGTTAGGATTTCTAATTTTAGTTTCTCTGGAAATTCAGTACTGGACTCATTTTATAAATTCAATAACTTGAGAATTAGGAATCCAAATAAATCAAACTCAATTGTTCTGGAAAGCTTATGAAATTGTTTAACCAACCAATTGGTCTCATGTCATTTAATTAAATAGTTAAAAAGTATTATTGAAAATGCCACAGAAGGTTTAAAATCTAAACTTGTTTGTTTCTGATACTCTGTTAGTCCAAATAATTCCAAACCAATTTTGCTAGCTTAGTACTGCCTTGTGTTAGCTCCCCTAATTTTGGTAGAATTAATTAAGCAGTATTAATTGTTGACTTTAAGATAAACCCTTCTGGACTAAAACAAACAAATATGTTTATTGGTTGACCCAAATGAGTTAGGACCAATTTTGTTAGCTCACTATAGCCATGTTTAGTTACCCCTAAAAGGGTTTAATTTTTGGAGCAATAGAATTTAAATGGTAGCTAAAACTTGATTATTAAGCTACTGGATTCAATCCAATGTGTAGGGAGTTTGGTAACTCCAAATGATCCAATTCAAATTGGGTTGTCTTCTACACATCAGTAGCTTTCTATAGAAATTTAGTTTGTATTTTTGTGACCAACAGAACTCAAGTTGTGGAATTAAACATGAATAACTAGTTTCTGCCATAATTTGGACTTAATTAAATAATGTTTAATTCAATTTATTTGAAAACCAAATTGTGTGGTTTGTGTGTGCAGTAGCTAATTGTGATGTTTATGATTGTTGTGTTGAGATGATTGCTTGTATAGCTTAGTGATTGGTTGCATTGTTTGTTTATTAATTAGACGAGAACGTTGTCGGATATATCGAGGAAGGAGAGTTTGCTGAAATTGAAGAACAAGAGCAAGATCACTTTGCCAAGCAAGGCAAGCTATTCTCTGAGCTTGCACTACAAATATGCATCTACTTTCATAACATGTTTTACTCTCAAGCAAGATTTATAAAACCATTTCAAAAGTATATGGAAATTATTTTGCCACCTATGTAGAGATAGTTATATCAAATTATAGGATGGGAAAAACAATTTGTTTTATTCAAAACTCCTTTGAAATTACTTGTGAGTTTATGAATACCGAGATGTCGGTGTTGGAATGGAGAAGTGGAAAATGGTGATGTTTATGAAAAATGCACAGTGTGTCCTTGTACTTACGTCAACCATCCGATACCCTGTGCGACCACATCCACCACATATGGGAAAAGGGCGTAGTCATATAATTTGCTCATATTAGTATGGGTCCTCAACAACGAGGATGACCTCGTTCCATGAGGGGATGGTCATGGCGACCTACCCCCTGACCTGGGTCCTGGCATCTGAGGATGGGGGATTGAAGGGTTCGCTCGCCGGGCAGAACTACGAGTCCTCACACTTAGGTTTCCCGACGGGGAATCTGGACTGGGTGTTGATGGAAAGGATGATAATTTCGTAGCGGTAGGATCCTATACTAGCATGAGCAAAGGACAGGCTATGGTCGGCGGCTTACTTCGCATACACCTGTATGGCGAGACGTGGCGGACACGATGAGCTGCCGGATGGATGTGGGATAAAAGCGTGCTACCTCTGCAGAGGGTTAAAACTATTCGAATAGCCGAGTCCTCGGATATGGACAGCTGGGAGACCCTACTTTGACCATGTGCAAGTTTTGGAAAACTTTTAAGTTTAAAAGAAATTGAAATGGTGGTGTTACACAACTATACCAAATGAGTGGTATGAGTTGTTGGAATAAATGGACTATGGTGAGCCATGGTCAGAAAAGGAGGGTTTTGGAGAAACAATAAAATGGTGGTTTCTTTAAAAAGTGATTATAAAACTCTTCTTACCTTTTTCAATAAAGATATAGAGATGTTTTAAACAAACAAAAGTTAAAGAACTAGTGCATACTCATGTTGGGGTAGTTTGCGAGTACATTCAAATGTACTCATATTGGTTTCGTCCCTGGCTATTGTCCTAGCCAGACTACGAGGAGGAGCACTACGCCGAGCAGGAATATGGCGACTTCTACGCCAACTAAGGATCTCCACAAGTCAGCTGCCTGTCGGGTTGTCATCGTTAGAATATGATGTCTACTACGCCGTAGCTTCCGCTGATATATTTGGTTTGGCCCATGAAGGCACCTATGTAAGAACTTGGTCTAAATGACCATTTATGTAAGACTTTTATTCGGTACTGTAATGGATGTAAACTTTGGTATCCAATTCGGATTATGTGCAACGACAGACTGATCACGGGATCGTTGTGTTAAGCATAATCGGGTATTTCGGACAGCTAGTCCGGGGTCCCCACAGACTTGGTATCAGAGCCATCCTGACTTTAGGAAACCTTAGTTAGCATGGTCGTTTGCAAATGTTACAAAAGATGAATTTCTAAAAAGAAAGGAATGAAGTATTTTCGAAAATTGCTTATCTCCAATCCTCTTACTTATGCAAAATTTTACTCTCATTAAATGTTACATTTTCCTTGGTATCCCTAAAATTTTGTACACCTCTCATTAAGTTAAAATTTGACTCACTTGTTGCCCTACTATATTAAAATTTTGATATACTTGTCACCTAACTAACTTAAAATTTTGCTTAAAAACTGTAGATGGCACTCCATGGACCGAGTTCGTTCAGCTGGAGAAGGACAGCAAGCTGACGTTTGAGAGGGACTTGTTCGAGTTGACCAAGCTGTTAGGTCGCCCCGCTCCAGAGTTTGAGGGAGCTCAGATTGATGTTCACGGTGTCGGAAGGCTGAGCTGGCTCATCAGATCGTCAGTTCGCAGGAACATCAAGTCTCCCAGTTCCAGGACGCTCATCTTCACCACCAAGGAGGCCACCTGGGTTGATGGTCTCTGTACTGCTACCAGAGGATGCTAGCCCGACTTTGTGAGGAGCACAAGGCGGAGTTAGTAGACTCCCGTTTCCGGTTCTACGGGAGGCGCAACTGTGATGGACACCCTACTCCTTCACCTTACCACCCGATGTTTGGGAGCTACATCATGGACATGGAGATCTTACTTCAGTGCACTCAGGATGATCTGTTGCGCACTAGGATTCAGCTCCACTTCGACCGCGAGTCGCTCGTTGAGCTTCGCGAGAACGAGATGAAGCTGATGGTGGAGAAGGTTGCTCTTCTCAGGAAGAGGGCCCAGCTGAGGAAGACTATCGTGAAGCTCCGCACGAAGGTGGCAGAGCAGGATGGACTGATTGAGGATCTAGAGCACCATACTGACGAGATGGAGGAGGAGGGCGAGGATCTCCGCAAGGAGAACGACGCTTTCCTCAGTGACGATGATGACTTCGTGGAGGAGATGGACTGTGAGGAGGAGGATGATGAGGAGGAGTTAGTTGACGAGGAGGAGGAGCCACTCGAGCCAGTTCTCGAGGACGAGGAGGAGGATCCCGAGGAGCCTACCAGTCAGATGCTGACGTGTTAGAGCTGGAGGTTCCACCTCAGTAGGCGAGTGACTTGATCACTACCGCAGGATTAGGTTGACCCCCTATAGCTAGTCGAGTAGTAGTAGTGGTTCTTTTGGAAACCAGATGTTATGTATCCTAGATGTAAGGTGATGTTGTAAGCTTGATGTTGATGTGAACTCTTTGATGTGTTGTTTGTGAAATATAAGTATGTTTGTCTTGTTTAAATCTGTGTGAACTATTTTCATATAAATCTTAGGATTAATCAACCACTTGAGAGATCATCTTTTCCCTTAGTCGAACTTTTCTTGCCTTGTCTCTTATACCCGGTGTGCTTCAGGATGCCACCCCCGTCGCAGCAATGCGGAAGGATCAGGATCAGCACCACCACCACCGGACCCAACCCCCACCCAACTTCTCGCGCTTATCATGGAGGAGCGTGAAAATGCCCGGCAAGAGCGCCAAGCTCATCTCGCTGCCTTACAACAACTCGCAGCCGCTTTAACAACAACAACAATAACAACAACAACAACAACAATGGTGGTAACGGCAATGGCGATGGAAACCAGCGATCTACCTTGGGTGATTTTCAGAAGACCAACCCACCCACCTACTCCAAGGGACTTCACCCACTAGAAGCCGATGATTGGCTTCGCACCATCGACAACAATCTGGAAGTTGCTGCTGTGGGAGAGAATGAGAAAGTGCTGTATGCAACCCACTATCTCGCTGGACCTGCAAGAGCTTGGTGGGAAACTACCAAGACTCTCCAGCCAGCTGGTCATGTTATCAACTGGGCTGAGTTCCAGGAGAAGTTCCGCAAGAAGCACATTCCCATGGACTCATTGAGAGGAAGAAGGATGAGTTCCGTAAGCTGAGGCAGGGAAGTAGAGATGTGGTCGGTTATCTTGAGGAGTTTACCGACTTATCTCGGTATGCTCCTGATGACACCGACAAAGAAGAGAAGAAGATGGAGCGTTTCATGAGTGGACTTCATGATGAACTGCAGTGTGCTCTGGTTATCCATGACTTCCGTGATTGGAGTCACTTGTGGACAAAGCCATCCAACTGGAGACCAAGCGCAAGTCTATGTATGAAGGTCGCAAGAGGAGGATGAATGCTCAGGAAGGTTCGAGCAGCCAGAAACCCGTATCTTTCAGCAGAACCCCAGGCCTGCCTATCGTCCACCCCAAGTTCCACGCCCCAATTTCCCTAACCGCCCGAACAACTTCAACCGCCCCAATGACAATAACCGTCCCAGAGGAAACTTCAACAACTTCAACCCCAATGCCAATGTTGTCTGCTTTGAATGTGGCAACAAAGGTCACTACTCCAGGAATGCCCCAATCCTAAGAGGAATGTCCAGCGCCCCAATGCACCGAACAATGGTCAAGGCCGCAATGGAAATGGTAATGGCAAGAATGCCGCACCCCGCGGGAATGCTGCTGTTGTCAGAGGCCGTCTGCACCACATCAATGCTGAAGAGGCTGAAGAAGCGCCAGATGTTGTGCTGGGTACGTTTCTTGTCAACTCAGTACCTGCAACTGTTCTGTTTGATTCTGGTGCTACCCATTCGTTTATTACCAAAGAGTTTGTTTCTAAGGGAGGTTTAGTCGGGAGTCTTTTACCCAAACCAATGTTGGTACAAACCCCAGGACTGTTAGCCAAAACCAACCAGATGTGTTCCGAAACCCCCATAGAAATTGGAGGAGGAAGGTTTGCAGCCGACCTAATTATCTTAGGAAACCAAGGCATAGATGTTATTCTTGGAATGGATTGGTTAGCCAAGTACCACGGTCGTATTGACTGTGCCCGAAGAGCTGTTTCTCTCACTTCTGATGATGGAGTTGAAGTGGAGTATGCATCTGAGACCAGCCAGACCAGACCCGGATGCCATGAGAGCATAGCTCGACCCGCCCTAGATGAGATCCGTGTTGTTCACTGTTCAAGGATGTTTTCCCAGAAGAATTGCCTGGTATGCCGCCAGACAGGGATATTGAGTTCATAATTGAGCTTATCCCAGGAACATCCCCCATATCCCAAAAGCCTTATCGGATGAATCCGGAAGAACTGGTGGAGTTGAAGAAGCAGTTGGCTGATATGCTAAGCAAAGGTCTTGTCCGCCCAAGCGCTTCACCATGGGGATCACCCATTATTTTTGTGGACAAGAGAGACGGTACCACACGCCTGTGTGTGGATTATCGCAAGCTGAATGACGTGACCATTAAAAACAAGTACCCTCTTCCCAAGATCGAGGATCTGTTCGATCAAATGAACGGAGCCCGAGTCTTTTCAAAGATCGATCTTCGGACAGGTTACCATCAGTTGAAGATCCGAGAGACAGATATTCCCAAGACCGCCTTCACCACCCGTTACGGTTTGTTTGAATACACCGTCATGTCCTTTGGCTGACCAATGCCCCAGCCTATTTCATGAATCTCATGAACAAGATTTTCATGGAGTACCTCGACAAGTTCGTGGTAGTTTTCCTTGATGACATCCTTATTTATTCCAAGACCGAAGAGAGCATGCTGAACACCTGCGTCTAGTTTTGGAAACCCTCCAAGAGCACCAGCTGTATGCCAAACTTAGCAAGTGTGAGTTTTGGCTCAGTGAAGTGGCATTTCTTGGGCATATTGTATCCGCTGGAGGAATTTCTGTTGACCCTGAGAAGATACAAGCCATTCTTGACTGGTTATCCCCAACCAATGTTTTTGAAATCCGAAGCTTTCTCGGACTTGCCGGTTATTACCGCAAGTTCGTCGAAGGATTTTCCAGTATAGCCAAACCTCTGACCCAACTGTTGAAGAAGGACAAGAAATTTGAATGGACTCAGAAGTGTGAGGATAGTTTCCAAGAACTGAAGAAGAGACTAACCTCAGCCCCAATCCTGATCATGCCAGACGTCACCCAGAGTTTCGACGTGTATTGCGATGCATCACGCCTCGGACTTGGTTGCGTTCTGATGCAAGAAGGCAAAGTTGTGTCGTATCTGTCCCGGCAGTTGCGACCGCATGAAGAGAATTACCCAACCCATGACTTGGAGTTAGCTGCTGTAGTCTTTGCTCTTAAGAAGTGGCGTCCCTATCTTGCGGGACATCGCTGCGAGGTCTATACAGATCACAAAAGCTTGAAATATATTTTCACCCAGAAAGATCTGAACCTGCGACAGAGGAGATGGATGGAATTAATCAAGGATTATGATATTGGAATCCATTATCACCCTGGAAAGGCTAATGTTGTTGCCGATGCCCTTAGTCGCAAACCTTGCACCCTGAATGCCCTGATCCAAGCCGAACAGCCAGCCTTGTTCAAAGAGTTCCAAGATTTTGGACTAGAGCTTGTTAGCCATGGTTATCTCGCCAATTTAGAGTTAACCCCAACCCTGATGGATCAAATCAAAGAAGCCCAAAAAGGTCATGAAAGCATAGAGGGAATTAGGAAGAAGATTTCCCTCGGCAAAGCACCCGGTTTTACCGAAGATGCTGAGGGAGTGCTGAAATTCAATGACCGTATCTGTGTGCCCAATGTCACGGAACTTAAGGAGTTAATCCTGAAGGAGGCCCATGAGACCCCTTACTCAATCCACCCCGGCGGAACCAAAATGTACCAAGACCTTCGAGAAAGATTTTGGTGGCATGGAATGAAGCGAGAGATTGGTTCATTCGTAGCCAAGTGTGACATCTGCCAGCGAGTTAAGGCTGAACATCAGCGACCCGCTGGATTGCTTCAACCTTTGAAAATTCCCGAGTGGAAGTGGGATGAGATTGGAATGGATTTTATTACCGGACTTCCAAATCCAACCGAGGCCATGATTCAATCTGGGTCATCGTTGATCGACTGACCAAGGTTGCCCATTTCATCCCTGTCAACACCACCTATCGGGGACATCAGTTGGCCGACTTGTATATTTCCAGAATAGTGAGCCTGCATGGTGTGCCTAAGAAGATTGTATCTGATAGAGGCACGCAATTCACCTCAAGGTTCTGGAAATCCCTTCATGAAGCCCTCGGAACCAAGCTAGCATTTAGCACAGCTTATCATCCCCAGACCGATGGCCAAACTGAGCGAGTGAACCAGATATTGGAGGACATGCTTCGCGCATGTGTTCTATCCTATGGTTCCAAGTGGGAAGATTGCCTTCCGTTTGCAGAATTCTCGTACAACAACAGTTATCAGTCCAGTCTGCAAATGGCCCCTTTTGAAGCCCTTTACGGCAAGAAGTGTCGTACACCCCTGAATTGGTCCGATACCGGAGAAGCAAATTGTTCGGACCAGATACCCTCCGTGAAGCTGAAGAGCAAGTTCAGCTTATTCGTGAACGCTCAAAACTGCCCAATCCCGTCAGAAGAGTTACGCTGACACCAAGCGCCGTGACCTCACTTTCAGTTCGGAGATTATGTTTATCTCCGAGTGACACCCCTCAAAGGAATGCAGCGTTTCCATGTCAAAGGAAAGTTAGCGCCAAGGTATATTGGACCCTTCAAGGTCATTGCTCGTCGAGGAGAAGTATCCTATCAGCTGGAGTTACCCCAGGAGTTAGGAGATTATCATGATGTCTTCCACATTTCCTTGCTCCGGAAGTGTCTTGAAGTTCCTGACCAGCCTGATGTTTTCAAAAACATCGACCACCTCTCCATCGACCTGAACCAAGATGACTATCGTGAGAGACCTCTCAAAATTCTCGAAGAAGATGTTCGTGTTACCCGAAGACGTGCGATCAAGTTTTACAAAGTCAGTGGACTAACCACTCTGAAGAAGAAGCAACTTGGGAACGCGAAGATTATCTTCGAAGCGAATTTCCAGACCTCTTTAGTACCCAGGCCTAGCAAATCTCGGGACGAGATTTATTCTAAGGGGGAAGGATTGTAACATCCCAAAAATATTAATCAGTATTAATTCCAAAAATGAGAGCCAACAAAAACTTTTGTTAATTATTATGTGTTGATCTCTTGCTGTTGCTTGTGTGGTTTAATTCTTGTTGCTTGTGTTATTCCTTCTTGCTAGTGGTTTGTTGTTTGCTCTAAATAAAAGCAAGAAGAAAAGAAAAGAATTGAAATAGCAAATAAAGCAAGAAAAATAAAAGTGACATTTGTGTCCCACAAATTCTCCAAGTGAGAATTTCAAATGGTTTCAAACAAAATTCAGTGGAGTGGGTTTATAAACACTCCCCATTTTGTTCCTACCACTTTCCCCTCTCAAATATTATTTTGAACTAGTTTTAAAATTCTAAAATCAAAACAAATTGAAATAAATTAAAATGCCTTAATTAAAACACTATAAAAGAAAATGTTTCAAAACATTTTATTATTTTATGCCAATTTTTGTGGAGCTTCTGTACATTATGGGAAGGCCCCACAAATTTTGAATTTTTATAAATTGATTTAGTGCCTCAAATTAAATCAGGAAGTGCTGCTGCATTTAACAGAAGGGCTAAAACGTAATTAGAAGAAAGAAGAAGGAAAAGAAGAAGTGCACAGGAGCCAGGGGGTTTTGGCAAAAGTGTCATCGCCTACCTCTCCGTCGCCGTGTCGTCGCCGCACGCCGCGCGCCTCGCCGTTTCCCCGGGTCCCCCAGGCCCCCCTTGCTCGCAGCCGTCCACGCTCCGTGCCTCTGCAGCCGCCGCAGTCGCTCGAGCACCACGCTCGACCCGATGCCGCCCCTGTCCCCTGCATCTCCGCCGTGGTTAAACGGACGGCGACCGGCCAAATTGGCCCAGCTCGCCGCACCTCGCCACGCAATCCTCTACGCAGAGAACCCTAGCCCACGCCCGGACCCCCCAGACACCGCGCGCTGGCCTCTCCCGCCCTCTGGACGCCGCTGGACTGCGACCACCGTGCGCCGCCGTCGCGCCTATTTAAACCACCCGAGCCCAGCGCTCTCTCCACACCGCCCCACTGTCTCTCTCACTCACCACCCTCTCTCGTGCACCGCCAGGAGGCCGGAGCCTCTGCCGTGAAGCCACTGCTGCCCGTGGCAGTGCGCTGCAACCTCGCCGTGCCGAGGTAGGCGACGACCACGGCCTCGCCGTGCTGGCCTCCCATTTCCTTCCCTCTGGCCTCTCCCTGCATCCCTACGATCACCGCACTCACTCACCCCTTGTTCCCCTCTCTTTCGTGCACCAGAGCATCGCCAGGAGGTCGCCGGAGCCCGTGCCCGTAGCCGAGGAAGTTCCGGAGCTCGCCGCCGACGAACCACTCCTTCCCAGGAAACGCAACTCGGCCAGGAGCTTCCCCCACATCGCCGCCGTCGATCTGCATCATCTCCGCCGTCCCTAGCCCTCTCAGGTGAGCCAATCGAGCTGCTCGCCGCCGCCGGAGCAACGGCGCCGCCTATTTAGGTCGTCGATGACGCGGCCTCTGTGAGCCGTTGGATCTTTGATCCACGGTCGCATACCGCTTCGCGCGCTTAGCCACTGACTGGTGGACCCCGCTAGTCAGATCTTTAAACATTTCCCGCGCGCGCACCGTTTCGCTGAGTCACTGACTGGTGGACCCCACCTGTCAGGGATTTCAACATTATCCAGAACAGTTAGGATTTCTAATTTTAGTTTCTCTGGAAATTCAGTACTGGACTCATTTTATAAATTCAATAACTTGAGAATTAGGAATCCAAATAAATCAAACTCAATTGTTCTGGAAAGCTTATGAAATTGTTTAACCAACCAATTGGTCTCATGTCATTTAATTAAATAGTTAAAAAGTATTATTGAAAATGCCACAGAAGGTTTAAAATCTAAACTTGTTTGTTTCTGATACTCTGTTAGTCCAAATAATTCCAAACCAATTTTGCTAGCTTAGTACTGCCTTGTGTTAGCTCCCCTAATTTTGGTAGAATTAATTAAGCATATTAATTGTTGACTTTAAGATAAACCCTTCTGGACTAAAACAAACAAATATGTTTATTGGTTGACCCAAATGAGTTAGGACCAATTTTGTTAGCTCACTATAGCCATGTTTAGTTACCCCTAAAAGGGTTTAATTTTTGGAGCAATAGAATTTAAATGGTAGCTAAAACTTGATTATTAAGCTACTGGATTCAATCCAATGTGTAGGGAGTTTGGTAACTCCAAATGATCCAATTCAAATTGGGTTGTCTTCTACACATCAGTAGCTTTCTATAGAAATTTAGTTTGTATTTTTGTGACCAACAGAACTCAAGTTGTGGAATTAAACATGAATAACTAGTTTCTGCCATAATTTGGACTTAATTAAATAATGTTTAATTCAATTTATTTGAAAACCAAATTGTGTGGTTTGTGTGTGCAGTAGCTAATTGTGATGTTTATGATTGTTGTGTTGAGATGATTGCTTGTATAGCTTAGTGATTGGTTGCATTGTTTGTTTATTAATTAGACGAGAACGTTGTCGGATATATCGAGGAAGGAGAGTTTGCTGAAATTGAAGAACAAGAGCAAGATCACTTTGCCAAGCAAGGCAAGCTATTCTCTGAGCTTGCACTACAAACCTATGCATCTACTTTCATAACATGTTTTACTCTTAAGCAAGATTTATAAAACCCATTTCAAAAGTATATGGAAATTATTTTGCCACCTATGTAGAAATACAAGATAGTTATATCAAATTATAGGATGGGAAAAACAATTTGTTTTATTCAAAACCTCTTTGAAATTACTTGTGAGTTTATGAAATACCGAGATGTCGGTGTTGGAATGGAGAAGTGGAAAAATGGTGATGTTTATGAAAAATGCACAGTGTGTCCTTGTACTTACGTCAACCATCCGATACCCTGTGCGACCACATCCACCACATATGGGAAAAGGGCGTAGTCATATAATTTGCTCATATTAGTATGGGTTCCTCAACAACGAGGATGACCTCGTTCCATGAGGGGATGGTCATGGCGACCTACCCCCTGACCTGGGTCCTGGCATCTGAGGATGGGGGATTGAAGGGTTCGCTCGCCGGGCAGAACTACGAGTCCTCACACTTAGGTTTCCCGACGGGGAATCTGGACTGGGTGTTGATGGAAAGGATGATAATTTCGTAGCGGTAGGATCCTATACTAGCATGAGCAAAGGACAGGCTATGGTCGGCGGCTTACTTCGCATACACCTGTATGGCGAGACGTGGCGGACACGATGAGCTGCCGGATGGATGTGGGATAAAAGCGTGCTACCTCTGCAGAGGGTTAAAACTATTCGAATAGCCGAGTCCTCGGATATGGACAGTGGGAGACCCTACTTTGACCATGTGCAAGTTTTTGGAAAACTTTTAAGTTAAAAAGAAATTGAAATGGTGTGTTACACAACTATACCAAATGAGTGGTATGAGTTGTTGGAATAAATGGACTATGGTGAGCCATGGTCAGAAAAGGAAGGTTTTGAGAAACAATAAAATGGTGGTTCTTTAAAAGTGGTTATAAAACTCTTCTTACCTTTTTCAATAAAGATATAGAGATGTTTTAAACAAACAAAGTTGTAAGTTAGAACTAGTGCATACTCATGTTGGGGTAGTTTGCGAGTACATTCAAATGTACTCATATTGGTTTCGTCCCTGGCTATTGTCCTAGCCAGACTACGAGGAGGAGCACTACGCCGAGCAGGAATATGGCGACTTCTACGCAACTAAGGATCTCCACAAGTCAGCTGCCTGTCGGGTTGTCATCGTTAGAATATGATGTCTACTACGCCGTAGCTTCCGCTGATATTTTGGTTTGGCCCATGAAGGCACCTATGTAAGAACTTGGTCTAAATGACCATTTATGTAAGACTTTTATTCGGTACTGTAATGGATGTAAACTTTGGTATCCAATTCGGATTATGTGCAACGACAGACTGATCACGGGATCGTTGTGTTAAGCATAATCGGGTATTTCGGACAGCTAGTCCGGGGTCCCCACAGACTTGGTATCAGAGCCATCCTGACTTTAGGAAACCTTAGTTAGCATGGTCGTTTGCAAATGTTACAAAAGATGAGTTTCTAAAAAGAAAGGAATGAAGTATTTTCGAAAATTGCTTATCTCCAATCCTCTTACTTATGCAAAATTTTACTCTCATTAAATGTTACATTTTCCTTGGTATCCCTAAAATTTTGTACACCTCTCATTAAGTTAAAATTTGACTCACTTGTTGCCCTACTACATTAAAATTTTGATATACTTGTCACTAACTAACTTAAAATTTTGCTTAAAAACTGTAGATGGCACTCCATGGACCGAGTTCGTTCAGCTGGAGAAGGACAGCAAGCTGACGTTTGAGAGGGACTTGTTCGAGTTGACCAAGCTGTTAGGTCGCCCCGCTCCAGAGTTTGAGGGAGCTCAGATTGATGTTCACGGTGTCGGAAGGCTGAGCTGGCTCATCAGATCGTCAGTTCGCAGGAACATCAAGTCTCCCAGTTCCAGGACGCTCATCTTCACCACCAAGGAGGCCACCTGGGTTGATGGTCTCTGTACTGCTACAGAGGATGCTAGCCCGACTTTGTGAGGAGCACAAGGCGGAGTTAGTAGACTCCCGTTTCCGGTTCTACGGGAGGCGCAACTGTGATGGACACCCTACTCCTTCACCTTACCACCCGATGTTTGGGAGCTACATCATGGACATGGAGATCTTACTTCAGTGCACTCAGGATGATCTGTTGCGCACTAGGATTCAGCTCCACTTCGACCGCGAGTCGCTCGTTGAGCTTCGCGAGAACGAGATGAAGCTGATGGTGGAGAAGGTTGCTCTTCTCAGGAAGAGGGCCCAGCTGAGGAAGACTATCGTGAAGCTCCGCACGAAGGTGGCAGAGCAGGATGGACTGATTGAGGATCTAGAGCACCATACTGACGAGATGGAGGAGGAGGGCGAGGATCTCCGCAAGGAGAACGACGCTTTCCTCAGTGACGATGATGACTTCGTGGAGGAGATGGTGTGAGGAGGAGGATGATGAGGAGGAGTTAGTTGACGAGGAGGAGGAGCCACTCGAGCCAGTTCTCGAGGACGAGGAGGAGGATCCCGAGGAGCCAGCCTACCAGTCAGATGCTGACGTGTTAGAGCTGGAGGTTCCACCTCAGTAGGCGAGTGACTTGATCACTACCGCAGGATTAGGTTGACCCCCTATAGCTAGTCGAGTAGTAGTAGTGGTTCTTTTGGAAACCAGATGTTATGTATCCTAGATGTAAGGTGATGTTGTAAGCTTGATGTTGATGTGAACTCTTTGATGTGTTGTTTGTGAAATATAAGTATGTTTGTCTTGTTTAAATCTGTGTGAACTATTTTCATATAAATCTTAGGATTAATCAACCACTTGAGAGATCATCTTTTCCCTTAGTCGAACTTTTCTTGCCTTGTCTCTTATACCCGGTGTGCTTCAGGATGCCACCCCGTCGCAGCAATGCGGAAGGATCAGGATCAGCACCACCACCACCGGACCCAACCCCCACCCAACTTCTCGCGCTTATCATGGAGGAGCGTGAAAATGCCCGGCAAGAGCGCCAAGCTCATCTCGCTGCCTTACAACAACTCGCAGCCGCTTATAACAACAACAACAATAACAACAACAACAACAACAATGGTGGTAACGGCAATGGCGATGGAAACCAGCGATCTACCTTGGTGATTTTCAGAAGACCAACCCACCCACCTACTCCAAGGGACTTCACCCACTAGAAGCCGATGATTGGCTTCGCACCATCGACAACAATCTGGAAGTTGCTGCTGTGGGAGAGAATGAGAAAGTGCTGTATGCAACCCACTATCTCGCTGGACCTGCAAGAGCTTGGTGGGAACTACCAAGACTCTCCAGCCAGCTGGTCATGTTATCAACTGGGCTGAGTTCCAGGAGAAGTTCCGCAAGAAGCACATTCCCGTGGACTCATTGAGAGGAAGAAGGATGAATTCCGCAAGCTGAGGCAGGGAAGTAGAGATGTGGTCGGTTATCTTGAGGAGTTTACCGACTTATCTCGGTATGCTCCTGATGACACCGACAAAGAAGAGAAGAAGATGGAGCGATTCATGAGTGGACTTCATGATGAACTGCAGTGTGCTCTGGTTATCCATGACTTCCGTGATTGGAGTCACTTGTGGACAAAGCCATCCAACTGGAGACCAAGCGCAAGTCTATGTATGAAGGTCGCAAGAGGATGAATGCTCAGGAAGGTTCGAGCAGCCAGAAACCCGTATCTTTCAGCAGAACCCCAGGCCTGCCTATCTCCCCCCAAGTTCCACGCCCCAATTTCCCTAACCGCCCGAACAACTTCAACCGCCCCAATGACAATAACCGTCCCAGAGGAAACTTCAACAACTTCAACCCCAATGCCAATGTTGTCTGCTTTGAATGTGGCAACAAAGGTCACTACTCCAGGGAATGCCCCAATCCTAAGAGGAATGTCCACGCCCCAATGCACCGACCGAACAATGGTCAAGGCCGCAATGGAAATGGTAATGCAAAATGCCGCACCCCGCGGAAATGCTGCCGTTGTCAGAGGCCGTCTGCACCACATCAATGCTGAAGAGGCGAAGAAGCGCCAGATGTTGTGCTGGTACGTTTCTTGTCAACTCAGTACCTGCAACTGTTCTGTTTGATTCTGGTGCTACCCATTCGTTTATTACCAAAGAGTTTGTTTCTAAGGGAGGTTTAGGGGAGTCTTTTTACCCAAACCAATGTTGGGTACAAACCCCAGGACTGTTAGCCAAAACCAACCAGATGTGTTCCGAAACCCCCATAGAAATTGGAGGAGGAAGGTTTGCAGCCGACCTAATTATCTTAGGAAACCAAGGTATAGATGTTATTCTTGGAATGGATTGGTTAGCCAAGTACCACGGTCGTATTGACTGTGCCCGAAGAGCTGTTCTCTCACTTCTGATGATGGAGTTGAAGTGGAGTATGCATCTGAGACCAGCCAGACCAGACCCGATGCCCATGAGAGCATAGCTCGACCCGCCCTAGATGAGATCCGTGTTGTTCACCTGTTCAAGGATGTTTTCCCAGAAGAATTGCCTGGTATGCCGCCAGACAGGGATATTGAGTTCATAATTGAGCTTATCCCAGGAACATCCCCCATATCCCAAAAGCCTTATCGGATGAATCCGGAAGAACTGGTGGTTGAAGAAGCAGTTGGCTGATATGTTAAGCAAAGGTCTTGTCCGCCCAAGCGCTTCACCATGGGATCACCCATTATTTTTGTGGACAAGAGAACGGTACCACACGCCTTGTGTGATTATCGCAAGCTGAATGACGTGACCATTAAAAACATACCCTCTTCCCAAGATCGAGGATCTGTTCGATCAAATGAACGGAGCCCGAGTCTTTTCAAAGATCGATCTTCGGACAGGTTACCATCAGTTGAAGATCCGAGAGACAGATATTCCCAAGACCGCCTTCACCACCCGTTACGTTTGTTTGAATACACCGTATGTCCTTTGGTCTGACCAATGCCCCAGCCTATTTCATGAATCTCATGAACAAGATTTTCATGGAGTACCTCGACAAGTTCGTGTAGTTTTCCTTGATGACATCCTTATTTATTCCAAGACCGAAGAGGAAGCATGCTGAACACCTGCGTCTAGTTTTGGAACCCTCCAAGAGCACCAGCTGAATCCAAACTTAGCAAGTGTGAGTTTTGGCTCAGTGAAGTGGCATTTCTTGGCATATTGTATCCGCTGGAGGAATTTCTGTTGACCCTGAGAAGATACAAGCCATTCTTACTGGTTATCCCCAACCAATGTTTTTGAAATCCGAAGCTTTCTCGGACTTGCCGGTTATTACCGCAAGTTCGTCGAAGGATTTTCCAGTATAGCCAAACCTCTGACCCAACTGTTGAAGAAGGACAAGAAATTTGAATGGACTCAGAATGTGAGGAAGTTTCCAAGAACTGAAGAAGAGACTAACCTCAGCCCCAATCCTGATCATGCCAGACGTCACCCAGAGTTTCGACGTGTATTGCGATGCATCACGCCTCGACTTGGTTGCGTTCGATGCAAGAAGGCAAAGTGTGTCGTATCTGTCCCGGCAGTTGCGACCGCATGAAGAGAATTACCCAACCCATGACTTGGAGTTAGCTGCTGTGTCTTTGCTCTTAAGAAGTGGCGTCCCTATCTTGCGGACATCACGCTGCGAGGTCTATACAGATCACAAAAGCTTGAAATAAATTTCACCCAGAAAGATCTGAACCTGCGACAGAGGAGATGGATGGAATTAATCAAGGATTATGATATTGGAATCCATTTCACCCTGAAAGGCTAATGTTGTTGCCGATGCCCTTAGTCGCAAACCTTGCAGCCCTGAATGCCCTGATCCAAGCCGAACAGCCAGCCTTTCAAAGAGTTCCAAGATTTTGGACTAGAGCTTGTTAGCCATGGTTATCTCGCCAATTTAGAGTTAACCCCAACCCTGATGGATCAAATCAAAGAAGCCCAAAAAGGTCATGAAAGCATAGAGGGAATTAGGAAGAAGATTTCCCTCGGCAAAGCACCCCGGGTTTACCGAAGATGCTGAGGAGTGCTGAAATTCAATGACCATCTGTGTGCCCAATGTCACGGAACTTAAGGAGTTAATCCTGAAGGAGGCCCATGAGACCCCTACTCAATCCACCCCGGCGGAACCAAAATGTACCAAGACCTTCGAGGAAAGATTTTGGTGCATGGAATGAAGCGAGAGATTGTTTCATTCGTAAGCCAAGTGTGACATCTGCCAGCGAGTTAAGGCTGAACATCACGACCCCTGGATTGCTTCAACCTTTGAAAATTCCCGAGTGGAAGTGGGATGAGATTGAAGGATTTTATTACCGGACTTCCAAAATCCAACCGAGGCCATGATTCAATCTGGTCATCGTTGATCGACTGACCAAGGTTGCCATTTCATCCCTGTCAACACCACCTATCGGGGACATCAGTTGGCCGACGAGTATATTCCAGAATAGTGAGCCTGCATGGTGTGCCTAAGAAGATTGTATCAGATAGAGGCACGCAATTCACCCAAGGTTCTGGAAATCCCTTCATGAAGCCCTCGGAACCAAGCTAGCATTTAGCACAGCTTATCATCCCCAGACCGATGGCCAAACTGAGCGAGTGAACCAGATATTGGAGGACATGCTTCGCGCATGTGTTCTATCCTATGGTTCCAAGTGGGAAGATTGCCTTCCGTTTGCGAAATTTCTCGTACAACAACAGTTATCAGTCAGTCTGCAATGGCCCCTTTTGAAGCCCTTTACGGCAAGAAGTGTCGTACACCCCTGAATTGGTCCGATAACTGGAGAAAGCAAATTGTTCGGACCAGATACCCCTCCGAGAAGCTGAAGAGCAAGTTCAGCTTATTCGTGAACGCTCAAAACTGCCCAATCCCCGTAGAAGAGTTACGCTGACACCAAGCGCCGTGATCACACTTCAGTTCGGAGATTATGTTTATCTCCGAGTGACACCCCTCAAAGGAATGCAGCGTTCCATGTCAAGGAAAATTAGCGCCAAGGTATTGGACCCTCAAGGTCATTGCTCGTCGAGGAGAAGTTCCTATCAACTGGAGTTACCCCAGGATTAGGAGATTACCATGATGCTTCCACATTCCTTGCTCCGGAAGTGTCTTGGAAGTTCCTGACCAGCCTATGTTTTCAAAAACAATCGACCACCTCTCCATCGACCTGAACCAAGACCTTTGACCTATCGTGAGAGACCTCTCAAAATTCTCGAAGAAGATGTTCGTGTTACCCGAAGACGTGCGATCAAGTTTTACAAAGTTCAGTGGACTAACCACTCTGAAGAAGAAGCAACTTGGGAACGCGAAGATTATCTTCGAAGTGAATTTCAGACCTCTTTAGTACCCAGGCCTAGCAAATCTCGGGACAGATTTATTCTAAGGAGGGAAGGATTGTAACATCCCAAAAATATTAATCAATATTAGATTCCAAAAATGAGAGCCAACAAAAAACTTTTGTTAATTTTATGTTGTCTCTTGCTGTTGCTGTGTGGTTTAATTCTTGTTGCTTGTGTTATTCCTTCTTGCTAGTGGTTTGTTTGTTTGCTCAAAATAAAGCAAGAAGAAAAGAAAGAATGAAATAGCAAATAAAGCAAGAAAAATAAAAGTGACATTGTCCCACAAATTCTCCAAGTGAGAATTTCAAATGGTTTTTCAAACAAAATTCAGTGGAGTGGGTTTATAAACACTCCCCATTTTGTTCCTACCACTTTCCCCTCTCAAATATTATTTTTGAACTAGTTTTAAAATTCTAAATCAAAACAAATTGAAATAAATTAAAAATGCCTTAATTAAAACACATAAAAGAAAATGTTTCAAAACATTTTATATTTTATGCCAATTTTGTGGAGCTTCTGTACATTATGGGAAGGCCCCACAAATTTTGACAAATTTTTATAAATTGATTTAGTGCCTCAAATTAAATCAGGAAGTGCTGCTGCAATTTAACAGAAGGCTAAAAACGTATTAGACGAAAGAAGAAGGAAAAGAAGAAGTGCAACTGGAGCCAGGGGGTTTTGGCAAAAGTGTCATCGCCTACCTCTCCGTCGCCGTGTCCTCGCCGCACGCCGCGCGCCTCGCCGTTTCCCCGGG